>PVIW01001263.1:0-181087 GCA_004026585.1 Noctilio leporinus | reverse complement strand
AAGACACTAGGAAGCACTGTTTTAAAGGCTGCTACTTACAATTTAATGGGAAGCACATTACGAATTTCATTCAGCGACAGTATGTTTAGTCTTGCCATCATAATTTAAAAAGTGGGGTTTTAGAATTCTTACAATACTGGTTATAACTGTATAATTCATTAGCACTGACCTTTGAAATGAAATATGCCCCTTTGTTCCTTTTCCTCTTCAAAGAAGCAGGAGTAACTTCCCATTTGTTTGCTATCAAGGATGGTGAACCTAAAAATTATTTACGTCATTAATACAGGCTTAGTTCTCAAAACACTTCTTGAGGCAAACAGAAAGGCATAGCCATTAATCAGCATTTTAAAGTAGAAAAAAAAAATTCTGTAAATAGGCAAATTCAAATATGAGCATGTCACACAAGTGGGAACAAAGGAAAGAAAGCCGGGGACCCGAGTGTTCAGAGCTCAGCTAACCACCCGCTGTAAGCACCCAGGCCACACGCTGGTGAACTCACATGTACTGTGTGTGCAGGATGCCCCCGGTGGCCTTGATGGAGTAATCCTCCAGGGGTTCACCATCCTTTTCCCAAGTCACGTACACTGCATTCACATTCCCTGATGCTGCAAACTGGCACGTCAGTTCTATGTGTGCAGGTCTGTCGAAAGTGATATTTTTTTCTACTACAGCATTGGAATGTTCTATCAGCCACAGAAAGAAAACAACAACAAAAGGGATATCGTAAAGGTTACATTTAAGGGAAATCCAACATATAAAACAGCTTAAATCATCAACAGTCATGCTCTACTGAGATAGTTTTTTTTTTTTAATGTATTTTATTGATTATGTTTTACAGTTGCTTCTTAGTGGGACAATCCTTTCAAGAATTAGTTCTTTGTGGTCAACACAAGCTTGGTTTCCTTTATTGCTCTTTCCTAGGCATGGCTGAAGAAAAGCTCTGGTAAAACATTAACAGAATTGCAAACACCTCAGGCTATGTGATCTAAGTCTTCTTCAGGTATCTAGCTGAGAGGATAGAGGAGGGAGAAAAGTGCATAGATGAGGAGTCTCAGAAGCAGGGCCCTGTAAGAACAAAAATAGAAGGTGGAAGAACTGTTTGACTTTCATTGACCATGCCTTCTGTAGTCATCATGAGGTGCATTTGTGTAACACACTAACTCAATCCTTCCCGGACTCATTCCTGAAGAACTTGGGCCAAGATACGGATCTAAGACAGAAGAATTTAAGTATACATCTTGTGGTTCTGAATTATCACTGGATTTGAAGTATCACTACAAAGCCAGGAGGTGATTAATCTATATGCAAATATAGAGATAGATACACAGCTGGAGCTAGTAGTGGGGGGAGAGAGAGAGAGAGAGAGAGAGAGAGAGAGAGAGAGAGAGAGGGAAATAATGCACTTACGAAGGATGCATAGAATCAACTCTTTCCTTTATTTTTGAACCGTGGTAAATTAAAAAAGAAAAATCAAACAAGTACACCGCTCTACCTACATGGACCAATGGTAACCAAATAATGGAGAAGGAAAGCTCTACAGAATTCTAGCAAATGAGGGAAGAAATGGAACACACTAATGTTGCAACTGCTGATGAATCACTGCTACCATCAGCTTTAAAGCAGAACCTTCACTTCCTAGGAAGTGATCTGGAAGTAAAGTGGTGGGGGTTGGGGGTCTAGAAACAAAGCCTGCAGATCCAGTTGGGGTTTATGGGAAACAGAGGATAGGGAAACATGAGAAATGACGCCCCACCAAGGAGATCAACAAAATCCAGCTTGTGAGAAAACATGAGACAAATCATTTGTTTGTTTGTTTTCCCAACAGATATATTAGAAAAGGGAGAGAGATAAGCCAAAAAATGGTAAGATACTTTAAGAACATGCCTTTTAAAAAGAAGTAACACTAAAGCGTAACATTTGGGAATGCGCACCAGGGTCATACAACAACTGTAAAAAGTAAGGAAGTGACGACATACGGATGAGTCACCACCCAGGGGAAGGAAAGGACCATCAGTTGGAGGGACTGCCTTGCACCAACACGCTTCTCAGTCTCACACCCCACAGCCTGGCGCGTGGGAAGTAGAATGCAGAACCCCAATGCAGAAAGGGTTAGTACCATGAAATCGCTTTTAATTGTACGTAAAACTGGACAGATAGGCTCCCTTAAGCAGCAGGAGTCACGTCTGCAAACGGGTGAAAACAGCCAGGGTGGGTAAGCTGCTCTGTGAGCGCATGCTGGGAACAACGAAATTACGGCTCCTGTGGTTCCAAAATTGCTGAACTGAATCTTATGTTCAAACAGAAAGGAAAGAGAAGCCTATGAGGTAAGACTAAGACCTTAATAGGGTTCAATCCAATAGGGAAAAAACTGAGTCAGTAAACTAGTGCCATTTGCACATGTCAGCGCCTTTTCTGAGCATCTAGGTGTCAGAACTGACCCGAGCTACGGGGAACGGGAGAAACTGTCTCCAGAGTTGCCCTCGTTGGTTTTGAGCTGGTTTTCTGTCAGTGTTCCTCACTGGCCCTGTAGCCCTGGGACACCTAAAGAGACCTCCCAGCTCCGTGTCGGAGAGACTGACTGTGAGTCAGTTTCCCGGGCACTTCGGGCGACCTCATCCTGGTCTCACACGCGTGACACCAAGTGCTTTTCCTTAGGCAAAAAATGGCCCAGTTGTTTAACCTGACAACCTCCCTGCAGAGCTGAGGCTCTGTTTGCTGTGGCTGAAGTCCTGGAGGTCGCCAGAAGCCACTTCCTCCTTGAAACTCCTGTTTGGATGATCTAACAGTGTGCCGGCCACGCCAACTTTCCCTCCCACCAGAACATGCCAAAGGCCGTCGGGACTTGGCTCTCTGGCCTCCTGGCTTCCCCGCTTTCCACTCCCATGTTAGATATAGCAATTATCTCTTACGTCCTTTATTTGCAAAATACTTGGCTCCATGCAGACTTCCTTCTTGATCCCCAGGCCCACAGCCCTAGGTGTCCGCTGAGCATGTAACCCTAGACCCCTTAGGGACTTCAGACGCACTGTGTCCCAAGGAGGTGCCTTCTCTTCCCTGACCCATAGCATGCAGGGGTCACATACAGTGGAATTCAGTGGATCCCACTCCCGAAATGTCAAGGTCATTAGCCTGGCTGCTTCCAACCCTGCTTACTAGCGTGGGAGTCCGTCACACTAACCTACAAATTATGGCTGCTGGTTTATTGAATATTTGAAGCTGAAAGGTTTGAGAAAACAGCAGAAGCAGAAAGGCCACTCCCCTCTTCCCCCAAACCTCCCTTCTCCCCTGAAACAGGTCCCTCTCACGTGCAAGGGGCCCTCCCTGTACCTGGAGGGAACAAGGGAGCATCCTTATTCCCAAAGACAGGAGCACAGAAAAGAGTCCTAAAAAGCAGGCCCTGCCAAGGTCCCCACCGTAGGTCATACTGATCTCTGACTCTCTGACCCATCGTGTCCCCTGCGACTGTCCACGCTGCCCCAATCTGAGCGCCAGACACTCTGGTCGGCTTCTTCAGGTCACCATTCCTCTAGGAAGGCACCCCTGCCATGTAAGACATGTCGTAAATAAATGTGGATGCCTGTGTCTTTGTCAGTTTAATTTTCAGACCCAGCCAGGGACCCTAAGAAACTGAAGGAAAACTTTTTCCATTTTCACGCCTGCAGGTAAGGACCTTCCAACTCCCCTTGGTGGCAGTTTTTCTTCCTCCACATATTTTCTATAACAACACCAAAGTTGTGCTCCTACAGCACAACTCAGTCTATTTAGCTGCCCTGATTGGATACCTTTCTTTTGAAAATGGAAAAAAATCTTGTGGTTAGCAATACAACACGAGTTCTACGTTCTTAACAGACTTTACGGCGCAGCATATAGTTGTGTTACCAAGAGGCACAGGTGTGGACATCTCACCTGGCCTCCCTGCACCAGGTACCTGGGACTAATACCTCCCACCCCAGCCCACCCCCCCCACCCCCCCGTGCCCCAGCCCTGACAACTGCCACTCTGTTTTCTTGCTTCCATGACTTTGACCATTTCAGGTCCTTCACATCACAGCAGCCAAGATGTGGAAACAATCCAAATGACCACGGAGGGACGAATAGCTCACAGATGTGTGATAATGCACACACAATTGAGCATCAGTCTTTCGAAAGCTGGAAATCCAGTGACAGGTGACAACATGGAAGAACCCCAAGGGCCCCGTCCCAAGTCACACGAGCTACCACAGGAGGACAGACACTGCATGACCCCCTCAACCCCAACCCGTACAGAGAGATCTGCACTTCCAGCCTCCGCTCCTGCCACTTGGTCTTCACGGGAGCCGTGCGGGTGCTTAGCAGGTGGAACCACTTGGGTTTGTTGCCCTGCTGGTGCATGCAAGGACATCTTAACATGGAGAGAAGAAGGAGGCCTGAATGCCTGGAACACGAGATGGATCCGCCCCGGGAAAATGCCTTCACACCCTGGGAAGCTCTGCTCAGACACGGCTCCAGAAGCCAAGTCTTTGGGGACTTCCCTAAGCCTTTTCCCTGGGTCTGAGCAGATGGCACCCATTGCTGCTGGGCTCTGCTCAGCCCAAGTCTCCTGGCGCAGGGCCGCCATGCTCAGCATGGGGCCAGCAGCCTCCCTGCGGGCTGTGGGGCCGTGGCAGGCAGTGCAGGCTGGAGACCATGCTCTTCCGACTCTTGTTTTATTTCTGACTCTTCGCACCAGCCCTGTGACAAACCACTTTCCTAGGGAAGGGCTGGCCGGGAGATGTGGGAGCATCGTCCCTCCCAGCAGCACAGGTCACAGAGACACACGCACCCAGGAAGATGACTCCAGGACACCATGCTCCTACCAGGGACAGCAGCTCATCGGAACCTCCTAACATAGCAGGACCCCAGAATATGGATCATCACCCCCGTTTTCCAAGGCAGCGACCTGGTGTCTGCAGTGCTTGACCCGAGGATCATTCACAGGGCGGAACAACATGACTTTATGCTGCACACCTCCCTGTTCTCCTTTGTAGAACACAGTATGTTCCATGAGGCTCCAAAAAGATTAGATGAACTTGCTGAAGAAAAGTTTTCATAATACATCCATTGCTTCTTCTCACCGTTTCTCTCAATGCAGAATGTACCCAAAGTTGTCACAACGTTACTGGAAAGGACAGGCTGATGCTCTCATGTCCTCCTCACAGCACTTCCGTAAGTACCATGACTGTCATTCCTCCCTCACAGGCCAGGGAGCTGAGACAAAGCGAGGCGACTGTCTTGCCCCCGGTCACATGTCAGTAGGGACAGAGGCAAATCTCAGGTGCAGGTGAGGCAGAGTCTGGATTCTAAAAACCAGCAACACACCACCAACTCTCCAGCTCAGAAAGCGCTCAGCACGGTGGAATTCACCACCTTCGCACTCCTGAACCAGGACTTAGAGAGAAAACAAAGCATTCTCGGAAGAGGACAGGAGTTTCTAATGGGGCACACAGCAGTGTGACGGCAGAGGACAGGTGTGATGATACATCTTCGACAGTCACACCTGCCACCTGCCACCAACCCCTGCTGTGAAAACTGCTGCTGGCCTGACCTCCAGCCCAACTGCTGTCTGTTTCCTGTTCGCTCAGGAAACCGCGCGAGTATAAAACTAGGTAAAGAGCCCTGGCTGGTAGCACAGTGGATAAGGCGCCGGCCTGCGAACCCAAAGGTTGCAGGTTCGATTCCCCAGCCAGGGCACATGACCAGGTTGCAAGCCAGGTCTCCAGTCAGGTCTATGGCTGAAAGCAGGTGAAAAGCAACCATACATTGATGTCTGTCTCCCTCTCTGCCTCTCTCCCTTCCCCTCTTTCTAAAAATAATGAAATAAAATCTTAAAAAAAAAAAAAAAAAAAAAGCTAGGTAAAGAGACTTTTATCTCTAACTTTTAAATATTCTGTGGTTAGCCAGCACACCAACAGATCCATTGAACTCCCCCAAACACGACAGCTGCAGTTACGTACTTGTGTAGATTGTTACAAAAGCATCCGCGCCACCTGCATTTCCAAGACTGTTCTCGTGCGCTCAGTTTTCAAGCTATGCTTTAAAAAGACTGTTCTTAAAATCACACAGGAATTTACATCTGTCTCGATGCGCTTACTTTTATAATGAAAGGTGTGAACGTGTATAAGGACTTTTCAAGCCATTTGTAACCACCAGAGAAATGACAAGTTACACCTTCATGGTGTAATTTAGGAATGACTTCGCTTGAAATGAAAGTCTCCTTTGATGCCCTGGCTCTGTCTCAGTTGGTTCGAGCACTCTGGATTTATATAAGTATCTTTGTTTGCACAATAATCAAATTGCAAAATGACACAGTTCTCAGAAAGGATCCTGGTCTTTAAGCCATGCACGACTATACATGGCACACAGTCAACACCATGTTTAAGTGTTAAATAGTAATACCTTAAAAACATAACAAACAGCGAGGCTTTCATGAATCAAAGGCCAAGGTTTTCCTTCTCTCAGGCACTGGGTGACATTTCCCAGCCTGAAGCATCTTTGGATAAGTTAGTACTCTAAGAACCGGGCCAATTTTGTCATGTGGTTCTTACATTTGCAGCTAATGTACTAGAGTTGAGTTTCTCTACAAGAAGCATTTTATACTGCAAGAGAAATCAACCAAAATGGCCAGAGGGGAACAGAAAATAATATTAAAAATAACTGTTGTCAGCACCATTGACAGGCCAACTTGAGTAATGACATAATCCATCTGGGTACAAATCAAATCAACAATATTATAACAATATGAAAACATTCCATTTATAAAGTGAGTTAAAAATCCTAGTGGGCACTATGGGAATAAAGCTTATCACTCCCAATGATCATCAGTAGATCTTCATATTTAAATTAAGTGTTTCAGTAAAGCAGTTCCTTGAACCAAATTTTTTGGTGAGAAGGTAACCAAGGCAACAGCCCGCAAGCAACTGGAATCATGTGAGTCTGCCCTCAGAGATGCAATATTTCACAATGACAGCGGTTTTCCCCTGTCAAATCAAAGCAAATCCGAACGTAAGGGAAAACTTGGTTCAAAAAGTCGACGGCAATGCAGAAAATGGTCTAAACTTTGGATCTGCGATCATCTGAGAATCAACAGAAACAGGCCTTTCTTCCATAGGGAGCGAAAGCTGGCGCCCAGGGAACCTTTGTGAGGAAAGTGGGTACGCTGGTGAGTGGAAGCAGACTGGCACGGCTGAGCTGTCACTTGTGTGGTGACGGCATCAACTGGGAGACGAAGTTCAGGGGCCTGGGAGGGAGAGGAAACAGCCTAAGGAGCATCAGGCCAAGGCCAAGAGAAGAAAGGAAGCAAAGGATGGCAAGCACTTGATCTCTCCGTAACAGTGGGAACGCTGGTTTTCTCTGTGGTTGCAGAATAAAAGGGTGGTCAGGAGTTCAACCCTGCAGACAGGTTAGGTGAGCAAATACCAGCCAGGCATCAAGAAAAGAATCCGTTACTGCTCTGGCCACGGGCACCCCCCTTCCCCAGGCACCAGCTGGACTGGGTAGAGGGTGGGGTGCCACTAAGTCCCAGAGCAGCTCCAGGGACTTGGAAATGGTGTTGTCACATGGATCTCCCCCAAACATCCCAACTTGCCAGAAGGGAAAAAAGCAAATAACACAGGAGTGTGGACACTACTTTCTACAAGTCAGAGTAAATTGTAAATATTGGAGTGGGGACATTTGGGGACAAACAGAAGTTGTACAATGTCATTAAAATGTTCTAGAAAAGAGCTCAGGGCAGACGTCCCCCTGGAATCAGATTGAGGAGGAAAAAGCCCATCTTTTTTATCTCCATGTTAAACAGAACTACGGAAACAACTCTCCACAGGGGTGGACAAAGACAGGATATATTATTGGATAAAAGATGTTACTGACTCAACAAACAGGTTCAAAATATTTTAAATGCTAAATAAACATTTAATATTGTCACTCGGAGAACTATTCTCACTCAGTTAAAAACAAAAGCAAACAAACAAAAACAAAAAAAACCCTGCCGCTACTTCTGAAACATTGGCCTCCAAAACTTGAGTGTTTTCTGGGAATTAATGCTCCCATTGACCCCTCCACACTGATAACAACAGATAATTGTCTGTTATCTGCCTGAAGGATTCTCCTCTTCAGGCAGGGCAATTTGAATGGATTCCCAGCAAGAACTGATGAAAAGTAAGAGTATCTGCAAATTAATACAAACCTTCTTCTACTCCCATGGAGTGAGAAAAGTGTCCCTTTTCCCGAGAACCTGTCTCAGTCCCCTGTCTGGACTGGCTGCCTCCACCCATCGCATGGCCCTGGTCTCACATGCTACACTCTCTATTTAATAGTATACAGGACTATGTGTTATACAGACCATGCAAGTATGTCCAGGACTGGTGTGCTTCTCCCACCAGGCTTGGGGCAGGGATTAGTTGCTTCATAAGGCAATACAGGGTGCTTAATTAACAATGAGAACTTATTCCAGCATTGTGTTATTTGAAATATGATGATACATTTACCAGTCAGGGATATGTTGTAAGTCTCCAAAGAAAGGTTGGAGTATTTTGCATGCATTTCTTCTAGAATCGGTAGGCTTGTAAAAGGTGACGCTGTAAACAAACAAAAAGAGGACACGTGATAATCTATCCTCAGATTAAGTGACTGTCTGAGCTGGTTCATGGCCGCTAAAATGGGATGTGCTACTAATAAACAATGTTTTCAGGAAGAGCAGATTCCCTGGCTCTTACACACCCCACAGATGTTCGGTAATGCCTGAGGCATGAAGCGTGACTGGCTTTCCAACCATTGCTCTGTTCTTTTTTCTTTTCTTGATTTACTGAAGAATTCCTACTGGCTTACGTCCAGTGGCTTTAACAAAAGCTTACATGTTCGTACCCTACAACCTGTAGTTTCTTTATAAAACATAAATGAAGACATTGAGGACTTCAATGAGAGTGGCCAAAAAAAAAAAGTGTGAAGGGGCAAAGCAGAGGAGAGACGGAAGAGAACGGAGTGACCACAGCGAAGGGGGTGAAAGGAACAATACGGCCCTGGGCGCCGGAGGCCAGGGAGAGCCGAGGGCAGAGTCCTTGCGGCTGTTCCGTCCACCTGCAGGGACAGGAGTGTTCCCTTCTGCCCCTCACAGTTCTACTGAAAACATGGCACAGAGAAACAGCGCTGCTTTTCCATCTCGCTCGTTGGCCTCAGAACTTCTTTTCCTTACACTGGCCACTGTTTCCTTGACTTCAGGGCACTAGACCTCATCTCCTGTAGAAAACTACTCCAACTCTATCAAACAAGTCAGAGAAGGACAGGAAAGGCTTGTCCTTGTCAACTGGGCTCAGTTCCTGAAACTGGGTTCAATGTCAATGAATCCTGGCCCCTCTTTGCCGAATCAAGTGTCTCTTTGCCAAATAAAATTCTTTTTTTTCCCTTCCTGGGCATAGTTCACTGAGAGGTTATGGTCAAGTGTCTCAGGAAGGTCCAGGCAGAATTGGGTGGGATGGGAGGAGCTGTTCTGTGGCCGCCTGGGTCCAGAGAAACTCGCACAACCTAGGATCTGCCGTCTCTGCTTCCTGCGGGAGCTCCTTCCCGCCTCCCGCACGACAGGACCGGGATGTAAGGGTTGTCAACCCACAGCCCTTGACTGTACATGATCACCCTGCTGGCCACAGGGAGAGTGGCAGGAGCTGCAGAGAGGGCTCACTCCTACCCTTATCCCATCCTGATGCTGTGCGGACGCCAGGCTGGGTGACAGCAGCGCCGCTGCTCTGTGGGCCCCCGTGTGTGACTGACAGTCAGAATTTTACACCAGCACCCGTTCGCAGGGCTGCCCTTAGCCTGCGTGTTTATCCAGGCTGGCGTGGGAGTTACAACACCTGAGGGCCGACCAGCCCTGGAGGGACTCAGGGTTGGGGCCTCTGGAGGGAACAGAGGCCGGGCAGGGACTGCGGCGTGGTCCCCAGGGCCCGGGAGGAAGGGCTCCCGAGCTCCAGAATTAGGATAAGGTGGGAAGGGGTGTGGAGTTGGACTGGGAGAAATCTAAGCAAGTTCGAGTTGAAGGAGTACAAGGCAAAACAAAAACCAGGTTTCAAGAGCAGTGCACGGAGTTCCATCCTAGCAGTTGTGACCACTGCCAACTGCCAGATGCTACAGAAAAGTGCAGTCAGGCATCCGTGAATCTACTGCCACCGGACCCTAACTGCACATCCCTCCCAACGTGTTCCTATTGACCAGGCTCCGGATTCCACAGAACACACTCCAAGTGCAAAAGCACACGCACGACTCAGGATTTTTGCCTGGGGAAAAGTCCCTTTCAGAAACAATTGATACAAACATCCTGTGGTGTGCAAAAGCAGGACATACTCCAGAAGGGGTTAGGATGGTGACAGTGAGACAGTCCTTGTTTAGCCAAGGTATTCTTTTTCATTAAAAAACTAAACAAAACATGATTCAGTGGATAGGAACCAGCCTGCGAACCCAATGGTCAATTCCCAGCCAGGGCACATAACCAGGTTCCAAGCCAGGTCTCTAGCCAGGTCCGCAGGTGAAAGGCAACCATACATGGATGTTTCTCTCCCTCTCTTTCTCCCTCCCTGCCCTTCTCTCTGAAAATAATAAAATCTTTAAAAATAAATAAAATAAATAAACTACTTCTGCCTAAACAAACAAACCAACCAAAGAGTGAGAGTGTGAACCATAAAGCTTTTAGCTGCCAGGAGCCTGAGTCAGACACTGGGGTTCGAAGGACATTGGCCAGAAATGCAGGCGGATGTGATTTAAACACTTTCCTGAAAGGACAAGAAATGCGAAATGCAGAGGCAGGACTTTGGAATCCTAAGCTAGGTACCCGCACCGACTGGTTGCTAGAAGTTTCATTCCACACAGAGAGAAGGGACCGTGGGGAAAGCTGCGCCTTGTTGCAGGATGGAGCGAAGACCTTCCTCGTGCTCCTCGAGGGCCTGCTGGCTGGTGTTCTCGCTTCCCTTCATTGGTGAGAATTCCCTGTGATGCTCTGTAACATTCTGTGCCCCATCCACCTTGTACGCGATTCGTTCCATTACGTTACATAGGCCTGTTACTATTCGGTGGGCATTGTGCAGTAGACACTAACGGATGCTAGGTGTCCAGTTCATCACAGCCTGGTCCAGGGGGAGTCCCCTCACTCCGGCCCCTCTCCATGCCGCCTTTCATTCCCTGAGCGCTTTGCTGCTTTCGGGTACGACATGTTCCCGGTTCACTGGACCCTTTCCCCCACCCTGGCCCTCAAATGACCACGTCTCCAGGCCAGGGTACTATTAGGGATGTGTGGTATTTATTTATTTGTTTGTTTTAAAGATTTTATTTATTATTTCCAGAGAGAGGGGAAGGAAGGGAGGGAGAGAGGGAGAGAGACATCCACGTATGGTCGCCTTTCACCTACAGACCTGGCTGGAGACCTGGCTCACAACCTGGTGATGTGCCCTGGCTGGGAATGGAACCAGAGACCTTTGGGTTCACAGGCCGGCTCCTTATCTGCTGAGCCACCAGCCAGGGCAGAAAGTATGGTATTTAGAAAGAAGTGGGTGCTCAGTACACTTACCACTCCTGCGACAGAACTGCTCTATCTCAGCGAACAGAGCTAAGAATGTACACATGCACACACACACCACACACATACAACGCTGAGGCCATGTGATGCTAGAAGTTTAAAAAAAATCATTTCAAATGACTGTCCTGCAAACATCGAAGGATGAAGGTCCATCCTCTCCATTTGTTCTGTACAGGAATAGTAACAGAGGTGCTTGACTATTCCTATTTAAGTCACATGTCTCCTTTCCAAAGATATCTTACACTTTTCATTGAACTGAAACAGTCTAAGAGTGAATTCCTGAGCCTGAATTCCAGGACTCGCCCCGTGCCAACAAGTCCTTCTGCACAGAGGGAGCTCGGGGTCCACACATCATGCCCTCTGTCGGAGGCTCCAGACATACCCAGTTATCTCAGAGTGATGAGTGAGTATTGTGTTCAAGAGATCAAGCTTCCAAGGTGGACTGAGCAATGCTAAACTTCCTGCTCAACGACTTAATTAACATGTGTACCTGGGAGCTTCTTTTACCTCGCTGGGTTCCAATTTCCTCACGGCAAGTCAGGGTCAACGAAAGCCAATGCACAGCCATGTAAACTGCCCCATGCAATTCCCATGCAATGCACACAGTTGTTATATAATATGAAAAATGTAACCATTTTTAAGATTAAAATTTGGCCAAGAGTCTCTGGTTCTAGAACACTTAATATCTAAGTAGGGCAAGGCATCTAGCTTTTTAAAAAATAGCAGTCAACTTCAATGTCCTTTAGCAAACAAAAAACTGAATCTCGCATAGATCAATTCAAACTTTATAAAACAAGATGAGGTGGCTAGCCAATTTTTAATTCTTCCTTAAAATTAGATGCTAACCTCTCTTATGTAGCACATTATTCTATAATCTTGGCTTAAGAGAGGCTGGAAGGACATCACTGGCAACATGAACATACACAGACATTTTCCATAAATACAGTTTATTTGCTAATGCATCCCACTTTCATTTCTTTCCTATTGGTGCCTCTTTAGAAGTCTCCCCTGAATGTCAGTTTAACCCTGGCTTCCTGGTGTCAACAGAATAAATAACTATCCAACAGTGAACACCCTAGGCCACATCATTTTAAAGTGGTTTCCAACCTGCTTCGGGTCACATGATTAAAATCATAGAGGATTTTAAAAACTCCTGAACCCTGCTTAGTGGCTCAGTGGATTGAGTACTGGCCTGCAAACCCAAAGGTCACTGGTTCGATTCCCAACCCCGGGCACATTAACCAGGCTGCAAGCCAGGTCTCCAGCCAGGCCCAGCTGGAGGCAGATGAAAGGCAACCATATATGGATATCTCTCGCCCTCTCTGCCTCCTTCCCTGCTCTTCTTCCTGGAAGTGACGAATAAAATCTTTTTTAAAATAAATAAACAATAAAAATAAAAGCTCCTGATACCCAGGCTGAACTCCAGACCAACTGGATCAGAAGCTTTGAGGCAGAGCTTTTAAGGTCCCTGGCAAGGCCAACCTGCAGCCAACCTGAGAGCCCACCCTGTAGGACGAACCCAGAGTGCATTGGCCCTCACAGCGAGGATCCTCTGGGGAGAACGAAGGGTGGATCAGAGGTAGAAGCAGCAAGGGCAGCCGGAGCAGGTAAGAGGTGCTAACAGCCCCTTTACAGGTGGCAGGGGTGAAAGAGGGATGCGGGGCTAGGGATTCATCCCCCAAGGCAGCCCAAACGGTTGTGTCCAAGTTAACGCGGCCTCTTAGAGGGTGCTGATTAAAAGATAAATACTCTTATCCTTCGATTCGCTTGACATCTGGGTGATCTATTATGAAAAATCGGTACGCCCATAAAATGAAGCCCTACAACAAGCCAACATCCCTGTGCAGAAAACTACCCCGAGTTCAGAGAACTGACAAGTAATATACAGGTGATATTTGCCACCCTGAGAGGCAGCCTGGGACGTTAATGGCTGCTCACACTGAACTGCGTAACACGGGAGTGTGCCCCAGAAAATAGGACAACCTCAACGGAAAGTGTAATCCTAAACAGGTGAAGCTTCGCAAGGCCAATCAATAAATAAAGCGTTCTTTTTTTTTTTTTTTATCCTGTGTTTCCCACACGTGCCTCTCTTTCAACGCGTCTTACTAAAGCCACCACCACGGAAAACTTCACTGCCAAAGGCGTGGTGGAAGGGAACACGCCACCCGCGTCCTGAGCTGGGAGGCTTTGTTTGTTTGTTTGCTGGGTTGGGTGGGTGGGTGCTGGTGTTCCACTGCCTCCACGCCAGCCCGCTGCTGGGAAGAGAGCGGGTGCTATTGAAGCCTCATTAGCGATTCAAATGAAGGGAGTTGGTCTCTTACGACTGTCACTTTCCCAAAGCCTGTCGCTGCCTGTACCCGCCCACCCGCACCCTCGCGCCCTCTTCTCAGAAACTCAGAGATAATGCCCTACGGCCCCGACTCCCCGACTTCGGGGACTGGGGGGGTTCCAGGTTCACCGCCCCCACCAGAGCCCCCCCCCCCCCAGTCTCCCCGACGGGCCTGGATAACCCCAGCGTGGCCAGGGGGGCGGCGGCCGCGGCTCTCCAGCTGCATCGCCAGCATCCCGCGCCCCTCCCGGGGCCCCGGCCGCGCCCCTCCGCACCCGCTGCGCCCTCCGACCGCGGGGCCGGCCCTCCCGGGGCCCCGGCCGCGCCCCTCCGCACCTGCTGCGCCCTCCGCCCGCGGGGCTGGTCCTCCCGGGGCCCCGGCCGCGCCCCCTCCGCCCCTCGCGGTCCTGCACGCGTCGCACCTGCGGGTGGGCCGTCAGCCGAGCTGGGGCGCCCGGCGGCCAGGAGGCACAGGAGCAGCAGCGGCGGCAGGGGCGGCAGGCCGGGGAGGACGCGCATGGTGCGGGCGGGGCGCGAGCGGTCCCCGCCGAGGTGCGATCCTCGGCGCGCAGCAGTCGGTGCCTGGAGTCCCTGCGCGCACTCCCTGGAAGCCGGGCGCTTTTGCAGAGGCTGCCGATTCTAAGTCCGCCCACAGGAAGCACGAGGAAAGGCGGAGTGGGAGGGGCCCGGCGCCCCGGCCTCCTCCCCGCCCCCGGGACTCTGTCACCTCGCCCGCAGGCGACCCGCGACCGCGCCCGCCCGCCAGCTGCATCGCGCCCGCAGCGCGCGCCCCTCGGGCTGGCGGCCGGCGCGCCGGAGGTGCGGTGGCCGCTGCCCGCACGGTCTCTCCCGCCCGCATCCCGCGGGCCTGGCTGGGCCGGAGAGGGCTCGCCACGGGCGCGGGACAGGTGACGCCTATCTGAGCCTCTCAGCCCCTGGGGGAGAGGTCGAAACTATATATAGTTATATTACTTACGCTGTGTATCGCATCCTATGGATAATGTCTGCAGACTATATTCCCTGCAATTCATTTGAAGCAGGTTCGCCTGTGTCCTTGGATGGGACGGCGGCGAGGATGGGGGACACTTTGCTCCCGCCCGTGCCCGGGTCGCTCAGGAGACCGAGTCCGCCCCGCTCTCTGCGCCGCCCCCCGCCCCCCAACACCCGCCCGCGCACCCTTCACGCTGGAGCCCTGGGCCCTAACGCGTGTCTGCTTTTCCCTCTTTTTGTCTGCTGAGCGTGACAGGTTTTCAGGAGCACCTGGAGCTCCAGAAACAAAAAACTACCAAAAATAGCTCCTGGAAACCGCACGCAGTTTGCTGGCCTGCGGCAGTTGGACGTGGTTTGCGACCCAGCACGTTCTCAGCGAGGCTGCAACTCCTAACTTGCCGCGTCCGCCTCCCTGGAAGACAGTCAGGGCTTACCAGAGAGGGGAGGATGCGCCGCGTTGTCACTCGGAACACGAGGGGGCGCTGACGGTGGCCCAGGGTGCTGCAACACAGGGACACAGGTGGTGTTTTGTTTTGTTTTGTTTGTTTGTTTTTCTAACTTTTACTGTTGTTGTATTACATCCATCCCCTTTTTGCTCCCCTCTGTCCCCCTCCCCACCCACCCATTCCCCCCAAAGTCAATCCCACCTGTTGTCCATGTCCATGGTTCCTTTATACTAGGTTCTTGTCTAAGCTGCTCCCCTTTCTTGTCTCTGCCTCCCCCCACCCCCAACCCCCTTCCCCCTGACCACTGCAGGCCTATTCCTTGTATTCATATATTTGGTTCTGTTTTGCTTGTTGTTAGTTTTGCTCATTATTGTCCTGTAATGGGTGAGATCATATGGTATTTGTCCTTCACTGACTGGCTTATTTCACTAAGCATAATACTCTCCAGTTCCATCCATGTTGTTGCAAAGGGTACAAGTTCCTTCTTTCTTTCTGCTGTATAGAATTCCATTGTGTAAATGTACCAAAGTTTTTTGATCCAATCATCCACGGATGGGCACTTAGGCTGTTTCCAGCACTTGGCTATTGTAAATAGTGCTGCTATGAACATAGGTGTACATAGGTTCTTCTGAATTGGTGTTTCAGGATTCTTTGGGTATAGTCCAAGTAGTGGAATGGCTGGATCAAAAGGCAGTTCCATTTTCAGTTTTTTAAGTATACCCCATACTGTTTTCCACAGTGGCTGCACCAGCCTACATTCCCACCAACAGTGTATGAGGGTTCCCTTTGCCCCGCATCCTCGCCAACACTTGTTTGTTGATTTGTTGATGATTGCCATTGTGACAGGTGTGAGGTGGTATCTTATTGTGGTTTTAATTGGCATCTCTCTGATGGCTAGTGATGTTGAGCATTCTTTCATATGCCTCTGGGCCCTTTTTATCTCTTCCTCAGTAAGTTGTCTGTTCAGAGCTTTGCTTCGCCCTCCTTTGTCTTCTGAGCATGGGATAGGTATTCTTAAATTCAGAATAGATTCGTATCCAAGACAAAAAAACAAAAAAAAAGATGAGAAGAAAATGTCACATATACGTTTTCAAAATTTCAGGACTAAACAAGGGCTGTGCACAGGTGCAGTGGGAATGGTTCCTTGTTAGTTGGTACATATGACCAAGATCATCTCTTGTTCTAGGTTTAATATTAGTTAGGCCAAACTGGGAGAAAGATTGTACATTGTTTACATCGCTGTGGAGAGACTGAGTAATAGAGTTCATTAACCACCGCTAAGTGTTGACCAAGGGCCAGACACCCGTGTTCCCAACAGGCCGCGTGGACTGCAGGCAGCTCACACAAGCGTAGTGAGTTTTCACCTGGAGAGTTATTGATCTGTAAGCTGCAAGTCAGGAGATGGTGGTGATAATGATTACGCCTTTGCCTTTCGGAGAGGCTGGGAAGGAGGAGACCTTGGGACCCAAGGACCTCGGGACCTTCCCAGGACCTCGGGCACATCCCGCCGAGCCGGGGAGCTGGAGCCGCAGGTGTCCGGTGCCTTCCAGGAGCTTCAGGACCTCGGACTGACCTTCCCCAATCGTCCTCTACAATCCTTCAGCTCAAACTCACCTTTCCGCCAACAAGCCGACCTCACGTCCAGGAAAATCGTCCTTTCGGTTGGAGGCGCGCGGTTATGAACAGGGGCCGAAAGGACGTGCGGAGCAGAAGCTAATTCCCACCGTCCCTTGTGTTATGAGAGCAGAACAAGTCGAGGAACAAATAGCAGCCTTGTTCCCCTGGCTACTGTTAATATTTAGATATTGTCTGTTCAGCGTATTCTCAGCCCGCATTTTCCAAACGCCCTCTTCCAGGGGTCCCCAACCTCCCTCCTCCCGCCTGCGGACCCCAACACACTACCGCCTGAGCTCCGCCCCCATTCTCTCCACACCCCTGACCATGGGAAGATGGTCTTTCCTCCAGGAAACCGGCCCAGGGTGCCAATAAGGGTGGGAACCGCTGCTCTATACCCTGTCAAACCATCTTTCCCTGTACGGCCTTTTCTGACCTTTCTGGTCCTGGTTGCTCTTTCCCTCTATAGTGATTAAAATCGGCCGCCAGAGCTTCACCACCCAATGGGTTGAGGAGGAGGAAGGCAGGTCGGGGCTTCGTCTCCACCAGCTCCGTGGGTGCTGGGGCCTACTGAATATGGCTGCAGTCACACTGTGTGAGTTTCTGGATCCAGACGGGTAAGAGTGTCCATTCTTAAGAGAGAGCTGCAGGGACCAGACCATGAGACAGGCCCAGGACAGTGGGCTTTACCAGCCTACTGTAAGAGGACCAGCTGAGAAGCAGGGAGGAGCCAGCCCTGTGAGGCACCCTTCCTAACCCCCCAGGACAAGGCCAGGCCCCAGTGGAGTCCCCCAGGGTAATGCAGGGGTGTCCCTGGAGCGGGAGAGCTGCCCAGGGGCCCTTCCCAGGCAGCCCCATTCGGCTTGAGGGGTGGTCACTCTGCTGCTGTTGTGAGCTGCCACATGGTGGGGTGGCTCAGGTCACCCCAAAGAGCAATCCAGATATTCTTCTGGGAACTCATACTGCCCCGGGGACTAATCTGACGATGAATAATTTATAAACTCATGACTCGGCCTTCATTCTTGGCTTAAAGTTCCATTTAAATATTTTATTGGTATTTAACTTCAGTGATTCTGTAGGCTTTCCAAGCTGCATTACAACTCTTCCCAGGACCTGCAAATAGTTCTATGGTTCTTCATCTTTCCTGCAGTGTCTTAACTTAGCACTTTCAACGTGCTCTCTTTAAAAATATTTATTTTTATTATCGTTGACTGGCAATTTTATATAAAAGCTAATGCAAGTACAAGCATGAGTTAACTTGTTATTGGTCAACAATTGGGCTTGGAAACATGAGTCTTTTCCTGGCAAGGCAATAGTGTATTCAACTGATTGGGTTCGCATTGGTTAATGAAATTACACAGGTTTCAGGTACACAATTCTATAACACATCATCTTTGTATTGTGTGTGTTCACCACCCAAATTCAAGTCTTCCATCACCATTTATACACTCACGTTTATAAAATAATGCTATAGAATTTTAAGTTTTTTTTGAGCTATAAGCTGTCATTGACTAAAACATGTGTGACAGTTTCTTGGAAAGGTGTGAAAATGAGAATGTGGGTGTAGGTTTCTTCTGATTGAAAATAATGTTATATATATTTTTCATATTGGAGGAAAACCAGACCAGACTGTAGTGTATAAAGTACTAAAAATAAAGGTGAGCATTTTCTACTGATGATTAGTAGAAAGTAAACAACAAATAACCCAAATGTACACACACAAGTCATGGGATGTAGCAGGCGAAATTCTGCAGCGGCCCCAAAACTCCCACCCTTGGTCACACACCCTGGATCCCCTTGAAAGAGTGGTTGGTGGCTCTGACGGGTGGTCACTACCTTCTTTAGATTCCATTTAGTGCAATCCCATCCATCAGGCTGCAGGGAGGCATTCCTGGTGTGAACATTGTGAACACAGGGCAGGTGGAGCGGAACAACCCCGCAGACCTGAGCTCTGCCAGCGACCAGTGAATGGGAGAAACCCCGCGGCCTACATCCTGCCTGCGGCCTACATCCTGCCTGCGGCCTACATCCTGCCTGCGGCCTACATCCTGCCTGCAGCCCACATCCTGGACCCTGCCCCCAGCCCGCATCCTAGACCCTGTCTGAGGCCGGCACCCTGCCCGCAGCCGGGAGGCCTGAGGCTTCTGACCCAGGTCCCAGCCGGCCCATGGTACCCCTGCAACCCCGCATTTGTGTTGAACAACTAAGCTCTTTGGAATTTATTGTGTGTCAATAGAAAACGAATATGGGGGCCCAGCAGGTGGGACTTTGGCCCCATTATAAGAAACTAATTCTGTACTTGAACAAGGCCACAAGTAAATGTGAAAGGAAAACAAAGATAAAATACTCTAGTCCTCTCTGGATATTAAAAAGAATGGATAGAAAGTTCTGGAGCTACTTGGAAGGTTGTATCATGTCTTTTCTTCCTTTCTTTCTTTCTTTCTTTTTTATATATTTTATTTATTTTGCCATTACAGGTGTCCCAATTTCCCCCTTTCCCCGCCTCCACCCGGTACCCCATTCCCTCCAGCAGTGCCCCCCTTAGTTCATGTCCAAGTGTCATGCCTATACGTTCTTTGGCTTCTCCACTTCCTTTATTCTTCCTAACATCATTTCTAAACTGGAACCTAAAATCAACTCACAAGCCTCAGCTTTCTTTTTCCGGGAGGAAGAAAGATAAACATACACACACACACTCTCTCATACATGTGAATGTAAATGAATATACAGGTGCAATCACATGTATGTACATGTATCTGGATACATATATGAGGTCTGTCCTGAAAGTATTCGCTGCACAAACTTCTAATTAAATTGAATTAAATTGACATTGGCTCGATGCTGTAGGGACAGACCTCATATAGGGCGTATCTACCATCAAATTTTAAAACTAAGTGATGCATTTAAGCAATGTATGCAGATCCCTGGATGGCAGGGCTGGAAGTCCTCCACCGCACCCTCCCCACCCCCCCACCCCCCGGGACAAGGCACAACTAGTCCACGCCAATGAGCACCCTTGTTCTGAGCGGTGTGTCTGGGGGTCGGGGGAGCTCATGAGGAAAAGAGCAGCTGCTCTAGGAGGAGCTTCTCTCACGGACGAGGCGAGAAGCCTCAAGCAGAGAGAGGTGCGCCCACCCCTTGGCCGCCCTCCACCCTGAGTGTCACCTGCGCAAGGTGGCAGCGCCCAGCTGCGGTCACACGTGGCCATGCGGGGAGCAGCCGGGTTTCCCAAATGCAGCGATAGGTGAGAAGCGGGTGATGTGGGCCCGTGGCTTGAGCTCAGGGATGCCTCCCTCCCGGCCCGTGTCACGCAGTGGTGGCTTTAGTGACAGCACCACTGCTGTCACTAAACCTTTCACTTAACAGCAGCTGGGTCCTTTCCTATCACGCTGGGCCAGGGCTTTTTGTACTGGCTTTTGTGTGTTGGTATGTTTGAAGCCTTATCTGTGCCAAGGGACTCCCGTCTGTGCCCACACGGGCTCTCCTTCCAGCTCCCCACGCCCGGACTCATCTTGGCTGCGACACCGGCCTGTGAACCCAAAGGTCGCTGGTTCGATTCCCAGCCAGGGCACATAACCAGGTTGCAAGCCAGGACTCCAGCCAGGTCCGTAGCTGGAGGCAGGTGAAAGGCAACCATATATTGATCTCTCTCTCTCTCTCTCTCTCTCTGCCTCTCTCCCTTCCTCTCTCTGTAAAAATAATAAATAAAAATCTTAAAAAAAAAAAAAAAGATTTGACTTTGGGTGGTGAGCACGCAACACAATATACGCATGATGCACCATACAATTGTACACTTGAAACTTGTATGCTTTTGTTAACCAATGTCCCTACAATACATTTAATTTTAAAACAGGATATTTGTGTTTTAAACTTTGATAGGCATGGCCCCATTGTAGTTCCTTACAGTTGTATTTGTTCACCTTCTCACCTCCAATGAGAGGACCTGTTGCCCTAGATAAATGCCAACTAGTGAAATTCAGGATCTTGGTCAGACAGCTGACAAGGGCATACATATGCCGTTAGATTGTATTCCTTTTCTTGTAAGTCAGGGTGGGCAATTTTTATGTGTTAAAATGAGCTGTACCGATGTTGCAAACAACAAAATCTAATTTGGCTAGTTTAACTATTCAAAACAAAACAAAACAAAAACCCTCTTAAAGCCTTTTGCAGTTGCTGGAGAAATAAACTCAAGGGTAAGTCCGGAACGCCAGACCCAGACAGTCACCCGGCCTGGCACGGGTCCCACTGATGCCTCCTCCCCCGTCAAGCCTGGAACGCCAGGGCCACGCAGCCCACATCCCTGCTGCCTCCACGCCAACTGCCTCTGTGTCAGGGACCTGGGCAGCCACCTGCACCAGCCAAATGGGAGTCCTCCAGGCTCAGCTCTGAGTCACTGCGTGGGCGTGTCCAGGGCTGGCGCTGGGCCCCAGTGGCACCTGAGGCTGTGTGTTGAGTTCCAACCAGGGTGGGGGAAGGGGGGTAACGAATGAGAAAATTTCCCAAATAGGGAAGTGTTTTCTAAATACGATAAGAAGTCCTGAATGTGTCACATGTACACTTCCGTCCTCCGCGCCTTTGACAGGCAGCCTTTCTTCATACTTGTTCTTTGAAACAAAAGCAGACCTGTGCACCCCTCACTTGATCTACAGCCTACTCCTTTCCACCGCAGACACCCCGTCCGGCCCCAGAAAGACGATTGTCTCATGAGAAGAGAAAGTTGCATGGATGCCTTCTAAGGCCCGGGAACAGAAGCTAGTAATGTGCTCACTTTTCATGCTTGTTTATTTTCTAATGTGCTAAATTAAGTTATTTTACCTGGAGCTACTTAATATGACCATTAACTTCCACTCCAGTGTCTCTTGCATCACTTTCCCGAATGTCCAGTGACATGCTGTGAATGCGTTGGGGACCTTCTTATGAGGACGGTTAGGGTCCACTTGGTCGAGACTTGTTACCATGGAATTTTATGTTTCGCCATCCCCGTGGTGCAGAGACCAGCTGTTACTGCCACCCAGCTGGGAAATGGCTAGAAGGCACTGGGTCCTGCTGCTGTGGCACTTGCCCTGGGATGGAGTCATCCCCCAGGCACCTCGACAGGAAGCTGAAGAGCAAAAGCCAAATCTTGACACCCTGTTGTCACTTGGCACCTGAGTAGGTTGACAGGGAGGGAAAAGGGTGCCTTTGCCTGATTAAAGGAGTTGTGGGGTGAATTGTGTTCCCCCAAATTTGTATGTGGGGAAGCGCCAACCCCCAGCACCTTCTAATGGGATGGTATTTGGAGACAGGAACTTTCAAGAGATGATTCAAGTTACGTGAGGTCACACGGTTGGGCCCAGGATCCAATGTGACTAATCTTGGACCTAGTCCCACATGGAGCCGGAACAAGAAGAGCAAGAGATCTCAGGGTGTGAGCGTGCAGATGAAAACCTGTGTGAGGACAGAAAATCCTCTGGCCCCAGGCAGAGGCCTTGGGGGAGGTCCACCTGCTTGTACCATGTGTCCCTGTTGCTTCCTTTTAGGTAATGACATTGTCACCAAAAATGACTGGTTATGTATTCAGATTAACCATTCTCTTTAAAAATGGCTTCTGTATATGAATACAATGAATAGGCCTCCAGTGGTCAGGGGAAAAGGGGTTGGGGGGAGGGGGGAGGCAGAGGCAAGAAAGGGGAGCAGCTTAGACAAGAACCTAGTATAAAGGAACCATGGACATGGACAACAGGTGGGATTGACTTTGGGGGGAATGGGTGGGTGGGGAGGGGGACAGAGGGGAGCAAAAAGGGGATGGACTTAATACAACAACAATAAAATTTAAAAAAATAAAAATAAAATAATAAAATTTAAAAAAAGAAATAAGCCACCAAAAAAATAAAAATAAAATAAAAAATGGCTTCTGTATTGGAGCATGAAATCTTTGTGAACTTGAGAATAATCACGCATCACACTGAGCCTTCCATTTCTTTTCCTAGAAAACAGGGAAAAAATACATATCTGCCAGTGTTGTTGAGACAAAAATGGACACTTCAGCAGTATGACACATCTAAAACAAATACGGGGACATTGGGTGTAACCATTTTTGTTGTTATTGCTTTTATTATAGGTTTTACAAAAGTAATATCTTTTCTGAGACAGTTTTGGGCACTAGGTACCAGTAGGAGCTGAAGCTCAGAAAGGACGTCGCTGAGTCACAGTCACGGGTTAAGGAACAGATTTCACTGGGGACACTCATAAGGTGTGTAGCTGGGTGGTCCCCCAGCACAGCCCTTCCCGCGCTCCTGGAACGCACCTTCACAGGGCTCCTTAGGCACTATCAGTGCACAGCGCAGGTGTGACATCGGGGGAGGCCCTGCCCCAGTGCTGAACAGAGACACCTCTCCGGTGGGGAACTGGAAGACAGCTCATCAACAGTCAGCCTGGGCCTGGGAGGCTGGCCACCTGCAGGAGTGACAGGAAAAATCTGGGGAGGAGGTGAAGGGTGGAGTGAGCCTTGTGTGAAGGGTAATTTAAAAAGAGTCAGATCCCCCTGTCACCTGTTGGTGGCCAGTGGCCCGGCACACACTCAGAGGAGATGGGACAGAGAGGATGGAGGGTTGGTCATGGGCCTGCAGGCAGGGTGCTGTGGACACCCGGCGTGGTGACCAGAGCAAGAGTCACACGGAAATGCAGGCCCTCTGTGCAAAAACGGCTACCTTCAAGCTGACTGCAGTAGAGAGGTACCCGGACTGCAGGCCCTTCTCAGGGTTCAGCGTCTGTCCCCTGAGCCGGCCACATGGTGCCTAAGGAAACTAGGAAGAGCAGATGCCAGCCTTTGCCACTGGTGTCACCCGTGCTCTCCAGGTAGGACATTGAAGAAATATTTTCAGGTGTACATGACCAGATGAAGGGTCCCCAAAGCATAGTATTTAAAATAACAGTCAAGTGATGCCCAAAATCAAAAAGAAATTTCATACATGTGCTCAGAGTAATTAAATTTTTTGTTTAATTTTTTTATCCTCAATTGAGGACATTTTTTATTGCTTTCCCAGAGAGAGGATGTAGGGGTGCAGAGAGAATGAGAGAGAAACGGGGAGACACAGAGAAAGGCATCAGTGTGAGAGAGAAGCATCAGCTGGTCACCCCCTTATAGCCACCCCAACTGGGGATTCAATCTGCAACCTGGGCAGGTGCCCTGACCAGGAATGGAACCTGCGACCCTTTGGTCTATGGACTAACACGCCAACCAACTGAGCCACACTGGCCAGAGCTAAAATAAACATTTAGTCCCTGCCATCTTAAACAGGAATAAACAACTAAAGGTCACCAAATACCCATGAAAAGGTTTTGCTATAGAAAGAGAAACCAAAACAGAAGAATTTATACATAGAAATGAAATACAGAGTGAAGACATTTCAATAGAAACATGTCATAAAAATCCTCAGATTAAGAGAGGATATTGCATCTATGAACAAAACAAGACAAGCTATTATGAAAAGAAACATTTAGGAAAGAAAAAGGGGATCAGATTTTAAAACATGGTTGGAGGAAATCAGTGGAATTTTGGGAAATAAAAGCGAGAAAGATCTTAGAGACGGTACAACAGAGAAACAAAGAGGAGGCTGTAAGAAGAGAAAAAAGATAATATGAAGTGATTAGTCCCAGAGACCCTACGTCTAAATAACAAAAGATAAAACAGAAACAGAGGGAGGAAATCAGCAATGAAATAATTCAAAAATTAACTAAAACTGAAGGAAATACAGGTTGAAGAATTACAGTGTGACATATTCGTGCCAGAAAAGACAAATGACGTACTGACGAAGAACAGAGAGGCAAAAGAAGATGCAAATACTCACAAGAATTCAGTGTGCAGCTAATACGATATTTTAAAATAGTGAAATAAATAAATAGATGAATAAATAAATAAAACAGTGACGAGGGAAAAAGTAATCTCATAAATTTGAGGCCAATGTTTGATTCATGTTTATAGATACATTTAAATTCTTAACTTACCCATCATATTAAACAAACAAAACTCATATTGATTCGAGTTCTAAAGGTTAAACTATATAAGCTATATGAAAATTTGAATATTATTTTAGAGATAGAAGAGGCCTTGGTAGGCATCAAACTTAATAATACAGAAAAGGACTGAACTTTTGACTACATAAAATTCAAAAGAGCATGTACACATGATGAAAGTCACTACCAAATAAAAACGAAAGACAGATGGGTAGAAAAGATGCGCAGTGTATCTTTGACAAGTGCTTAATCACCCTTCCCATTAACAGAGCGCCAATAAATCAGTATAAAAGATCAAGACCCCACTTGGGGAAAATGTGGGATGGGATGCATTTGGAGCAATATGTAGATGGATTAGGCATCGTCTAAAATCTGGGTAATAATCCGGAGCCTATTGCAGTTTTTCAGTTTTCTCTGCTAAGCGGTAAACACCATAGCTCTCCACCTGTGGCTTCAGTGATAAGCTGCCAAATGCGCCTGAAATACAAAGGACATATAGAACCATCAGCCAGGTCGCTGGCACGGGGACAGCCCCGGGGAGGAAGCAGCAAGGTCATTGCGATGGGGGTCCATGGAGGAGCGTTGCCACAGGAGCTCAGGAGCTTCCAGGCCTTTGAGGGGTGAATTCCACCCTCCATCTCTGTGCCTGGACAGGGCTCCACAGCCAAGGGGAAAAACTCCATTTTCTTCATCATACTTTGAAAAAACGTTTTAGAAATGCCGGCCCTTTCACTGGCGAAACAAGAAGACAGGGCAGGCCAGGAGCGTAGCGCGAGTCTCAACCACTTGGCCCGGACCATGGAGTCGCGAAGGGCGGTCCAAGGACCTGCTGCAGCGCCTGGAGGTCGGAGTCGCTGAACCCCTCTCCCACGGTGGGGTCCCCTGTAGCTCCAAAATGTGCAGGGCCTGGTGTGGAATGCAACGGTGGGGCCCCTGGTTCAACCAGGAAGAAGCAGCTCCATTGCAAGTACTGACCTTTCTTCTGCGGCCTCTCTCTTGGCTAGTCACACCTTTTCCCTTTGCTATGTAACGTTCCAAGTCATGAAAAAAAAGTTTTTAATTATAAGAAAGGATTTTACCATCCATCTTTGTCAGGTGCGATACTGGATTAAATGCAAATAAAGGTAAGAACGTTGAACTCATAGGCAGGATCGCTAAAATTACACAGTTATTTCATAGCTTATGCATACATAGGCATTTGGTTCTTAGAAAATAAGTGGCAATGCTGCCCACAAGTAACTCAGCTGTTGATGTTTTGCCTCTTGATACATGCACATTTTTCAAGCACTCTGCCTTCAGCTTGCTGGTGAGTACGGAAGGACTGAAGGAAAAAGGAACAAGGATTGCCCTCTTTCCTGTCATTTTTAGTTTTGGTGACACATCAGAATTCATAACTCACATGTATTGATTTCAAAGATGGTGCATTTTCTTACCCAGCATTTATTAATGAAGGTTCCTTGGTAGATTCATCTTTAAAGGATTGTAATGTATGTACAATAAGTTAACATTGTATTTCAACACCTAATTCTTTTCCTGAATAGAGAGGAGTCACAAGATCTTAAAGAAAAACATGTTAACATGCCCTCAAAATTAGTCACATATAGAATGAAGTATGCAGATATATGATTCATGTAATATATCTGAGAGTATTAAATATAATACAAACATGCTCGGTACACACGTGAACACACACACACATACACACACACTCTCTCTCTCTCTCATGCACTTTTCTCCAAAACTGAAAAATGAATGCATTTTGGAAGACTAAGTTCCTCATAGGTTGGCAGGGCTAAAATTGATCTTTTATTGATGATTATTATATGAGCTCTCTATACAGTACTGTCATTTTTTAAACAGAATATTTTATTTTTGGTAAAGACTACAGAACATAATAAAACTGGAAAGAAAATGTTTTAAAGTTAAGTAAGCAAGATCAGAAATAGCCCTTTAACTATATAGCATAGATTTTTTTTTTTTAATTAGCCCCTATCATTGTAAAAACTACAGTATTTTGCCATTTCTGGAGTATTTTCAAATACCCAACATACCTAGTGGCCTGAGGCTACCTGGGTGTCCTGTTTCAGCAAAGCCTTTCAGAGAGAAGTCCTTTCAGATCAGGTGTCCTGGTTCCTCCAGGAGCTGAAATCCTAGAGGTCTGTCTTTCAGTTTCACGTCTCTAAGCAAGTCCAGTTCATAGAGGGGAAGATGGCATCCTCGGTTCCCAAGGAAAGAAAGAGGCCGGCGAGAAGATGGACTCCTGCTAATCTGTCCTTGTTTGAATTTGCTTTCTTCCTCATTTTCAGCTGTTCCAAGACTTGGCATGCATTTCCATTAGACTCAGTCCTTGCTGGGGGAGCGTCTATGCACTTGGAGTTACTGTTTCTCTCACAGAAATAGACATTGTTTTTCTCTGAAATACCAATCTCCCCAAGTTCCAATAGTCTGGCCTTGCATATGCATAGTTGTGTGTATAATGTACATATGTACATTTACTAAACATGTATATACACGTGTGTGTACGTGAGTTACTGATTATCTCTTTAAAGTAGGAGCAGTACCTTAAATATCTGCTACCAGTTTTAAGGAAAGAAAATGCAAAATTACTTTATCAAAATTATAATATTTAACTTCCGGTGTCACATGTATTCACCAGATAGCTATACTGCTATGTTCCGCTTTTGTACATAAATAGACTTGAACTATAAACTGGTACTTTTCTTTAAATTCCCATCGAATGGGGAATTTCATCAACATTATCTTATAATAATTTCATACCATCAGGCATCAGCTTTTAGTGTTATTTTAGTTGTCTGTTTGATACCCTTTATGGATCTGAATTATAATTAATCATCTAAATACTTCATAAATATTTATGTCTGGAGTATTTTCCTTGCTTCTAATTTGTGTGCAGAAAAGAATTCCCAGAAACTTTCTCCAGTCATAAAACCATAGTGTCTTAGGCATGAAAGCATGTGACATGGTTTCAAAATGCATAGATTCAGTTCAAGTCACACACACACATCTATAGCTCTATCCCGCCATATTTATATATATATAATTCTAAATCCACATACATGACAAAATTTTCAGTTTAATAAATCTATATCTCTACAAAATGCAATCAGAGAAGTCAGAAATATTTGACTCAAGGCCAAACCCTTCATGAAATAGCAAAGTCAAATGTGTGTTACTCTTTATAATAAGAAGTTATGTATACAACTTATCAATTATCAGGATGATTTTGTGTATGAACTGGTTAGTGGCACTAAAATAGCAACATAGGCCTATCAAAATAGCGGTAGCTGTTTCATCTAAACTCTTTCTTAGTCTGGAATAAGGTCCAAGTTCTTCCAGGCCCTTTCTCAAGTCAAACTATATACTAAAGAAAGACAAAACAAAAATGCACTTTAGTTTGAAAACTACCTCTTAGTAAAGCACTGATGCTAATTGATAAAAATATATATATATTTTACTGGAAAATAACGTTAAACCCCTGAAACTGATGGTGTCTCCAAATATAATCCTTGCAGCCAAGTACAATTTTAACATTGTGATCAGTTGCAGTTCATTGGATTCGAAAATCAGGGCTGAATGTATAATGTTCTCTTTTAAAGATTCTGTATTGTATTCAAGTCAACTATGTGCTGAGAACCCCTGAAAGTAAGATAGCCATCCCTTATCAAGGAAACGGGCAGCCGGTTGCACAGGACCCATCGGAAAACGCATCGGCGTCAGCTTCCTGGGCCCTGCGGGGAGCGGGCGGGCAGACCCGGGCAGAACCCGCAGCGGCGGCTGCTGACGCCCCGCTGCCGGTAGGTGTCGCTAACCTCCCAACAGTGGATCCGGGCCCTGCAGACGCCCCTTGTGGAGGATGCTCGCGTGGGTGGGAAACGCGTTCATTCATCTGCCCGGTCGCGGTCATACCCCTTGGACGGCGGTTCTCCACCGCAGTTGCACAGCCCCACCGAGTCTGGAAACGTCTACAAATACGGTTTTTCACGCCAGCCCCATTCAGATCCCCAAATCAGAATCTTGGGAAAGAAAGCCTATCAACCTTCTCCCCTCTCTTCCGTCCCCCCCCCCCCCCCCGCCCCCCCAGAATACTGCCAAAGACTAAAGCATCGGGCTAAGGGGAACGAGGGAAACAAAGAAATAAGAAATAGAGATCAATGCCAAAAACTCTGGTTGAAGAGAACACAGCAAATATTCAAATCGCTTAACTGAGTTTTTCTTTTTTTTAATTTGAAAGCAATTCTTTCTAAAAATATTTTTTTTTATTTACTGTTTTTAGAGATTGGGGAAGGGAAGGAAGCAGAGAGGAAGGGAAATATCCATGTATGGTTGCCTTTCACCTGCCTCCAGCTGGGAACCTGGCTGGAGACCTGGCTTGCAACCTGGTTATGTGCCTTGGCTGGGAATCGAACCTGCGACCCTTTGGGTTTTTCTTTTTAACTTTATTAATTTCTTGTCCTTGTATTACAGTTGTTTCATTTTTCCTCCCATTGCTCTCCCCTGCCCCACCAACCCATCCCCTCTCCCACAGTCAATCCGCACCCTGTTGTCCATGCCCATGGGTCCTTCATACTAGTTCCTTAACTAAACCCTTCCTCTTTTTCCTCCCTTCCTCCTCTCCCCTCACCCCTCTGGTCACCTTCATTCTGCTCCTTGTTTCCATGTTTCTGATTCCATTCTGAGTTTGTTTTTAAAATGAAAAAACATGATGGTCTATGCAGCTCATTTAAAATTACACCAAACTGTTCAAAAACAGATGCCAGACCAGTAAAGACAGCCCCTAGCTTATGTTTTAACATAAACATGTTTTTTCAAGGGTCTGTGGACCCCACTATGATCTCCCGATAGTATTTTATTGAAACTTCTAGAGATGAAACTTCTGTGAGGGTTGGTCCGTGGTTCTGTGATATGAGTTCCTTAAAGGAAACTTAGCAAAATGCAGTCTGTCCTCTTTTTGCCCGTTTCACCCTGGCCCGGAGCTATGCAGCTTTCTCTGGGTGGAAATGGTCTATTATTCCCTTTGCCCAATTTTCTTTACTGGACTTCCTTTTTCATGTTGACGTTCAGGAATTCCTTGCTTATTCTAGATGCCAGTCCTGTTTTTATTTTATACATTAGTTTACAAACATGAGCCAGGGCAGGGGTTAAAATGAAGGCCCCAACTTGTGCTCAGCTGGTGGGTTCTGAAGTGGGACGAGGTGGAGGGCTGGGGTTAAGAGTCTGCTTTCTCTTGGACGGTCCTTGTCTCAGCACCTGGGTGGCTGAAGGACATGATGGACTCCGGGGTCTTCTTGTGCCTGGTGTCCTAACTGTTAACTGCTGTTATTATTACAATTGTTGTTAGAGGTTTTAAAATTGTGAAAGTTGTGATTCTAGAAACCTTTAATCATCATCATCGTCATCCTATTGCCCGTTTCCTGCCCTCTAGTGGTCATTTTGATTATGACTTTGATTTTTATATAAAATTCTTGCGATTGCATAGTATAAATGCACTTTGTTTCCCCAGTCTTACTAAATCTATTTTAAATTCACTCTTATTATGTATGAATGCATGTCATTTGCAACATGTTTATGGATTTGGTAAGAAATAGTTTGGAGATTATTTTGTACAATGAAAGGAATTTTCAATGCCCTTGGAATTATTTCTCTAAGGGGGCGCCATCCACCAGAAGCAATCCCTTGATCAGGACACAAAGACTCTTCTTTTATCTAACTGTACTTAGGAGGTCCCATCTTAGACCTTGGGAAAGTCACAAAACACTTTTACATTAAAGTTATTACCTCCCTGGAAAGTAAGAATTTACCTCCAAGACTGACCCTGTTCCAAAGCTAGAATGGTAGCATCCAAAAGTTACTAAAAGCTGTAGTCAAAGAATGACCAAAAAATCACTTACTTGAAGCCATTTTCACTTCCTCATAATACAATCACCTTCCCAATAGATTCAAATCACTCCGAATTTCCAGATAAAACAGGCTATTTTTTCCTCAGCTTTATTGAGATATTGCTTGGAGTAAACTTACGGTTACACCCGATTTTACATCTAGATCTAGATGTAAATGATTGCCATGAAAATGGCAGTTAACATCTCTATTATCACCATCTATGTGTGTGTGTGCGTGTGTTGTGCGCGTATGTGTGCTTTGAGAACACTTAAGAGCTACTCTCTGAGCAGCATCAAGTAGATAACGCGGTGTTGGTAACCGTGGTCACCGGGCTGCACACTAGATGCCTGGCACCTGCTCATCTTCCACCTGGAGTGCGGAGCCCCTGACGGCCACCCCCCAATTCCACCCCTCTCCCCCACCCAGCTTCTGACAACCCCAGTACTCTCCACAACAGGCTACTCTAAACTATTTTATGGTAAAAAGAGATGTTGCCATTGGTGTGAACCAGCAATTAACATGAAAAAATTGATTCTTAAAATTCTGTGGCACATGAAAAAAATATATCTTTTACCCACCAGACCAAAAAAAAAAAAGTGTAATTTTGATTCATTCACACCGGACGGCTATAGTTGTGTTGGCTGTTGTCACTGTTTCTTTCCATTTGACGTCTAAGGGAAAAGAGGTCAGTGCCCCTGACTAACTAGTCAGGTGTTTCACAAATGCGCACCAGGTGAATCTCCGTGGTGTAAGCAACTCCCCAGCCCCTCCCCATATCTCACTTTTCCCCCAGTATCAGAATATGAATGAAGCAAAGAACTAACTGCTGTTTTTTTCTTTTTCTTTTTCTTTTTCTTTTTTTCTTTTTCTTTTTGAAAGACTATTTAGGGCAGTTTTAGGTGCATAGCAAGGGTGCGAGGAAGGTGCAGAGATTTTCTATCGCACCTGACCTACGCATGTGCAGACCATCCCTACCCGGTATTCTTACAGATGTTTGGCGCTCGTGTAATACAGCTCTTTATAAAGAGTTTTAAAATGTTATCTTGGACCACACAGCTTTAGCAAGTGGAGATACCATAAAGGGCTCTATTAAAATGTAGGAAATTAATTGTGTCGTCTGAAAGACCTTGCATTTTCCTTCATAAGCCAGAAAATGGAGTCCGAAAGGAGGACTGAATAACTCTGTGTGCTAAGTTACAAACTACATGATTTAATGAGTGGATGAAATATTTGAAAAGTGATTTTGAGCTACTCGATTTATGTTTCCGTGACTTTGTCCTTCGTCAGCATAGAACCATGAATAGGAGAAGGAAAGAACCACCGGCTTCACCAAGTCCGTTCTGTTTGAGCGATAACATTCATTTTGCCCTTCCTGAAACTTCCTTCTTTGAGTTTGAAATAGAGCATGTTATCGCCTTCCCTGTCTGAGTGAGTGAAATAATGGATTCATGTCCTTCTGAGGGGAGAAATGTAAGATGTGTGACTATGATCACTACCACAGAGCAAGAAAGGTAAGAGCAGAATAAAGGGGCGCCGGCTACTGGCTTCAGAAAAAAGTCACTCTCTGAATGTCCAACAGCGACTTTTCAAAACTATGCGTAATCCTGATACATAAGTAGCCATTGTAGGAGTCAATATTCGAGCTCAGCATCAGAAATCAATTAGCATCCTGATACCACTTCATATCATCCTCTTCTCACTTCCAAATCCTGCATGCAATACCAGTGTACGCTAATACAGCTATACTAAATTTATCTTCATTTTGATTATGTATAACAATTTACATGAATTCCATTGGATGAAGGAGGTAGCAAAGGCCAAATGAAAGTGAAAGAGGAGATTGGAAGTATTCAAGTGAGTGACCAATGTCCTCTCCTTCACCAGTTCAAGCCTCTGTGCCCTCCTCTTCCCCAGCCTCAGTTTGGCTAATACAATAGCAGGTGCTGCAAACAGCCCAAGTGCCCATCAGCCGATGAGTAGGTTATAAAATGGCGGTACATCTGCACAATGGAATATCACATAGCACAAAGAAAGAAGAAGGAACTCCTAGGCTTTGCGACAGCATGGATAGGCATGGAGCGTTTCATGCCTAGTGAAGTAAGCCAGATGGTGAAAGACAAATACCATATGATCTCACCTGTAAGAGGAACCTCATGAGAAAAAGACACTAACAAGCAAAACAGAACCAGAGACATGGAAACAGGGAACTGACAGCTGCCCGAGGAAAGGCGGGGGAGGGGAGGGTGATGGAAAGAAGGGGAAGGGATGCATCAAAGAACATGTGTGAATGACCCATGGCCATGGCCAAGAGTGGGGGGATTGATTGACTGTGAGGTGGGGGTGCTGGGCAGAGATAGGCAAACGGGGGAAATGGGACAACTATAATAGAATAAACAAGAATAGAAAATGAAAAATTCTGTTAAAAAACACTCAAACAGCTCAAAGCCACCTCCCAGGCAGGGCTCACTCCCCGCCTCCCCTGAAGTGCCAGCCTGCAGAGGCAGAGCAGCACTGAACTGGCAGAGAACTGGCTGTGGTTGCAGCCAGCATGTGAGGACAGAGGCCGCGTCCCAGCCGTGGGGGACATGCCCAGCTGCTGGAAATGCAGCGGCTGCTGGGGGGCCAGCCCGTGCACCTACCTCCCTGCCCTGGGGGGGGGGGGCGCCTGCTAGGTCCCTTCCCTGCATTTGAGTTGAGTATTTTAGTCATTTCCATTCTCAACACATCATTTGTTTGATAATTCTGAAGTAGAAGAACCTTTAGCCTTTCCCACCCAAGGGAAAAATGCAAGCTAGGACTGGCTGTGTGGCTCAGTGGATTGAGCACCACCTTGGAAACTGAAAGGTCACAGGTTTGAATCCCAGTCAGGGCACAGGCATGGGTTGCAGGCCAGGTCCCCAGTCGGGGGTGCGTGAGAGGCAACCACACATGGATGCTTCTCTCCATCTCTTTCTCCCTCCTTTCCCCTCTCTCTGAATATAAATAAAGTCTTTTTTTAAATGCATGCTATGAAACCCACACATTTATACCAAAGGTGGTGCTGAGGAACTACCGAAGTCTGCTGCTTGCTTCTTCTCTGTTCTGGAATCACAGGTTCAAAACCATTGTGTGTTTGTTTTATTTTGTTTCACCACAAAAGTGCGTAAGTTCCCTGAAAAACAGCGGGCGCTATAATTGCTGAAAATCCTCTTAAATGATTGGCATTAACTCTAACATGTTTTATATTTTAAAGTTAACAGGGGTAGATCAGTTCTAAGTGAGATTCTTTATTACGAAAAAGAATAATGTCAAGTAATTACCTGGTAGCATGAATGTGCTTCTGAGAAAGTACAAGGTCTGTCCCGAAAGTATTGAGCCAATATCAATATAATTAAAGCAGTTTGTGAGGCCAATAGTTTCAGGCCAGATTATATATATACACACACATACACACAGAGACATTTGTTTCAGGTGTATTTAGAAACCTTTTAATCCTTATCTTATTCTTAATGTTACCTGTAACGTTTAGGTAGTATTAAAAAAAAATTCACAAATGAAGATTTTGCTCAAATTCTTTCTTCTTCTTTTTAAAATTTTATTAATGTCTTGTTGTTGCGTTACCAATGTTTCAGTTTTCCCTCATTGTCCAATCCTTTTTTCTAATGCAAACCTGCCTGAAGAAACCCTCCTGAATGTTTCTTTTTGCAACATATTTTACCCATATATTTATCGATATTCTCTTTCACCCTTGACTGTGGGCTGGGTGCTATTTTGAGTGCTGAAGGCAGGCGGCAAGCAAAACTCAAAGAACCCAACTTGATGGAGCCCTGCTCAGCGCACCGCCCCAGGGCCACAGCAGAGAGAAAGTGCAGAGGACAGAAAAGCAGTGGAAATCCAGGGCTCAGGGCTACACACACACAATAAGAGTCACAACAACAGCAGTCATGTTGTGATCTATTTTTCTCGAAAAGTGTACCCCTGCTGCAAATTTGATTATCACCGAAGTACAACAATGCACTAGAAAGATAATGCTGGAGCGCAAGATCAGAATGTATATTAAAATGTACAGTGTAGTAGAATGAACGTGACCATATTTTAAGATTTCCAGGAAGTGATATTTTTATTTTTTAAAAAGCTTGATTTAGCCCTGGCTGGTATAAGGCGCCGACCTGTGAACCTAAAGGTGGCTGGTTCGATTCCCAGCCAGGGCACATAACCGGGTTGCAAGCCAGGTCTCCAGCCAGGTCCTTGGCTGGAGGCAGGTGAAAGGCAACCATACATGGATTTTTCTCTTCCTCTCTGCCTCTCTCCCTTCCCCTCTATCTGAAAAATAATAAAATCTTTTTTTAAAAAACACTTGATTTAAATGTATACATATGCACATGCTCCCAAAGTGTCTTCCAAGAGAGCTGAATGATTACAGTATACCCTCATACCTAAATACATGACCATAACTCAATGCTTATTCCTTGGGAATGAGTGTCCTAGACATTTCCTTCTCTCAAGATTAAATGAAGAGAATATTGTGATTCATGCTGACATCTGATTTTCTGGAAAGCTTTTTCTTAAGTTCTCATGTGTATCCCTCAGAGAGTATAGCTTAATTGTAGGGGTTTTAACCACTACATTTTTCTTTCATTTCTTCCTTTTTTAGTTGGTGTTTTGGTTGTTTGTTTCCTTACATGGAGATTCAGGAGTAGATTGTATTTGAAAAAGACACTAACTGGAGGCACCCTGAGGAGGCCTCACTGTGCAGCAAGTGTGGTGGGATTAGGATCCTCCAGAGAAATAGAACCAATAGGATATAAACATGAGAATAAACTTCTTGAAATTCGCAAATAAACAGGTTGGGTTTACATAAAGAATTGGCTTATGCAATAATGGAGACTGGAGAGCCCCAAGGTCCACAGGGTGAGTAAGCGAGTTGAAGACCCAGGAGGGAGATGGCGTAGCTCTAGTCCTTAGGTCTGTAGACCCAGCAAGTCTCGATGTTTCAGGCCCCGCCTGGGGCAGGACCACACCGGTATGCCAGGTCCAAGGCAGGCAGGCTGGGCTGTCCCTGGTTTCTCAGCCTTTTTTTTTTTCCTACTTGTGCCTTCACCTGATTGGATGAGCCCTGTCCCCATTAGGGAGAGTCATCTGCTACTATGGTTATCTGCAGTACCATGTTCTGACGGCTGCTTTTTCTTTCATGTCTCACTTTTCTCATTATAATGTCCCTTCCCATAATATGTCCTGATGTACCACACAGACACCTTTGGATAATGTTAGATACTGAGTGTTTGTTTGTTTGTTTATCTTTTACAGGGTACAGAGAACATTTGAAATTAGGTGTTTAGCCAGAAAGGATTGAAAGAAGGCTATTCTGAGAATTTAAAAATTAAAACCAAGTAAATCATTAAAGCTATATTTAAGGTTCACACTGAAAGCAAACTTTGAATCATACTCATTTGACCTCCTCTGCTTCCTTCCTGGTTTGATACCCAAGTACATGCTCTTTTAGGAGAAGAAGTTGCCTCAGTAAGTAAGCCTGGTCCTTGCAGACTCAGAACTAATCCAGTTATTTCAACCCTCTGGAGTGAGAGGCAAAGAAAGATGAAAGATCAGCCTTTACCAGGAAGAGATTATACCGATTCTCTGGTTGGTTTGGCTTTTGGAATTTACTCTAGTCATTAGAATTTAGAGGAGAAATAAAATACTTATTCTTAACCTTAAATAAAAATTCATGGAATCAAAAAGTAAACAAAATAAATATGATGTAGTTTCTACTCTTTAAGAGTTTCAACTATATTTACCAGATGAATATCAGAAGAATTTAGCTATGGTTGTTTTAGGCAACCATACTACAACATGTAAGCAAGTAATAAAGTTTATCTAAATTAAGGGCCCAAGTAACTGGGGTGACTTAGTCATAACTGATATCAGGTGGGGTGAAGGAGGGAATGGGCTCAATAAATCTTAATCTAGAGCAGTCGTGAAAGAGGGAATGGGTCTGAAAGCACCAATCACCATAGGAAAGGACAAAACAACTAGTGAGAGACAACTGGAAGGTTGAAGAGGTGTGTGAGGTTCCAGGACCCTGTGTGATTAATACAGATTCTCAAACTCAGTGGAGGCCAAGCAATAAAAAGGAGCCTTGTGGGAATGTATTATGAGGCTTTTATAAAATCAAGATACCTGAAACTGATAAAAATGCCAAACTTTATGTATTTTCCACCAGGGGAGAGAATTGAAGATTCTAAAAGTATGATTTTAGATTCCTTCAGGAACTCTTTCTAGAAGGAAGGAAGGAAGGAAAGAATGAAAGAAGGCAGGAGGGAAGAACATTTTGTCAGGGTAAGTCAAGTCTTCTGTTACGAAAGTTTAGCTCAGCCTCAGAATACTTTTCTTATTTTCTGTTCACAGAAAAAATAATGCAATCACAAACTTGCCTATGGGTCATCTAGGTACCTACAGAGTCAGGAAAGTTTTCCTGACCTTTCCCCAATATATTTCAGAAGTAATACCTGCTTTGGACTTTGTACCTGATTGGCTGTATTTAAGTTCATTTTCCTTAAAAAATGGTGCATTGAAATGTGAAAAGTTCCCTTCTTTCCACTGCAAGCTGAATTCAGAGTTGCCCAGGTGGTGCTTTCATGGTCATGTTGTCTATTCTTTATGTGTATCTGAAAATCATCATTTAAATTTTTCCTTAATACTGTTTTCCAGTGAGATGCATCAAGTGTAGACACACCATGTTTCCCCTTTTTCCAAAAGGCCAAGCTGTAACTTATACCCGAGTAATTAGGAGCAATTGGGAACACTATCTGTACATAGTCAGAGTGCCATAACTGAAGAATGAAGGAATGACAGACTGACTAGACTATTGTGGCTCATGTTGACATCACAATGAGTGACTGAATGAATGACGAATGGATGAGTGTTCAATGCAGCAGTGGGGACCAGGGAAGTACTGACTGGACTCGTGATTGATCTGGAGAAAAGCTCAGAAGATTAATACCTATGGTAGACAAAATTTATATGTCAGCCGGCACTAAGCTAAAACTGCAAGTAGAGAATTGGAATGACTTTTTTTATTGTTGATGCTATTACAGGTGCCCCCCACTTACCCGGCCCCCACCCCACCCTGACCATCACCACTAAACTGAAGTGTGGCTGTCACACTGTCATTGGTATCGTCTGGTGGTATTTTATACACCTGCCTATATGGATCAGTTTTTAGCTGGGCCAGGAGTCAACTCCCTATGTTGAGAAAAACTGGTTCCGTATTTTCCCCCAAATTTTCCACACACCTATAGCCTTCCAATAGATGTTATTTCCCTCTTTTCTTAAGATGACATTCTTAGTACTGCTTTGCATTTGGAGGAAGCTCCTTATGTATTTCTTTATTAAATTTAGGGAGAACCTACCAATTAGAAGCTCCCACATATGTTTGTGGCGTAAATTGTACGTCATGCCCATTTTTAAAACATTGTGCTTTCGCAGTATGGAAAATAGCATCTAATGCCACCCAAATGGTCCTGCCAGTAATTGTTATTCATATTAAAAGGATAAATTCTCCTTTTGAACAACTTTTCTTGGTTATAAAGTTACATACAACGCAACTTCTATTTTTAGCAGGAAAGCTGATGAAGGTAACTACAAACCTTATGGCCGTAAACACCTGGATATGGTGGGTGGAACAGAACAAAACTTATTTTAACTACATAGCTACGTTTTCAACAAAGAGAGGGGAATTCGTATGCACTGGAACTGAAACCAAAACTGAAAACCCCAGGGGAAGCATGTGAGGGGACCTGGCACTGTCCTGTGATGTCAGAATGTTAGGGACTCAAAGTGCAGGTTTGAGTCCTGCATGAGTTCACGTGAAACAGGGACATGCCCTGTGGCCCACGCAGAACAGAGAACTGGAAAGAGATGTGGACAGAGCTGGGACCCTCAAATGCCTGCACGTTGGGTGGATGGTTTAATTTTTTAAATTGCCCAGTGTCATGGGGAGATAGCAAGGAAGTTTGCCCGTCTCTCCCTAAGCCTCAGAAGAACAGGGGAAGAACAACATCCCACATAATGGGAAACTCTTGTCCTCTGGCCACCGGGGGATGAGGGTTAAATGGACACATTGTCGATGTACTTACACTCTTCTCGACACAACGATTACCATGATGCCACCGGCTTAATGCAAAGCAATCCCATAAGGCCATGTCACAAAAATTATCTCAGGAATAAACAAAGGAAAAAAAGCCTCACTCAAATAAATCAACAATTAATAACTGATCTTCCACACGGAAGTCACAAACCTAAACTACCATGAGTGAATGAGATTGAGCACGCTATTCGGAAGACTACAGCAATCCAAGAACTCGAGCTACAGAAAAATGATCTTAGGAAGAACCCGTGCATGACACATGTTGGCGTAAAACCTTTCTGCAATACGCAGTTATACCTGGGGTTGCATTGACCAGCAAGACCTGAGTCCGAAGGTCTCCGGGAAGGGAAAGTGTCAGGCAAACTAGACAAGGCGCAAAGAGGACCAAGGTAACTAGGCCAAACAGGGCAAGACCCATGTAGGTAAACGCTTCGCAGGTAAGAATGTAGTAAAGATAGTCCAACATTGGTCCCCAGTGTGGGGTCCTGAGGAACGAGGTTGACTGGACGAAACGGGTCCCTCCCAACAGGTGGGCCAGGCAGAAGTCAGAGTGTGTTCAGTGCCAATGTCCCTCCCGTCCCTGCCCTGGTCCCTGGCGGCCTGGTTTGGAAATGGAACTCCACTTGGTGGCTCTGATTTCTCCTCCAGTCCCCTCCCCAAACCACATCTGACCCACTTTGGTGGGAGGGAGACCTGCCCACAGCCTCCTAGCCCCAGCCAGCACCTCTGTGAGTCCCCTGCTCTGCACCTTCCACTTTCTGTTCTGGAATTTACAATCGCCAACTGGGTGAAAAGAAAACAAAAAAGACAAGCACAACTGGTGCATTGAAAACGTCCCACTGCCCTGCCCACGGTCCCTGTGCCATGGTACCAGCCGCTGGCTGCTGACTGGGAGGGCAGGGAAGGGAGGCAGAGAGGGATGTGCTGTTAGTGTTTCCCAGCGTGAGGGACAGTGGATCTGCAGCCTTTGCTGGCTTTTGTGAGGTAACCACTCCCACCAGTGCTGATTTCACGATCCAGTGTAGCCACCAGCTAGCGACCTTCCTGATCATTTAGCCTTGACCGTCTGGAACCACAGCGAGGGCACAGATGGCTCTCTGCTGACCTGCAGAAGGGAGACTGAGATGTGCAGACGCCCTGGCCCAGGGGGTCCCCCAGGGGCTGGATAACTGGGGAGCCACCCTGGGGTGAATATTCTCCCCAGGGCCACAGCCTCCTACATGCTTGTCTTTGCCTTTCTGAACAGGCAGTTGGAAAACAGGAACCCGAACACTATAGTTTACATTGGGCTTCCAAATGGTAAAATAGTAATAATATTTCTCAATGTATGATTTGTTTACTCAAAAATTACAGTAAGCACTTTCTGGGCACAGTTTCAGGTGGCAAAAACCGAGCACAGAGGAAAAGTGAAACAATTAAAACCAAACAGATAACCTCTTCTCCCTGCTCCCCCCAAAATTCTTCCCTAGTTTGGTTTTTAAATACTGGGTATGTCCCATTTTTTCTTTCTATAAATTAAATACAAGGTAGAACCTAGACACAATTAATCTAATTTTGAAAATATAAATGCTAGAAGAAAATAAATCTGATTAACACAAAATATATGACAAACCATGGTAAAACATCCTTTAAAACATTAAAAAAACAGCTAAATTTTGGCAAGTCATGGGATCAATAATCTGCCTTTGGCAGTATAATAATTTTTGTTGAACTTTTTGGTTTCTTTTGGAATGCATGACATATTCCATAATATATTTCAATCATTAACAATTCAAAGCCTAGTAACAAAACATTTGCAGTTTCACAAAGAGTTGTATGATGTGAGCATTGGTAAACAAAGCATTATTTTGAGCATAAGAAGTTCTTCTCTGTCTTACCTACTTTCAGTTTAGGGAAGTTTGTCCCTCACTTGGTACACACAAATATGTCACTAATATTATTTAGAATTTTCTACCCAATTTTCAATCATAGTTTTCAGGTTAATACATGTACAAAAACATCCAAGGTGGGTGTAGGAGGGTGAAATGATACAGGGAAAAATACAATGAAACATCAGGGCTGGAAGGCAGGTACCATTTCACCCAGAATAAATGTGGTGGTGGCACTGAGGGCGCCTCTGTGTGTCAGTCATCACCCATGATCATCCTGTGAGAATTGGCCAGCTTTCTCATGATCAGAAAGATTGATGACACCATGTGAGTGGGTAGTCTCCTGTGTGTGCGGCATGTGTAAGCACGTGTATGTGTAGCCAGTAAGAAGTGTATGCTGAGTGAAATAAGCCAGGTGCTGAAAGATAAACACAGTATGAGTTCACCTATATATGGAACTTCATGAATAAAACAAACAAACACGCAACACGGAACCAGAGTCACGGAAACAAGGAACAGACTGACAGTGACTAGAGGGAGGGGGGAAAGGAATAAGGGGAGAAAGGGGGGAAGGGTCTAGTCAAGTATGAATGAGCCGTGGACTGGGACAACAGGGTGGGGACTGACTGTGGGAGCTGGGTGGGGGGCAGAGGAGAGCAATGGGGGAAGCCTTGGGACAACTCGAGCAGAACAACAATAAAAAAAGAAAGAAAGAAAGAAGCATCAATGATACCATTCTGATATGGAAGTTGACCCAAAACACAGAACAGAATTGTAATCAAACATTTCATTTGTCTGAGTCTCACTTAATACTGACTAAAGGGACAAAAAGGGAATGGGGTCTCCAGCCTAGAAACCACTTCCTTGCCAACCTCCCACTTGAGGTTCTGTGCTGGGTCTGAGCCCCTTAGAGGTAATAACTGAGCTCAAGGCCGAGAGAAGAATGCTTCTCCTTCCATGACACTTGGAGGTCAGACCCGGCAACGGTGGCCGTCCAGCACCATGGGCATTGGGAGAACAGAAATGTAGTTGGGCACAAACTTTCAAAATCTGCAATCTCCACTGGCTCCTGACCAGTTTTATTACCTTATTTCTCTGATAGTCCTTTCTGTGTCTCACGGCACGGTATATCCGGCACCTATGTGGTCCATGCTGATTATATTCATTTGCTAGAGAACAGGCTCGCAATGTTTAGTAGAACTTGATGCTTTCCCAAGATGATCCGTGACCTACAGGTGGTCCCAAATTCCCCCATGAGATAACAGAAGTTTCCCAGCACTGCAAAAAAATGAAACAAGATATTTCCTCTGGTTGATTCGGTGGGGGAGTTGGGGTGGGGTGGGGTAGGGGGAGGAAACCAAGCTTAGATTACTGGGGACCAGATAAAATAAAGAAAGTACATACAGATATGCTTTTCCCAACATGAGACACATATTGAGGAGACATGTGGTGAAGGAGACGCACACTCAGGCTTGACTAAGGCCTGAGCCTTCCCGGCCAGCCAGGGCCTGGTGCCGTCCTGAGAGTCACAGGGCTACACCGGCCAGGCCAGGTTTTAGCACAACTCTTCTGTGGGGATGCTATTTATAGCACTCCACGTGGAAAACACCTGATATGCCAAAAATCGCTAAGTAGGATTTGCTTAATTTCCTAAAGTGGGTTTAGCGTACTACTTTAAATCCTATTTAGTCTATATCAATGTAATCTCCCATTAAACTTTAAGGTGGCCATGTCTTGTTGAAGGTGGCAGTTCAGCTTGATTTGAATAAAAATGTATATTCATTAGCATACCTAAAATGATGCCTTTTTGTTTTGTTTCATTTTTAGTTAAGGGTTGAGTTGCAAATGAGTCAGAACCAGAGCCTCAATATTGGTCCTGGTAGATGAATGAATATGCTGAATGTATGTCCAAGTCTATAGCGTCAGAAAGTAGTGCGGATGGGCTTGTGGTTGGAAATAAAATGCAGTAATACCATCAAAAAAACCTTGTGTCCGTACAAGAAACGGCTGTGGTGAATTTTAGGATAAATGCACCAAATATCATGTATAATTTAAAGTAAGCGATTATTTTCCCAGTATCATGCAGGAGGGAAAAGGCTGCTTTCTTTCCTTGCCACCACCACTCAATTTTCCAAACCCGCAAAAGGACAAGGTGCCCCGCAGTTACAAGGGCTCACTTGTCTTCTGGAGCCCTCTAATCCAGGATATGGCGCCTGCGTCATGTACCTGTCCGGACTCCCCCTGCACATTTGCCCCAAGGCACCAGCCCGGAGTTCCACTGCATAGGGACGCCTTCATGCACCCGGGAGGAGGGGGGCCACTGAGGCCCAGCCCGGTTGGACCCACAGTGGCCCCGAGTCATCCCTCCTGCCCAGACTCAGATGCGGGATCAGGGACAGAGCCTCCCCCAATAACACAGCTCAAGAGGCGTGGGTGTTTAATTCCACCTCCCCGCACCGCGGGGAAACTCAGACTCGAGGCCTTAGAGGCAGACAGCAAATGGGAAGGGCCAGTGCAGATAAGTGCTTGCCTTTCCTTCTCTATCCAACTTTCCCCGAGGGCAGGGCTGCCTTAGACCTTTGCGAAGACTCCCGCACTGATGGAGAGGAACGTGGCTTCCATCCGAGGCTGTGGCTCGCTGGGGGAGGTCTTTTCCTTCTCCTTTCTTGACCCACTTTCCCTCCTTCCTGGACTCACTGTTGCCTCATTCTTGCTACCTTGGCCTTGACCTCTCCCCCAAGTAAAGTCTTAGGACACAGGCTTTGACTTGGGCTCTGGTTCCCGGGGAGCTTAAAGACATGCACTTTGGAGATATATTTGACCTTAATCAAATAGGAAATCTAAAATAATCATTAAAAATCTTTCTGCAACACTTCCTTTGAATATCCATAGTTTATACTCTTCAACAACAATACCCCAAGTTTTAAACAAAAAACGTGTAAGGCAAGTTCTCTTCAATACCAGTCAATGAATCCAGTTCGGAAAGTTCCATTTTTCTATGGAAAACAGTGCTTAGGAGCAATAATGCAGAACATTAACGCGAACCGAATCATTTACTGTCTTTCTTTGTCTTCCAATGAACTCTATTGAGGTACAGCCTTCCTACAGTGAAATATATCCATTTTAAGTGTTGAGTTCACTGGGTTCTGACATTGATGGTAATAGAGGTATACCCACATGCCTGAATTGCCATCATCACAATCAAGATTTAGAACATTGGCATCACCCCAGACAGGTCCCTGCTGACCTTGGCAACCACAGTTGTCCACCCTTAGCCCCAGGCAGCTGCTGGGCTCACCAGCATCTGCTTTCTGTCATCCATGGTGGTCTCATTTGTGCCTTTTAGACTGGCCATGCGTGCATGTGGGTGAATGTCTCACTTCTCAGAATAATGTTTCCGAGGTCCAGCAGGCAGGTGAAGGGATCAGTACCTTGTCCTTTTTCTTGTGGAAAATACAGCTTTCTGTTCATATACCACACACTGGTGGGCCTTTCCTTGTCTTATTTCTAATTTCTGCCTGTTACCCACACAGCTGTAATGAATATTCGTGGGCTAGCTTTTCTGTGGGTTTATTTTTCATTTGGGGGGTAAACTCTAGTAGTTGATTTGCTGTATCACAAAGTAAGTGTAAGTTGAACATTAGAAGAAACTTCCAAAATTATTTTCTGAAATAGTTGTACCCATATCCCTCCCAACACTTGACATTATCATTCTTTATCATGGTGGCCATTTTCGTGAGCAGTGCTTTCATTTTCCTGCTTAGTCCTACCCATGGAGCACCGTTTCCTGAGCTTGTGAACCATGTTCTATTTTGTTTTTGCTAAAGTGTGTGTTCAAATATTTTGTTCACCTTTATTGGTATTTGTCTTTTTACTTTTAACACTAAGAAATCTTCAGAATCTATCAAGGGGACTCATGGTGAGCAGCTATGCTAGAACACTTTCATTAAATTCATAATTGATTACCTCATTTCCTGCTTTTATCCCTTTTTGCCCTGGGAGCTCCAGCTGTTTGAGCCTCCAATCTGCTCTCAGAAACGGTCTGGTTCTCATCCTCAGCCCACATGGTTCTGCAGTCAGTTTTGCCACAACTCCACTCCCCTCCCTCCTGTGACTGGATCCTTCTCGCCTTTCTGGTCTCCCCTGACACCCTGGCTCCCCAATGGATGGGTTAGCCTGTGATGCTATCCCACCACTTCTCATACTCTGAAGTTATATACTCCTATTTATTCACTCACTTGTTCATTGTTTTCTCCATGAGGGCAGAGACCACACCCACCCTTCCTTCAGGGACCCCAGCTCATGGCACCATGCAAAGTGCATGCACGTTGGGTGAGAATAAATCTTTGCTGCCCTTCGAATGAAGACCTCAGCTCTTCCTAAATTACTAAGCTGAGGGTAAATTATTTAGAGAAATCCTTCCCTCTAGTTCCTTTCAAGGGTTTATGCAGCTGCCAATAAGTCCCAAATGGAAATATTCTGAGAATTTCTTCCTAGTCACCTTTCCATCAGGAAATTCCTAGGGTAGAAGTGGCTTCATGGGTTTTTCTGGGTGATGATGCAGCTACGGGAATGCCAAGGGGCCACAGCACAGCCCATGGCGTTGGGTGGACTCCATATTAGTGTTGACATTTTTCAGAAGTTCACCACCCTGGGAACTAACCTTGAGGGATTCTCCAAAGAAAGAGGATGGGCTACACTTGGGGCACAGTGAGAAACTGGAAGAGGAAAGTGTGCCCAGGAGAAGCATGGTGGGGAGCTGGGGAAGCACCCAGGCGAGGGGTGGTATGCCGAAACACTGGGTCAGTTTCTCCTAGTCTCCTCACTTATGAATGAATAGTGGAGGAACACCTGGGTTCACATGTGGGTTCTGTCACTTAGTAATGACTTAAATACTGGCAAATTACTTAATCTCTCTGTATCTTAGTTTTGTTATCTTTCAAGTGGGGGTAACAACACCAAATTTATAAGCTGTTTCTGGATTAAGCAGAATGTTCATAGAGTGGCCCATAATATGTACACCACCAAATGTGAACACAAAGGTAAGACTCTGGGCAGTGTGTCTATTCATGTAGGTTCATTCTTGGTTTAAAAAGAAAAAAAGTACCACTGGGGAGTGATGTTGATAATGGAAGAGGTTCTGCATGTGTGGGCGTAGGGAGTTTATGGGAAACCTGTGTACCCTCCTCTCACTTTTATCATAAATCTAGAACTGCTTTAAATAATTAAGTCTATTTTAAAAGAGAGAAGAGAAAAAAGGAAGAAAGGAAAAAAAGGTTTGCAATAATTCAAAGAAAAATCACTTTTTCATAATAACATTAATAGAGTAGAGGTTCAGACAAACTTGAACAATGATTTCAAGATATTCATATTAAACATTTTCCAAAGAATACTTTGTGCTTAACTAAACAGGCTTATACATTACTTATCTGGCAAAATCATGGAATTGGATATTGTATCTACATATGTTTGACTGTGTACAGACACTCAAATCTTGTCCCCTGACATTTTCCTTCAAAAACACCTTTGTCTGATTGTAAATTATAAATGTGTTATCCTATAGCAACTGGGGTTCATTGATCAAACTGTCCAATGTTGAACAGACAGGAAGTCCCTATGCAATCCTCGGTCTTTCAGGGTCCGGAAGAGGAGAAATTTAACTAAAAATAACGGCAAAAAGCACGTATGAAATCAAAAGATCTATGACTAAAGTCAGCACCTCTGTGCAGGTGAATCTCAGACCCACCGGCCATGTGTGCTCCATCTTCATCCTGACCACCTGTGCTTCTTAGTTAAAATCCATCTTACTTTCTCAACCACAAGCCTTGAACATATGCTTTGGTTTTCAGTCCTCACTTGATTTCAACCTCATGCCTAACCAGTTATCAAGTTCTAAACATCTTGTGGTATCAGAAGATTGACAGTTATTTCTTACTTCCTTTTGTAAGCCTCAAACCAGAAAGGCAAAAGGAAATTCTAAGTGTAACAACCAAGGTTCCATCATTTGCTTATCGTTAGAAGAAGTAGCCCCTGGATTTAAAAATAGCCCTTGTCCAGTGACCAAAATCTATTCCTGTCTCAGCTACTCCCTAGCCCTGTGACATCAGACGAGACACTTCCTCTCTCTGCCTCAGCCACCTGATGGTCACACTGGTGAGGAAGTGGGCACTGTTCTAAAGTACCTTTTGATTCTAAAACTCTGTGTGATTCTCTTCTCAGAGGGGTTCCCTTCTTTCCATCCCACTGTCGACCACCCCAATACACGTACTGATCACTTGGTGGATGTTCGCTACAAAATCACAGCCACCCTTGGCCCTAACGTCTGCCCCGGACTTGACAGTTGTGAATTCCTAACTCTCTACTGTCTTTGTTACTGTCTTATCTAAAATGGCTAGCAGTGTTAATCAAATCAGATCAAGTCCTATTCCAGATCTTTCCAAATCACCGACCACTAAGATTTCTCGCCATCCAGGTCCCTGTGGCAGCAACCTCCTCACTCCAGCCCACCTGGATCACTCATTATTATGTACACAAGCCCTGAGTGTTCTCATTTCTCTCCTCGTGCCTGTTTCATATCTGTCACTCCCCCTGGGTGGAACATCATCTTCATTTCTTGTTGCCCACACATATCTCACATCCTCTACAAAGTCTATTCAAACCAAAGGGATTCCTCTTGCATCTGAGCGCCCCTGATTGATTTACATTCATCTTTTGAGAAAACTATGATTTTGCTTATCCTTTCAAGTTTGTTGATCTATCTATGGATTATGTTTCCTTATAAGTTAAAATGTTTCCTAGGAAGGGTCTTTATTTTCATTCCTAAATACTGTACTGTTTTTATTTTTATTTGCCAGGTTTTATTTATGATGCTTATAAGAATGTCTATTTTATTGGTCTTGTCAGTGCATTATCTTTTCGATCTGTTGATCTTCACTTCTGATGTTTGGTTAATGTGACTCTTGTGACTTTCTCTTTTAGTAAATTCTGCTTTTAACTTTGGTATTTCTGCTGCTACTGTCTCAGGTTTCTACAGTCCTAACTTTTGGAGATAATTGCTAAATTCACTTATTCTTAATTTGCCTTTTCTTTTAATGAATGGATATGAAATTATACATTTCCGTCCAAATTTTGATTTAGGGCCACCAATTGGGACATAATGTGCCTTTTTGGTTTATTAGTTTTAAATATTATTCAATCTCCCTTGTTACTTAGCAATCAATGTATATTATTTAGCAGTATGATATTTTATTTCCAAAATTACTTTGTTTTTTTAGCTATCTTTGGTTGCTGGTTTCTAATTTTATTTATTGTCACTGGAGAGTTGTGAACTGTTTAATGCTATTCTTCTAAATTTGGAAAACCTTTATCCAAACTAATAATTAATCTTTATAAAGGTGCAAAAATATTCCTTAAAAATATAGTTCCTGTTGGGGGAATAGTTCCCTAAAATACCTTTTGGCTAAAAAATATTAATCAAGTCTGGGTATTTCGAGACCTACATTCTGTCTGTTTAATCTATCACTTTCTTAATTAGTTGGTTAAAGTATCTCAGTGAGAATTGTAGATCTGAGATTTTTCCCTCTGCAACCTCTGTCAGTCTTGCTTTATATATAGATTGCCAAGTTTCGGTTCAGCGCACTAGTTTAATGACCATGTTTTGGTTGATTTGTTACCTGGGGGGGTCATGAGCCCCCCTGGCCCCAGCTTGTTTCTCAGCTCTTGTATCGCTCCCAAGAGAATGAGTGGAGTAAGACAAATCACAGGGTGGAAGTGAGATCACAAGTTTATTTATGAAACACACAGGAGCCCAAAACTACAGCCAGGAACCCAGCTAGTCCACATGCCCCACGTATGGAGGAAATAAAGTTCTTAGTAAGTTTGTTGGTGAGTTTGTTCTACATACTTGAGCCAACACCACATGTGGGCACTCAGCTGACCTAGGTATGCTTACTCTGGGGGTTCACGGGTTACAGATCTTAGTCAGCTTCTAAGTTCCCCTCCTTCCCTTCTAAAGCTCGGGGACAATGTACAGCTACGAAAGCTTTCTTTCTCAGCCCATAAAGGCTGTTTGTCTTAGTGAAATTGCTCCAAGCCCCCCTTCCCAGCACAGTCTCAAGAAACCCCCAACCCAGCACTCCCTGCCTGTGATGTTGAAACCCCCAGCAATCTTACTGACCCAGACTCAAGACTGCTCAGCCCGTGGGGGACACATGACTTCCTCCTGTTTCCAGCCTCCTGTGCTAATGAACAGGTAGATGTGGTTTGCTACACGGGTTCACTCATGCTTGCCCTTGCCTTAGCTTTTGTATAAAACTGCTGATCAGCAATGTGTTGAGGTCTTTGTTAGATTGTAATGGCAGGGGTCCTGCTTCATTTCCCCTCCAGCTGCTCGTTTTTGGCTGCTACCTAAAAGAGTGTTCATGTTCTCAATATGAAATATTTTTCTTAGTCGTTTTCAACATCCTATCTTCCGGTTTCACAGATGGTTCTGAGTTCTTCTCCCCATTGTCTGTAGGGCTTGGGACTTGACTTCTCTGTCTCTGCAGGTGCTGAGGCCCCAGCCCCATGGAGTTTTTAGGTAATTGTCACTGCAGGTCTAATGGCTTCAAGCCCTGTTCACTGCTCTAGGTCCCTTCTCTGTTTCTGTCATTTAGACACCTAAATACCACTTTCCTGTTCTGACCTAGGAGAATCTATATCTTACCACCATCTACAGGATGCATGTGATAAAGTGACAAAATTTTAGTAAAATGAACAACGTACCACAAAAGTGTTATATTTTGGAATAAATTTATTCTTATATGTAAATACATAAACATAATCATTATTTTTTTAAATTGCTCAAGAAAGTCTCCACTTGCTACAATAATAGACTCCATTCGACTTCAGAACCTTGAGCACGCTTTAATTAACTTTGCTTTATCCATGGACATCATCACGTTTTCAATCTTAGTTTTAACAGCCTCTTTATTGGAATGAGGTTGTTTATTAACTTCTCTCTCATAAATGCTCCATACATAATAACCTAAAGGACTTGCATCTGGTGAACTAAGCAGCCAGATTTCCTTTGACTAGTTTGGGAACATTGACACTGAGACATTCTTACACCTTTTTGGCATTATGTGCTGGTGCACCATCTTGTTGGAAGATAAAATGACGTCCATTTGCGACTTGCTTCATCCATGGTACAGCTACTTCTCTCAAAACGTCAAGGTAAACATCAGCAGTCACCTTCAAGCCTTGTGGAAAAAATGCTATCTCCTTCATTGCTGACAACACCTAACACCATCATTGTAGCAGGAAATTTCATTTTCATGACAATTGGGACTTCATTAAGATTCTCACAGAGCCACCTGTTGTTTCTTCTGTTGCCTATTTGGTCCTGCTCAAACTTCTTTGCATTTGAGAAAAAAATCAGAGGGTTTTTTCAATTTTGATAGCAGTTTCCTTGCCTTTTTAAAGTGCCTTTCCTTTGTCTGCTATGTTATAAACTGGCCTCTTCTAAGAACATACAATCTGTATCTGATATCTTCAGTAATAATCTTGCAAACTGATGTATCTGACATCTGCAATTCTCTTGCTATGGAGCACCTTGACTTTCCTGGATCTTCATTGATGATCTCTGGATTCTGTGTACAATATCTGGACTTGTGCGATCCTTGCGTACCTTATGTGTTTTCCTTGTTGGTGTGGTAACATCAGGATCAGCATCATACACCTTCTTCACGTTGTCAACTGTATGTAAAAGGATGTTATTGAAGTCTGCGACTTCCTTAGCAGTTTGCCCTGCACGCAGTCCAGAAATTATGATTGCTCTAACATTGTATTCCTTCAACATGATGGTGTCTCTCAGCATTTAATACTTTATGTCTGAAATAATGATGTTAAATCATAACCTTAGGAACATAGGTTTTCAAAATTAATAAGAAGCATGTGAAATAAGAAGATGCAACATTATTGCCAATTTATTGTGCACAACCTGTATATTTCATTTGTCCTGCTTTATAGCTCGATAAATACACACAACAGGAAGAGATGCATACATGTGTTAATATATACAGAGATAGAATATGCACAAGAAGGGGTATTTTAATAGGTGTTCCTTTCTACTGCTGGGACTATACCCTAAGAATCCTGGAACACCAATTCAGAAGAACCTATGCACCCCTATGGTCATAGCAACGCTATTTACAATAGCCAAGTACTGGAAACAGCCTAAGTGCACAACAATAGATAAGTGGATAAAAAGTTTTGGTACATTTACATAATGGAATATACTACACAGCAGGAAAAATGAAGGAACTTCTGCCTTTTGTGACAGCATGAATGGAACTGAAGAGTTTTATGCTAGATAAAATAAGCCAGGTGGTGAAAGACAAATACCATATGATCTCACTTATAAAAAGAAACCTAATGAACAAAATTAAATAATGATTAAAATAAAACCACAGGCTCGGAAACATGGAACAGACTGACAGTGGCCTGAGGGGAAAGGAGAGGGAGATAATGGTAGAAAGAAGGGGAAGGGACTAGACAGAGGACATGTATGAGTGGCCCATGCACATGGACGACAGTGTGAGAGTTGACTGAGGGAACAAGGAGTGGCATGGACTGAGGAGGGCAAAGTGGGGAAATTAGGACAACTGTAATAGAATAACAAAAAATGATTAAAAAAATACATGAAGGGTCTGCTCCAAATTTAAAAAAAAAAAAAAATGTTACTTCTGCCATCTTGATTTCAAAGTCTATCTAATTAATTCTTAAATAGAAGACTTCATTAATTGGCATTTACATTCAATTTCTTGAATTGCAAATGCAATTCTTTCATTTGGAATGAGCAATTTAGTGAATAGCCTGGTTGGTCCCATGTGAAAGTTGCCCGGAAGGTTTTTACGGAAGATGTTGATGATTACTTGGTCATTTCGCTAGAAATGCAGAGCTCCCCAGAAGCAATTCTGCTGATGTATTTCTATAGAGCACCTTGCTATGTGCCCACTGCTTTTAGGAACGGTACCTGGGCTGCTGCCCGAGATTACATTAAGAAGGGAATGATATTAATACGCCCTTAAAAGAGCATTTTTTATAAGCAAGAAGAAAAATCATTTACTCTCATAATTTGCTTTATGTATTAATGTTATTATCACTAATTATAGTATCCAAATAAAGCATTTATTGAGGTCTGTTTAGCTTAATTCTTCTCAATTAACTTATATCAAACAAAACAGACTTTAAAACAAAGGCCATAACAAGAAACAAATAAGGTCACTACATAACATGTACGGGAGTCATCCAATAAGAGGATATAACCCTTGAAAATACATATGCATCTGATATAGGAGTATCTAAATATATAAAGAAAATCTTGGGGGATGTTAAGAAAGAGATTGACAGTAATACAGTTATTGTAAGGGGTTTTAACATCCTACTGTCAGCAATAGACAGATCTTCCAAACAAAAAATCAATAAAAATATTGCAGCATTGAATAGCACTCTAGATCAAAATGGACTTAATTTATATTTCCAGAACATCTCTCCCCAAAGAAGCAAAATATACATTCTCAAATGCACATGGATTATTCTCAAATATAGACCACATGGTAGGATACAAAACAAGCTTGAACATTCAAGAAATGAATGTCAAGAAATTTAAGAAAATTTAAGTCATATCAAGCATGTGCTCAGATCACAATGGATTGAAACTAGAAACCAACTGCATGGAAAAATCTCAAAAACATTCAAATACATGGAGATTGAATAACATGTTATTGAATAATGAAGAGTCAACAGTGGAGTCAAGGAAGAAATCAAAAAGTGGAAACAAATGAAAATGAACACACAAGAACCCAAAACTTATGGGGATGCAGTGAAGGCAGTCCTGAGAAAGAAGTTCATAGCAATACAGGCCTACGTAAAGAAGATAGGAAAATCTCAAATAAATTACCTAACCCTACATCAAGAACTACAGGAACAACCACAAACAAAGCCCAGAGCAAGTAGGAGGAAGGGAATAATCAAGATCAGAGCAGAATTAGGTGACATAGAGACTAAAAGAAAAATTGAAAAGATCAATCAATCCAGGAGCTGGTTCTTTGAAAAGATAAATAAAACTGACAAACTGGGGTCTTTTTGCTCTTTTGGGTAGTATTCACGAGTCCTGCAGCCATGTCTTACCCCGCTGATGATTACGAGTCTGAGGCTGCATATGATCCCTATGCTCACCCAGGCGACTATGATATGCACACGGAAGACCCAAAGCAGGATCTTGAATACGAACGTCAGTATGAACAGCAGACCTATCAGGTGATCCCTGACGTGATCAAAAACTTCATCCAGTATTTCCACAAAACCATCTCAGATTTGATTGACCAGAAAGTGTATGAGCTCCAGGCAAGTCGTGTCTCCAGTGATGTCATCGACCAGAAAGTCTATGAGATCCAGGACATCTATGAGAACAGCTGGACGAAGCTGACAGAAAGATTCTTCAAGAACACACCTTGGCCTGAGGCTGAAGCCATTGCTCCCCAGGTTGGCAACGATGCTGGCTTCCTGATTTTGTACAAAGAGTTATACTACAGGCACATATATGCCCAAGTCAGTGGGGGGGGGCCTTCCCTGGAGCAGAGATTTGAATCCTACTATAACTACTGCAATCTCTTCAACTACATTCTTAATGCTGATGGGCCTGCTCCCCCTGAACTCCCCAACCAGTGGCTCTGGGATATCATCGATGAGTTCATCTATCAGTTTCAGTCATTCAGGCAGTACCGCTGTAAGACCGCCAAGAAGTCGGAGGAGGAGATTGACTTCCTTCGTTCCAATCCCAAGATCTGGAATGTTCCCAGTGTCCTCAATGTCCTCCACTCCCTGGTGGACAAGTCCAACATCAACCGGCAGTTGGAGGTGTACACGAGCGGAGGTGACCCCGAGAGTGTGGCTGGGGAGTATGGGCAGCTCGGCTACTTCAGCCTGGTGGGGCTTCTGCGCCTGCACTCCCTGCTGGGGGACTATTACCAGGCCATCAAGGTGCTGGAGAAAATCGAGCTGAACAGGAAGGGCATGTACTCCCATGTGCCCGAGTGCCAGGTCACCACGTACTATTATGTTGGTTTTGCATATCTGATGATGCGTCGCTACCAGGATGCCATCCGGGTTTTTGCCAACATCCTCCTCTACATCCAGAGGACCAAGAGCATGTTCCAGAGGACCACGTACAAGTATGAGATGATTAACAAGCAGAACGAGCAGATGCACGCCCTGCTGGCCATCACCCTCACCATGTACCCATGTACACCATCGACGAGAGCATTCACCTCCAGCTGCAGGAGCAATATGGGGACAAGGTGCTGTGCATGCAGAAAGGTGACCCTCAGGTGTACGAGGAACTTTTCAGCTATTCCTGCCCCACGTTCCTGTCACCTGTAGTTCCCAACTATGACAACGGGCACCCCAACTACCACAAGGAGCCCTTCTTGCAGCAGCTGAAGGTGTTTTCTGATGAGGTGCAGCAGCAGGCCCAGCTCCCAACCATCCGCAGCTTCCTGAAGCTCTACACCACGGTGCCTGTGGCCAAGCTGGCCGGCTTCCTGGACCTCACCGAGCAGGAGTTCCGGATCCAGCTGCTCGTCTTCAAGCACAAGATGAAGAACTTGGTGTGGACCAGGGGCATCTCTGCCCTAGACGGCGAGTTTCAGTCAGCCTCGGAGGTGGACTTCTACATCGATAAGGACATGATCCACATCACAGACACCAAAGTCGCCAGGCGCTATGGGGACTTATTCATCCGGCAGATTCACAAATTTGAGGAGCTCAATCGAACCCTGAAGAAGATGGAACAGAGACCCTAATTCACACTTGCATTAGTCAGGGGCCTATTTTGACATCATCACCGGTGGGGAATATTTTTGGCTACTGGGAAGCCTTGACCCAGCTCAGCCGCCAGCCCGCCAGCTGAGCTGACGTTTATTTGCATCAGGGACTGACATGTTTTAAATAAGTTTCAGTAAAGGACCTTCTTTGGGGAAAAAAAAAAAAAAAAAATTGACAAACTGTTAACCAGACTCATCAAGGAAAAAAAAAAGTGAGAGAGGGTGCAGATAAATAAAAGCAGAGATGAAAGAGGAGAAGTAACAACTGATACCACAGAAATACAAAGGATTATAAGGAATAATTATGAAAAACTACATGCCAAGCAACTAGACAACCTGGGCAAAATGATTAAACTTCTAGAAACGTACAACCTTCCAAAACTGAATCAGGAAGCATCAGAAAACCTGAATAGACTAGTAGCAATAAGTGAAGTTGAAGCAGTAATCAAAACACTACCATCACACAAATGCCCTGGACCAGATGGCTTCACAGGCAAATTTTACCAACATTCAAAGAAGAACTAAAACCTCTCCTTCTCAAACTACTCCAAACAATTCAAGAAGAAGAAAGACTCTTAAACTCCTTTTATGAGGCCAGTATTATCCTAATCCCAAAACCAAATAAAGACATAACAAAGACAGAAAAATTATAGGCCAATATCTCTGATGGACATCTGAGGATTTTAGCATGTGCTAAAATCCTCAACAAAATACTAGCAAACCTGATCCAACAATACATGAAAAGACATTCACCATGATCAATTGGAATTTGTCCCAGGGGTGCTGGGATGGTACAATATTCACACATCAATAAATGTGATACACCATATAAACAAAATGAAAGACAAAAATCACATGATCATACCAACATATGCAGAAACATGTTTGATATAACCCAGTGCCCATTCATGATGAAAACACTCAGCAAAGTGGGAATAAAGGAAACATACCTCAAGATAATAAAAGCCATATACAAGAAACCTACTTCCAACATCATACTCAGTGGGCAAAAATTAAAAGCATTTCTCTTAAGATCAGGATCAAAACAAAGGTGTCTGCTTTCACCACTTTCATTCAACATAGTAGTAGAAGCTCTGGCCACCATGATCAGGTGAGGAAAAGAAATAAAAAGCATCCAAATTAGAAAGGAAGAAGTAAAACTGTCGTTATTTGCAGATGACACAAGAAAACCCTATGGGCTCCACCAAAAAATTGCTCAAACTAATAAGTAAGTTCAACAAAGTAGTGGTATACAAAGTCAATATTCAAAAACTGGTGACATTTCTGTATAACAATAATGAAATATCAGAAAGAGAAACTTAAAAAAGTCCCATTTGCTGTAGCAACAAGAGAAATAAAGAATCTAGGAATAAATTTAACCAAGGAGGTATAAGACCTGTATTTGGAAAACTACAGAACTCTGAAGAAAGAAATAGAGGAATACACATGTAAATGGAAACATATATCCTGTTCATGATTTGGAAAAATTAATGTCATTAAAATGTCCATACTACCCAAAATAATCTATAGATTTAGCACAATTCCAATTAAAATACCCATGTTTTATTTCCCAGATCTAGAACAAATACTTTAAAATTTTAAATGGGACCAAAAAAAAAAAGACCTTAAATAACCACAGCAATCTTGAGAAAGAAGAACAAAGTTAGAGAAATCACAATACTTGATATCAAACTATACTTGAAGGCCACTGTAAAAAAACAGTTCTGATACTGTTATAAGAACAGACACTTAGATCAATGGAACAGAATAGAGAACCCAGAAATAAACCCAGGTCTCTATGGTCAATTAATATTTGACAAATGGGGTAGGAGCATTCAATGGAGTTAAAATAGCCGTTTCAATAAATGGTATTGGGAGAAATGGACTAGCACTAGACCACTAACTTACACCGTACACCAGAATAAATTTAAACTGGATAAAGGACTTAAATATGTCATGATACCATAAAAGTCCTAGTGAAAAGCATAGGCAGAAAAGTTTCAGATAGTTTATGAAGCAATATTTTTGCTGGTGCATTTCCTCGGGCATGGGAAATAAAGGAAAAAACAAATGGTACTGTATGAAATTAAAAAGCTTCTTGCATGGCTAAAGAAACCATCATCAAAATGAAAAGGGAACTGACTGTATAGAAGAACATATTTGCCAATGATACATTGGACAAGGGTTTGATCTCTAAAACATATAAAGCACTCATCTGACTTAACACCAGCAAACAATCAATTTTAAAAAATAGGCAGTGAGGATATGGGGCATAGGGAACCCTCGTGCACTGTTGGTGGGAATGCAGGCTGGTGCAGCCACTGTGGAAAACAGTATGGAATTTCCTTAAAAAACTAAAAATGGAACTGCCTTTTGATCCAGCGATTCCACTACTAGGATTATACCCGAAGAAGGACCCTGAAACACCAATTCATAAGAACCTATGTACCCCTATGTTCATAGCAGTGCTAGTTATAATAGCCAAGTGCTGGAAATAGCCTAAGTGCCTATCAGTGGATGATTGGATCAAAAAACTTTGGTACATTTACACAATAGAATACTATGCAGCAGAAAGAAAGAAGGAACTCCTAACCTTTGCAACAACATGGATGGAACTGGAAAGTATTATGCTTAGTGAAATAAGCCAGTCAGTGAAGGACAAATACCAAATGATCTCACCTATTACAGGACAAGAATAAACAAAATGAACAAATAAGCAAAACAGAACCAGATACATGAATACAACGAATAGACCTTCAGTGGACGGAGGGGCTGGGGGAGAAGGAGGCAAAGAAGGGGAGCAGTTTAGTTAAGGAACTAGCATGGAAGAACCATGGACACAGACAACAAGTGGGATTGACTTTGTGGGAGAATGGGTGGGTGGGGAAGGGGACAGAGGGGAGGTAAAAGGGGATGGATTTAATACATCAACAATAAAATTAAATTAAAAAAGAAAAAAAAAAAGGGCAAATGACCTGAATAGACACTTCTCCTAAGAGGACATACAGGGGGCCATAAACATGGAAAATATGCTCAACATCACTAGCCATCAGAGATGCAAATTAAAGCCACAATGAGATATTGTGACAGGAAATTCAGCAAGGTGACAGAAATTTAGCCATAGACAGAGGAACCACTTTAGGATAGGCTCCATTTTGACCGACTAACTGTGTAAACTTTCGCTTCTATATTCCCCGCCAGCCCACTGAGCAAAAAGTATATAAGGGAGAAGGAACCCATGCTCGAGGCCCAGAATTTGTAGAGGGACTCCTCTGGGTCCACGCGCCTAATAAAGTACCTACTTTTTCCTTCATCTTGGTGTTCTGCCTGAGTCCTTCCTGCAATAATACCACCTTACGCCTGTCAGAATGGTCATCATTAACAAATCAACAAACAAGAGCTGGTGAGGATGTGGAGAAAAAGAAAATCTCGTGCACTGTTGGTAGGAATGCAGATTGGTATAACCATTGTGGAAAACAGCATGGAATTTCCTCAAAAAATTAAAAATGCAACTGTCCTTCGACCCAGTGATTCCATTGTTAGGAATATTCCCTAAGGGTCCTGAATCACCAATTCAAAAGAACTTAAGCACCCCTATGTTCATAGCTGTGCTATTTACAATAGTCACATGCTGGAAGCAGCCTAAGTGCCCATCAGTAAATGAGTGAATTAAAAAACTGTGGTACGTTCACACAATGGAGTACTGTGCAGCAGAAAGTAAGAAGGGAGAATTTCTATCCTTTGTGACAGCATGGATGGAACTGGAGACTATTATACTGAGTGAAATAAGCCAGTCAGTGAAAAACAAATACCATATAAGTTCATGTATAAGAGGAAGTCAATGAACAAAATAAACTTAGGAGTGAAACAGAACCAAAGACATGGAACAGGAAACAGACTGACAGTAGCCAGAGGGAAGGGAGAGAGAGGGAATGGTGGAAAGAAGAGGCAAAGACTAGTCAAAGAACATGGATGAATGACCCATGGACCTGGGCTATGGGGTAAGGATTGACTGTGGAGTAGGGGTGGAGGATGGTAAAGGGGGAAAATTGAGACAACTGTAATAGAGTAAACAAGAATAAAGAAATAATTGTAAAGGAAAAAAAATTAGTAAAATTTATTTTCCTCTCTTGGTAAAATTCATTTCTTCCTATTAAAATTTTATATAAATTGATTAGATAAAAGAATGGATGGATGACCAAGATAATGGCAGAGACACTGGTGAAGGTAATGCCTTGTTTTCTTTTGTCATTCTATTGAGACTTTAAAATTCAACTCTTTTTTTTCTCTCTAAAATTAAAAAGGCTAAGAGTTCTAAATCTCCTTTAGCTAGATGCACCTACTTGTATCTTTAACAATTCTGAATGTGTTTTGACAGTTTTTCTTTCTTTGCCATCTAGATTATAATTTATGGTTTCATTTCACAGCAGTTAAATATTCGAGTCATTTTCAGGAAGAGAAGAAAGTTACCATAATCTAGTTACCTATACTGCCATACATGAATCATTTAGAAAATTTTAGAAGTCTACCCAACTGCATTTCTCATTAGAAAAAAGAAAACACTTCCATGTCTGTATCCTGTGCCAAGAAGTAATCTGTGTGGTTTAGAAAATTAAGATAACTAAGTGAACCAAAAAAAAAGAAATTATATGGAGCATGATATGCAGCAGCATTGTGGTGATGGAAGTTGAACAAAGCCTACTAAAGCAAACTTGATTCAAATGCATCTTCCTATATAATGTTTTCCAGAATTTTACATAATATAGTATGAATTAGATGAAGTAGATCTTCATACATGAACCAAAAAAGCTATATTCTATTCATTGTCAATGGCTGCAAATTATAAGATATGTTTCATTCTCATCAGGGTTAGAATTGTTATCCCAGATATAACTGAAGACTTCTAAAGAGATTAATTAAAATAGTGTATTTATGCTTACATTATACAGTTATTGAAATAGCATAGCATATTTTTATTGTATTTTCAAATCAGTTTTACACATAGTTAAAAAACACATATTGTGAGTCAGTGTACTAGATAATTTGAGTTATTGATTAAAAAAATTTTCTTTAGCATGTGTTCTTTCTGACACTTGAAGTCAAACTAATCTTTTCTACAGCTAAACAATGTTGTTAATTGATATTACCATTAAATTACCTGATGATAGAAATCAAAGGCATTTTTGTACACCATCAATGATATATCAGAGATGAAAACTAGACAAAAATCCCATTTATTATAGCAACAAGGAAAATAAAGTACCTAGGAATAAACTTAACCAAGGAAATAAAAGACCTGTACTTGGAAAACTACAGAACACTGAAGGAAGAAACTAAGGAAGTCACAAATAAATAGAAGCATATACTATGTTCATGGATTAGAAGAATTAACAGAATTAAAATGTCCATACTACCTATAGCAATTTATAGATTCTAAAGAAAACATCAGCAAAATGAAAAGGGAACCAACCATATAGGAAAACATATTTGCTCAAGATACCTCAGACAAGGTTTTAATGTCCAAAATATATAAAGAATTTATACTTCTCAACACCAGAAAGACAAGCAATCCAATTAAAAATTGGGCAAAGGACCTGAGTAGATACTTCTCTGAGGAGGACATACAAAGGGCCCACAGACATATGAAAGGATGCTTAACATCATTGGCCATCAGAGAGATGCAAATTAAAACCACAATGAGATACCACCTCATGCCTGTCAGAATGGCCATCATTAACAAATCTACAAACAACAAGTGTTGATGAGGATGTGGGGAAAAGGGAACCTTAGTGCATTGCTGGTAGGAATGCAGGCTGGTGAGGCCACTGTGGAAAACAGTATGGCATTTCCTCAAGAAACTAAAAATGGAACTGCCTCTTGACCCAGTGATTCCACTATTGGGATTATACCTGAAGAACCCTGAAGCACCACCTCAAAAGAACCTATGCACCCCTATGTTCATAGTAGCACTATTTACAATAGCCAAGTGCTGGAAACAGCCTAAGTGCCTGTCAGTGGATGATTGGATCAAAAAACATTGGTACATTCACACAATGGAGTACTACACAGCAGAAAAAAAGAAGGAACTCCTAACCTTTGTAACAACATGGATGGAACTAGAAAGTATTACGCTTAGTGAAATAGGCCAGGCGGCAAAAGACAAATACCACATGATCTCACCTATAAGTCGAACTTAATGAACAAACCAAACAAATGAGCAAAATAGAACCAGAAGCATGGAACCAGGAACAGACTGACAGTGACCAGAGGGGAAGGGGAAGGAGGAAAAAGGTAGTAAGAAGGGGAAGGGTTCAGTAAAGGAACTATATAAACAACCCATGGACTTGGACAACAGGGCGTATTGACTGTGCAGGGGGAGGGATCAGTGAAGAACCATGGGGGGAAATTGGGACAACTGAAATGGAACAATAAAAAATAGTAACAATAAATTACTGATGAAGTGACTATTATTCTATATATATATATATAATTTTTTTTAAAGATTTTATTCATTATTTTCAGAGAGAAGGGCTGGGAGAGAGTAAGAAAGGGAGAGAAACATCAATGTGTGGTTGCCTTTCACCTGCCTCCAGCTACGGACCTGACTGGAGACCTGGCTTGCAACCTGGTTATGTGCCCTGGCTGGGGGTCGAACCAGCGACCTTTGGGTTCGCAGGCCGGCACCTTATCCACTGTGCTACCAGCCAGGGCTATATTCTATATATTTTTTAATGTTTGTTTTTCATTTTCAATATTTTGCCTAGGCTTGATTATCTTATTCTCTTGAGAAAATTGTTACTTACTTTAGGCTTTCAAATTTATGGGCAGGTATTTATTTATTATGTTCTCTTCTTTTCATACATTTCTCATATGGCAGTAGTTCATGTCCCTGTTTTAATTTTTGGTGAAAATAGTTACCGTTTGCAATGTACAATAAAAATAATTACTTTGGTTATCTATTAGAATAGAGTCTCTTCCAACTGTACCTTCATCTCTCCCTAATCTTAACATTTTAATGGTGTCCATCTTTTTAAATTATGAAGTGTACTTATTGACATTACCGTCCTATTTATGACCTGCCTTAAGAACTTCCACTGAACAGATTTGAAGGTAGAGCCGTTTCACTTTCCCTACATCAGAAGTGTGGGTTTCCTCCCAGATCACTAAAGTTTCTGAATGCATTCCCTGTTTTTCTCAGTAATGGTCTTTTATAATACGGTATTCATAACTGTCTGAAAATAACCATGGCATTCTTTCCTTTACTGGATTTCGCAATTTCCGAAGGTTTTCTCTTGACCCGTGTAAGAACAATGGCACATGAGGGACCCTCCGTGACAGGGCATAGCTGTCTGGCTATGTAACAAGTATGTAACAAGACTCAACATGGGACAGCGGGTCAGGGCTGAAGAGGAGGTGAGTACCCAGGTAGATGTTCCGAGACGAAGCTGCGCAGGAAGGTCCTCAGGATTTAACTAGAGCCTCATTTTTTGGCTCAGTGGAAAAATGACAACGAGGGAAATGCTGAGAGTGTAAAGAAGGAGAGAAAGCGGAGAGGGCTCAGGGACAATAGAAAGGTAATTGGTAAAATTGCCACATTCCACATTTGTGAAATTGTAATGCAGGATTTCTTTGTTGCTCAGGCTGTCCCTTAGAAGGAAGGTGACCGCAGTTCCGACAGAAGGATAGTTGGGAATGCCCAAGTGCAGGGGGAGGATCATGCTTCACCTACTCCCAATCGGTTTCAACACTAGGCACAAAGACCGGCAAGTGCAAAAGCCATTATGCACTCAGCGCAACTCCGCCTTTGACCTTTATTTTGCTCCACACGTGTTAATAGAGAAGCTGCTAGCGAGCGTTTTAAATACACGATACACACATAGGCTTGAATGCAAATGAGGACGCCTTTGAATTCACAACAAAGAAGAAACCCGACATTGTGACAGGCTCCTCATTTTATGCTTTTATACCTACTCTCAAATGAGCCCTTGAAACCCATTGCAATCTCAACATATTATTAAATACTCAACATATTTTAAAATAGTGTGGCATTTGCAACAAGGTAGACGTGTGCTGTAGGCTTTAGCACAAATTATGTGGACATTGGCGTTTTCTCCGCTGTCCTCCAAAAGAGTGTCGAGTGACTGTTCAAAAATATAAAGTTGCTAGCCCTGCTGGTGTGGCTCCGTGGGTTGGGGGTCACCCTGTGAACTGACAGGTCACCTGTGTGATTCCCAGTCAGGGCACATGCCTGGGTTGCAGGCCAGGTCCCCGGGGGTGCGCAAGAGGTGGCCTATTGATATTTCTCTCATACATTGATGTTTCTCTCCCTCTCTTTTTTCCTCCCTTCTTCTCTCTCTAAGAAAGAAAGAAGATCTTTTAAAAGTACCTATATATGAATCTTCTTTTATTTCCCCACTTAAGTCCTCTAATGATTCCCCAAGGCTAAATTCCTTCACAAAACCCTAATGGAGCCTGAAAGGCCCAGGTGCACGGGTCTCCTGGTGCCCTGTGTGGCAGCCACAGTGACCACCTTCTAGTTCCCCCAATGCTCCACACCCCCTGCTCCTCAGCCCCTCTGCATAGCCTGCTTTTCGTGTGAATGCACCCTCAACCCTTCTAGCTAAATCCTGCTTTCTGTGTGAGCCCAACCTTGACTCCCCAGACACCCAGGTTGGATCAGTGATCATCCGGGTCCCAGTATTTTCTTTCCTACCACCTGCCACTGCTGAACAGTGAATAAGAATAAATTAATAACCACGGTCACATACTACACTGTAAGGACCGCGAGTGAAAATGGACCTTCTCAAGTGTACTCCTCACCATTTTTTTCTTACATGCAAGCACTGTACTTAGGATCTAGTAGGTGCTCAGGAAATATTTTTTGGCTGAATGAATGAAAACCCAGTATGGCAGTTAGAGCTTTTTCATATGGGTGGAACATGTGTATATTCCAATCACAGACACATAGAACACTTATTGTTTTGTAATTTATAAAGGTGAGTCCAAGAGATTGATCATGTTCACAATGGACATCAGATTATTTTTTCTGGAAATGGGCTCTTTTCTCACCACCATACCTTGAACTTTTAAGTTACATTCAAAAACATATATGAGAAAATGTGCTAGTGACTTAGTTTGGGTTCCCCAAAGCAAACCCAGAAAAAAGGGATTCGAATGTAAGTAGATTGAATGGGAGATGATCTCAGGAAAGTCGGGGACCCACCAGAGAAAGGGAAACAGGAAGAAAAGAGAAATTTAATAGCTTAATAACGTCAAAACTTAACATGATAACAAGCTAGGCATTGGGAGCCCACACAGAGCATGTAGTTCAGCCTTATTCAGGCTGAGGGACAAGGGACCTGGGGTGTTGGAGCACCATCTCCCACAGCTGGGGCTGAAAGCTGCTCCCATGGGTGTCAATGTCCTAGGACTTCCAGCTGGCCACCAGGCACCCGCGGAGCCTGGGGCTGCTGGAGAAAGCCCATAAACAAAGACATGTGTCTGCTGGCCTTGAAAGCCTACTGGCATGCCCCTCAGTGCTGAGAACCCAGGACATGGGGTAGCTCATGGGGTCTGCTCACAGTAGACTCCATCAATACATGTCAGTGCTCTACACTGTTTTCTGATGATGGCCAAAGTGACCTATCCTTGTTTAAATGTATTGTAAGTTGTGGAATGTTGGTTCATTCTTAGTAAAGATTTATTATAATATTTAGTTATTTGTTACAATATTAGATATTTACAGATATTTACAGAATGTAAAGAACAACTTATAAGGACACACATATTGATTGGTGCACCTCATCCGGTGTGGCTTAGCCGGTTGGGCATCGTCTCACAACGGAAAGGTCGCTGGTTCAATCCCTTGGTCAAAGCACATGGCTGTGTTTCTCTTCCTCTCCTTTTTCCTCCCTTCCCCCTCTCTCAAATCAAACATTAAAAATAAAAAATAAAAATTCTTTTAAACATGCAAATATTGCTTGGTGCTACACTTGAAAATAACCTGATATATTAATAAAATTCCTGACATAATATTCTGTATATGAAGAATAATGCACAGAGATGTAAATTGTATGCTGCTTGCTTTACTTAGTAATATAATAGAGTAGGAAAATATTTGACAAACATTAATATTTATAATAAGCTTAGAAATGATAAAAGTTTACATAGTATGCCAAATTTCCACTAAAGCTTTTATGACTCCTTTTGAGAGGAAATGATGATCAGTTCTCACAAATGTAATCGCTGAAGCTAGATATACTTGATCTACTTGACTACCTCAGTTTTGCTGGCAAAATAATTTTTATTATTATGGTAATTTTGTTTGTACATTACCAGTATCATCAGCTAAAAATAACAACTATGATTTTTTTCAAGATTATAAAGCTTCAATTTATGAGTCCCATTCATCTCAATGACAGCAATCCATAAAACTCTAGTTTTTTCATCAAAGTTGTCTAGTTTTCTTGTTTATGTCCTAAATATTTGTCATGCTGTTATATAGCCTTAACAATTAAAATTTTTAACTGTCCTGAGTAACAATGTCATTCTGCACTGAAGTACTGGACTTGACTACACTGTTGCCCAAGTGTTGGTTGTTTAGTCTGTTTTAATTTCTTTGATTTTCTATATTGGGCAACTTTAAAATGAGTATTTTTCAACAGATAACACATTAGAATGTTTAAGTCTGTAAATGCACCTTCCTTTTTGAAGTCAATTTCATTGAGATGTAATTCATATAGAAAAATGCACAAAGATTAATTACACAGATCAGTGAGTTCTCATTTTTGGTCAGGCCCATGATGCCCCTATGCCCCAGGGCCACTGGTTATCATTTTATCACCATATATCAGTTTGGTTTGCTCATGAATGAGATATAAATTATTCCTACACTATTTTCTTATGTCTAGCTTTTTGGGGCTCAGCATAATATTTTTGCTATTTATTCACATATATACCTTTGGTTGGTTCCTCTTTATCATTGAATAGGATTCATTGTATGAATTGATTCATGTGTTGAAGAACATTTGGTTTATGTCCAGTTTTTGGAGATTATGAATAAAATTGCTATCAATATTCTTAGACAAGTCACTTTGTGGACATGGGTTTTATTTCACTTAGGAGTAAAATTACTAGGGCATAAATAGATGCAGGATGAATCTTATATAATGAGATGCTCAACTCTTTTCTTTCCTGTTGTTTTATTGTTTATCCTATGACAGTTGTCCCTACTTTTTCTCCCTTTGCCCACCTCTATCCAGCTCTGCCCCCTATCCTCCCTTAGTCAATCCCCATAACATTGTCCATGACATGGGTCTGTCATACATGATGTTCTGTGGCTAATCTCTTGATCTTCCATCCAGTCCCCCCTACCCTACCATACTACAGTTGTCAGTCTGTTTCAACTATTTTCTTTTTTTTTTTTTTAAGATTTATTATTTTTTAGAGAAAAGGGAAGAAATGGAGGAAGAAAGGGAGAGAAACATTGATGTATGGTTGCCTTTCACCTGCCTCCAGCTGGGAACCTGGCTGGAGACCTGGCTTGCAACCTGATTATGTGCCCTGGCTGGGAATCGCAGCAGTGACCTTTGGGTTCGCTGGTGCCAATCCACTGAGCCATACCAGCCAGGGTGTTCCAACTATTTTCTAAAGTGACTGTGTCATTTTATGTTACAATGAGCAAGGAAGCCCCACCTCCCTGTCACACAACCAGTCTTCCTAGTCATTGTATGGCTATAATTCAGCAAGACCACACAACTTTATGTCTAGGAGATGGGAGGATTTTTGAGGTCAGAAGGCAATGAAAATAAGAGACTTCTAGACTGAGATTGCAAGGTCATGCCTCTCTTTCCATTCCCAGGCCTGACCAAGACCTGATGACTGAGTGAAATATGTGACTGGAGAAAAGCATTTTTTTTGCAATGAGCTTCCTCAGACTCAAAGCCCTCAGATCAGCTCGAAGGTTGGGGAAAGTGTGGCAGACTTCTCTTAGTTAGAGCAAAGACTATCCTTTCTCTGCAGGTTGCTCTTCCGTTGACCTTGTGTCCAACCTTGGCGAACATACCAGGTAGCGGTGTTGTTCACCGCTATGAAAGGTTTGTCTCCGGCAGTTAGTTCTTCTAGATTTATTTGGACCTGTGAAACAGGTGTGTCATGAAATACTGTTTTGAAACAAAAGTGTGAATTTCTGGTTTATTGGGTCATGTATTGTGTCAGCAGGAGGGAAGATCTGCCATGTCCTTCTATGTCCTAACCACAAGCAGGAATCTTCTAAAAATTGTTTTGTTTGCTACTTCGAATGTTTCCTAAGGATATATTCATTCTCTGAAGAACATGATTAAATGAAGAATAATGAATGTTTTGTGATGATTGCCAACAAGAATAATAATATGAAAAGGGTATTATTTGTCAAAAGGAACAGCGTGCTACCTTTTCACAGACATTATATTACTTTGCAGATTTAAAACGGGGTTCAATGAATTTTATCACATGATTGCGTGAACATATCTGTGTTGTTTTCAAATTTATTTGAGTTATGTACTCTCCCGTTATCCACTGCTCATTTATTCAACACTTATTTATTCCAAGAGCAGATTTAATAAGAGAATTACCTTTCCCTCATGTTTACAGACAACATGAAATAAAGGAAAGTCACTGTTAATGGGTCCAGACTTCTTTCTGGTGCGATTAAAATTTTCTAAAATGCATTGTGGCCTTGGTTGTACAGCCAGAATATAATACAATCCATCAAATTATACACTTAAAGGTGAAGGATGTGGTATGTGATTGTTATCACGAAGCTGTTATTTTAGAAATGAAGTAAGGGAAGGAAATAGGACTGTCAAAGATACTTCTATGATATGCCCCCAGCAACCAAATTCTCACCTAACTGAAACCCAAAAACAATTTATGGGGCAACTTCCAGGCACACCATAAATAAGTAAGTAAATAAATAAATAAAACTATGTGAATAATAAATAAAAGAAGAGTACACTGAATTTTTGTTTGTTATCAGACACTAAGCTAAACATTTTAAATGAATTATCTCATTTCATCTTTATGTCAACTCTAAAAAGTTGCTATTATTCATAATATTTCTTGTAGGTGAGAAAACTGGTATTTGAATCAAAGCAAGAGCCAAGTTCTTCCCATGTAAGCTTTTAAAATTTTATTGCTTTGCAGTCTTAGAGAGTAGCATCCACATAGATTCTACTGCCATTGATTGTGGGGGAAAAAAAATTACACGGGCAGAATACACACACTCAGCATCCCATAAAGTATAACAAATTTTTTTAGGCCAAAAAGTAGCATGTACACATCAAATCAACCTGCTCTGGTAAAAAATACATTTTAAATAAATAAACAAAAATAATTAAATAAAAGCCCTAAATTAAAAAAAATCCTAACTTTAGAGGTGACCTGGAAAAGGGGAATATATTAAACAGTAACATTATAAGTTCTATAACATTTTATAGTCAATAAAGAGATTTATTTATCCACTGAGCTTGTGGCTCAGTGGATAAGGTGCCAGCCTGTGAACCCAAAGGTCGCTGGTTTGATTCCCAGCCAGGGCACATACCCAGGTTGCAAGCCAGGTCACCAGCCAGGTCTGTAGCTGGAGGCAGGTGAAAGGCAACCATACATTGACAAAAAAAGAGAGAGAGAGACACGCTATGGCCAGCCTGTGAGAATTCTCAAATATCAGTTTTGCAAAGATATTTGGAATACTATAACATGAATAGGACCCCTCACCCAGAGAAGCTAAGGCAACTACTTCCCAAGGTAAAGCAACTATTTAGAACAAAAGTCAAGTAACTATCTCTGCATCTTGAGGGTGCGGAGACCCTTTTGCCGCATTCTATTGATTATTACTGATTAATAAAGATGAGTTCTGTTCTCTCAAGTTCCTGGTGAGTGCCCAACATTTGCCCAGTGATCGCTCACGATGTGGTCTCCTTGGTTTCTAGCACAGTCTGCTCTCTGATGGAAAACTCTGGAAATAAACTTGGCATTAGCCCAGGCTGGGCTCCTGCCAAGTCCAATTTCATCAGGAAGCCATAAAGAACAACGATACACATTTTTACTTTCATGTTCAAGGAACACTTCTGGATCATTGAATTTGAGACTGTTTCATCTGTGGGATGCAAATTATTCTAATTACAAGTTCACTTTATGATAAAAAGCACCTGCTTTTTTTGGAGAGGGGCATCTCCTAAACAACTGAAAGGAATAAAATTAAATATCACTTGCATTCAGTAGGAGTTAGGAAAGGATGAACAGGAAGTCGGGAATTGTGTTTGCTGCTAGAGAAAGCACTAGGTGTATAGGTGACATCAGGGAAGGAACTCTTCAAAATTGTATTCTCTGTACATTGGTCCTATGCTCCCTCAATAAAGAAAATACAAAGGCATAAGATCAGGTAAACTTCGGTAAACCAGTGCTTCAGTGTTGGCATTCCACAAACAGACAGCTCCTCTTAGAAATACAGCTAAACCACCAGCAACTGAGATATTTGTATCTCACATAAGTAAATTTCTAGGGAATGAAGTCACGCAGCTCCAAGAGGCATCTCTGCATGATTCATTCTGGAAGCATGCCTTCCACGTAAGCCTGCTACCTTTGCTGAGCACTGGCGAAGGTGATGAAGAACATCATTCCTGCCCTTCTGGAGTTTGGCGATGCGAGGTGGGGTTGTGGCTAAGGAAACCTTGTTTTGGCCTCTTAAACCAGGGGTACTCCATGTCCCTTCACACGGGCTTGATGGCTTTGGAGGGAAATCAATTACTGAAGTCAAACACCAGGACTACATTCCAGACCATAACGTCTCACCCTCCTACACAGAACCCCGCTGAGTCCTGTGGCACCAAAGGTGGCCAAATGCACCAAACGTCTAGTATTTTTCATTCTTTTAGTTTTTAATCTTCCATGAGAAGGGCAACCAATCTGCAATGTTGTTAAAGTTTTTCTGTTCAGTTAGTGACATCCTGAAACACGTACCAGCCACTTACAGGGGCTCTGGGAGCTTCAGCACTTGAAGAGAACTTTGGCTATGTCCTCACGTGACTGGAGACCAAACAAGTTTTCTGGTGCTTTCTCTTTAAAGGCCACCAACCCTGTCAGATTAGGACCCCACTCCTCTGACTCATCACTTACAATCTTCCTTAGAGGCCTGTCTCCAAATCCAGCCATTCTGGGATTTAGGGCTTCAATATGTGGAGTGCTGGGGAGGGGTGGGCACAAATATTCAGCCCTTAACAGGTAGACAAACTATATATTAGATAGTGGTGCCTATGGAAATGTTTCTGAGATATTTACTTTAGTGGTATTTAGCTGAGTGCCCATTTGTAGTCAAAAAAGACATCAAGGTACCGTGTGTGGCCTGCAGTTCAATTTTAGAACCAAAGTTGGGTTTTCATTATATACATTTTAAATGCTATCTGCATCGGTAAGTGCCGAGAGCATCTCTATTATTATCATACATGATTCTCAAGGTGAGAATAAAAGCTGCGTTCAGCATTTTGGTTGTGACAGTGCTATTTCTGCTATTTCTGCCTGGTGGAGTGAAGACAAGGGTGAAATTCACTGACAAAATCCATCCTGCAGGACCACCTTCAGATGACGAGCATGAAGCTCTGGTGTTCTGAAGTTTTCCTTGTGGGTTTCCTTGAAAAGGTTATCACGTTCTTTTTCAACGACTGTCCTTAATCCAGTAGTTGTAAAACTAATCACGTATAGTGATCTCTCATCTGGAAAGTTCTCAGTCTCCATCTAATGGGTCTTTAAGTTGCTTGCCCAGGCCACGGGTCAGTGAATTAAGTTAGCGGTGTTGTTGTTAATGGGATGAGATGAAAACCCCAAAACACTGTGGCTTTCCTTCACAGGAAAGTAAACACACATTGTAAATATATATGACAGCAATGCCGCCGGTTCCTTCCACTTGTCTTCAATTAACAGACAGCTGAGTGGAGGCTGCTTGCTAAACGAGCTAAGCACTTGAACTTGACCGTCTCCAGCTGTGACGTGCAAACACCACCTGAAGATGTCCAACTGCCTTTGGTGTGTTTCAGATCCAGCAGGTCCAGGGTGGAGCCTGAGAATCCGCAATTCTACGGGTGACGCCCATGTTGCTGGTCTGGATCCCACGTTGAGGTGCAAGGCTCCAAACATCCCAAAGCGCCATGACTTGTTTCAGAAACTTGCAAAACCTGAACTGATAAAATAGCCCTCCTGTCTACTCTCCGTGCCTGCCTTGAGGGTGTGTGGGAGGACGTGCAAAGAGGCTGGCACAAGATAGTTCCAAAACGATCAAAACCCATGCATTGAGCGAACGGGATCGTCTGTTATGCTTCCGTTCACGCAGCTGAACTTACAAGGCAGAGAATTTAAGGACTTGTCAAGGGAGCAACCAGCTCTCCCTATGAGCTGGTGGGAAAGACTAAACTCAGGAGATGTGAGACTTTATCTCAAAGGTGGCAGTACATTCATGAGTGGCTTTCAGTCAGAGTGATGGCGGAGCGAAAGTCATCGTTTCCTCCGGCGAAGTTCAAGGTTTGGAAACTGGTGCAGAGATGTTGGCAGTTCTATAGATTTGCCTTGAAGAGCCCTTTCTGGAAGGACCACCCAGAACCCCGAGGGAAGGTCCAGGCAAGCCTTTCAAAAGCTCTTGGGGCAGGCGAAGCACTGTTTCCTCAAGAGAGTCCCTGGCCCCAGAACTCCTCCAGCGCACCCCACTCCTCCCCCTCCGCTCCCCACTGCCACGGGCCAACGTGGCCACCTTCAGCGCCGCTCCCCCAGGAAGGACGGAGGGGCGGGGCAGGTCTGCTGGCCCCCTCCCGTCACAGCCGTCCCCTTCTATCTCCAAAGTCTAGACAGAAGGTTAAAACGTACCTTTCAAGTAGCTGCTTTTCTCTTCACCTCTCTGCTCCACCTAATTCTTCTAAGTCGATGAAGACAGAGTTCACCCAGAGTTCAATGTTCCAAGACCCTTTCTCACTGCGGGAAGTGGCCTGAGTCAGGGAATGACCCATGGTCTGACCGAGTCCCATGTACTGTACATGTTAATCCTGCCAGACCCTGCTGCCAGGATTGCAAGCTATCCAGGGAAAGTCATAATAATAGTAATTAAATTAATACTGACTTGTTTTATAGGTGTATGACCCAGTGATTAAACATAATGTAATTTAAGAAGCGATCACCCCCATAAGCCTAGTACCCACTTGGCGTCTTACACAGTTACCGCAGTATTGCTGACCCTGTCCTCTGTGCTGGGCTGCCTGCGACTATTCTGTCCCTGCCAGTTTGTCCTCCCAACCCCTTACCTTTTCCACCCTTCCCCTCCGCCCAACCTCCTTCCCATCTGCTAGCTGTCAAAAATGTCCTTTCTCTCTGTCAAGAGTCTGTTTCTCTTTCGATTGTTCATTTATTGTTCTTAGATTTTAAATATGAGCCATATCATATGGTGTTTGTCTCTCTGTCTGACTGATTTCCCTCATCACAACACCCTCTAGCTCCTTCTACAATATTGCAGATGGCAGGAATTCTCTTTTTTATGGCAGAGTCGCACTTGATTGTATAGAGACACCACTTCTTCTCTACCCAGTTATCTATTGATGGACGCTTAGGTTGCTTCCGTACATTGGCTATTGTAAGTACAACTACAGGGAAGATAGGGGTCCGTGTTTCTTTTTAATTCAGTGTTTTGGGTTTCTTTCTTCTTCCAGAAGTAGAATGACTGGGTCCTTGTTACCCGTTGTACAGCCTTTGTTTAAAGGCTGCGTTAGTCTATTCTGTCTGGTACAAGCATTGCTACCCTGGGTTCTTTTGTTTGCTTCCATTTTCATTACATTTTTTTCCCCATCTCTTTATTTTCAGTCTGCACCTTTCGATCTGAAGTGAGTCTCTTGTGGACAGCATGCATAGAAGCTTTATTTTGTTATCCATTCAGCCATCATATGTCTTTTGTCTGCAGCATTTAATCCATTTGCATTTAAAGTAATTGTTGATGAATACGTAGTTGTTGCCATTTTATTATTCATATTTCTACCTATTTTCTTCTTCTTAAAGAAGACCCTTTAACCATTTTTGTAATGCTGGTTTGGTGAGGATGAGCTCATTTAGCTTTTTCTTGTCTGGAAAGCTCTTTATCTGTCCTTCCATTCTAAATGATAGATAGCTTTGCTGAGCAAAGTAATCTTGGTTGTAGGTCCTTCTTTTTCTCCACTTTAAATATTTTGTGCCAGTCTCTTCTGGCCTGACATATTTGTGTTGCACTGGAAGCATTTTGGGTGGGGTGGGGTCTCAGGGAGTCACCAGGGCATGGCGAATGGTGTGAGCCAGGCTGATGGACACTCAGCTATGGGTCATACCTGTGTCTGCAGGGGGAGGGCTCAGAAAAGGAACAGTGGCCTCTGCCAGCACTTCCGTCTGGGAGAAAGCTGCCCTCCAGCTCTCCCTCATATGCCAGACAACGCATTAAGTCCCTGTATGTCCCTGGTACCTTTCAAGCTGCTGTCCCCACATTGGAGCTCAGAGTCTGAGTAAGTCTGCGTGCGGGACTTTTAGGAGGGCCACCTGGGACTCTAGACACCTCCGTCTCACTCAGCCACAATCCCTGCTTGTGTTTGCAGCCAAAAGTTAAGGGGGCTTCTTTTCCTGGCACTGGAGCCCTTGGCTGGGGGGCCTGGTGTGGGGCTGAAGACACCCCCCCCTCTTCCGGAGGGACCTCTGCAACCAAGATCTCCCTCCCAATTTTCATCTGGTATGGGCCCAGCCTGGCCAGGTCTCCCTCTCCTACTGGTCTCCATGTGGCTTCTTCCTTAAACCCTTAGTCATAGGACTTTGTTCATCTGGATGTCAGGTAGTTCTGAAGAAGGATGGTTGCTCTGTAGTTTGACTAATTTTGATGTGATTGTGGGAGGTTCTGCGAACCGAGAACTGCATTTACCTATGCTGCTGTCCTGACCACGAGGTCAGAGGGGCTCCCTGGCCTCCTACGTGCCTTGGCTGGGTCAAATCTTCTCCTTCTATCACAGCACAACTTGTAAAGTTTGCCTCTTTTTAGCTTCCCTGCATCCACGAGAGGAATCCGCCCAGTCACAACCTGCATGCCTGGATCAGGCCACCAGCACTTCGAATCCCTTTTCAAAATTGACTCTTCCTTGGCACACACGTTTTCTTCATCCGCGTTCTCCGACAGCTTTGAATACGTGCAGTGTCGCTTCTCTAAAACACATCGATGGCAGTTTCCTGGGGACAGTGGCTCTCAGCACTAGCTGCACATTAGAATCTCTTGAGAGCTTCACATCGTACTGTTGCTGGGGCCCAATTCAACCAGAACCTCTGGGGTAGGATCACGTGGTGGGTTTATTTTTAAATGGCAGGATTGAGAATTGCTACTTTAAGTCATACGTTATTTCAAGAATGTCCTTGGGGCATGGAAACTAGAGGTGTCCCAAGAGACAAATTTGGAAGTCACAGAATTGGAGGACTTAGTTCAACCAACAGTATTTACGTGGCTACCAGGTACTGTATTTTAGTCCTTGCTTCAGCTAAACCTCCAAAGTCTGGGAGGAGTACCTCTTATTCAGAATCAATTTTTGTTTTAGTTGATGGAAGATCAGTGACCTGTGTTTCTCCAGGTGCACAGAGAGCTGTGGGGAGAAGAGCAGAGGTGGGCCTACCTTAATTGTAGCTTCTTCTGACTCTGTCACCCACACAGCCCCTGATTTTTTAGGCTGCGGATGTTCTTCCAGGTTTATTACCCAGGGCTCCAGGCTTTCTGGCTAACACCCTGCCCCAGGCGTTCCAGGCACGGGGCGGGGAGCATCCTGGGATAGTGGGGGCTCAGAACTAGGCCTGAGGAGACACTTCAGCGAGCACATCACTGGCCAGTCTGTGCCTCTGTTTCCTTACAAGTCAAAACTACACAGGGACAAGTGCCAAATACGAGTCTCTCCCAAAGTACTGACATTGGCTTGGAGGATTTGGTAAGACGAGATCATCATACAGGTAAGTGGTTAAAAGCTACAATGCAATTCAAACAAAACAATTATTTTATCGCTGTGATTATTTATGCGCAATACCTTTGGCCCAGCTTTTGTATGTTCCCAACTTTTGGGGCAGAATGGAGTGGAGAAAGTTCAGACGAAAAAAGAAAACGTCTCATAGTGCATTTAATGATAGGCACGCAATGGCAACAAAGAAAAACTGTTTTGTTTTGTTTTTGTTTTTGTTTAAAGATTTTTAAAATTTTATTATTTTTAGAGAGGGGAAGGGAGAGAGACAGAGAGACATCCATGTGTGGTTGCCTTTCACCTGCCTCCAGTTACGGACCTGGCTGGAGACCTGGCTTGCATCCTGGGTATGTGCCCTGGCTGGGAATCAAACCAACGCCCTTTGGGTTCTCAGGCTGGCGCCTTACCCACTGTGCCACCAGCCAGGGCTGTTTTGTTTTCTAAAAGGACAGCCTGGGTATTTGTGATAAGGATGGAAATTTGGGGAGAAGAGGGAGAAACTGGTTTCTCTGGCACTTTATCTCAGTGTCTTCTGCTGAAACACACTTGCTGTCCCTGTGGGGCAGCCCAAGCATCTTTTAGGACAGAAACATCTGACTTTGAAGTTGAATTCTCAGAGCTCCAGGAGGAACTTCATGACTTTCTAAGTCAAAGTAAAAATGCAGTCTTGATCCTCATTACATCTCCAGAGAAATTTCTGCTCTGGTCTCCACACAGCCCCTGGGATGGGCTGGGGAAGCTGGGAGCCTGCTACCTGGGGGAAATGCAGTCAGGCTTCCCCGGAGGCGCCAAGACAACTCCTCATTGTAGATATTCATACACAGAACATGTTTATTCCCAATACGGTTTTTCAGAGACCTGTTTTCCAACGAGATTTAGTATGAAAATTCCATATCAGAGATCGCTTCCTGGTAAGGAGGTTAAAGCTCATAACAAAGCAGGAAGGTTGTAAAGCGTTTTATGAAGGGTTGGGTCGCGCACAAGAAAAGGAAACACGCACAAGGGAAATCGTGCTCCAAAGCCACCAGGAAAAACTGTGTTCCATTTCCTTCCTACCAGGGTTACACCTCTATTTTGTTTCTTTTTTTTCTCAACATTTATGACATTTTTCAATGTTTTATTACTTTGCTTTCATGTTTAACCTTGGATGAGTGATTAGAAAGCACTTTTCCTAAAAGAGCAATTGGGGTGGGGGTGGGGGTGTGTGTGTGTGGAATGAATGTAAAACAAAAATAAAATAAAATAAAATAAGAAAGCACTTTTCCTACTTGAAGGCAAAATCACACATTATTCTGTATGCAGTTAACACTCAATAAATACTTTTTAAAGTATACTTTATAGGTTAGGCTGTTACAATTATTCCAATTTCTTTTCTCTTTGCTTCCCACCACCCAGGGCCCCACTTCCCTCCCACAATCCCACCCCCTTGGTTCATGTCCCAGGTTCATATATATAAGTTTCCTGATTTTACCCTTTCATCTATTATTCTTAACATTCCCCTGACTATCTTGTACCCACCAATTATGTTTCCTAAAGTACCTACTACTTTGAATCCCACGAAATTGCCCTTTTCCTGAATCAAATGTATTCAGTATCAGCAATCTCATATTCTGAATTTCATAATAACTATTATCATTTGCTTTTCCACATGTCAGGTTGTTTATACTTAACTTGTGAATACCTTTAAAAAATGGTTTCCCATGTATATCAAAAAGAGTTTAGGCCCTAGATGGTGGCACAGTGGATAGGCACCGGCCTATGAACCCAAAGGTCACTGGTTCGATTCCCAGCCAGGGCACATAACCAGGTTGCAAGCCAGGTCTCCAGCCAGGTCCCCAGCTGGAGGCAGGTGAAAAGCTACCATACATTGATGGCTCTCTACCTCTCTGCCTCTCTCCTTTCCCTCTCTCTAAAAATAATAAATAAAATATTTCTTAAAAATTTAGCTAATTTTTCCCTCTAATAGTGTAGACATTTGCATTTTATGGCAATTAAATAATGTTCTTTTAGAACACCATTTTTAAATCGTGTGTATCCAAACTTAAACAGGTAAATTCCCCATCTCCCCACCGAACGGGGCACTTAGGCAATTCTTTTCACCATCTTAGTTTGTAAATTCTGCCTTGCTCCTGCCTCTCTCCCAGGTGGAAATTCAGTGTTTCAAAATGTTTCTTTTACAATAAAAAAATGTGGATTTCCCTTTCAATTCACTACAAGAAGTCACAAATATTAATAATATCTAACAAAGACACAAAATGGTTATATATCTTTCATCACTGATTTTGTTCAACTCTCATGCCTTTATTCTGACCACCAAGCCAATAAAACCTCCACAGACATTAAATAATAAAACATTATAAAGGCTACACAATATTCCTGTATTATCTATGGGCTATGCATTCGAAGATGCTCCCCGCTCCCCCCCAGTGGGTGCCTAGCACTGCAGGTTGTACTGAATCCTATATATTCTGTATTTTTTCCTATACATACATACCCATGATAAACTTAATTTATCAATTAGGCACAGTAAGAAATTAACAGCAAAACTCACAGTGAAACAGAAGTTACAACAATGTCCTGAAATAAAGGTTACTTGAACATGGTCTCTCAAATACCTTAGTGGACTGGACTCACCCTTCCTCTTGGGATGCTGTGAGTTGACAGTGGTGTCTACATGGTGATATGAAGGGACAGGCTTAAGCTACTGGACCACAATCACTGTGACACTTGGACAGTCAATCTGATAACCCACAGGACAAAGCGGGGGATCCATTGTCCTCTCCTGGCCCTCACCTACTGGGTTCCCCGTTAGCAAGGCCAGGAAAGACCTCACAGGCAGCACCTGGGACATGGGGACTGAGGTACCATGCTGGTCTAGTGAGGAGCTGTGGGAAGACAGTGACAAAGGAAGGGGCCCGGCCCCCACCACTCTGACACCCGGCCCAGCTCCCCACTCCAGCCCACAGCTGGCTGCGTGGCTCATCAACCATCAGAATTTGTCCTCATTGTTTTTATTTTCTCTCTCCTTTACAGCAAAACTCAAAACCAAACTCTCTTAAAAAAAGAGTTTTCCACGGAATTTCCCTAGTCCTTCATGCATGTCTCCAAAGCGCGGTTCTGAGTACCAACCCCAAAGCTCACCAGGCTTTTCAGTGGGACTGTTAAAATAAAGTTGGTTATTCACTGAAACACAGCCATTTTCAGAGGCTATGACCAAATGGGAAATTAAACTGAAATTGGTGCTGTCCAAGCAAAAGGGTGAGATCTGTCCGGGACACCAGTATGGAACCTCATCTGGGACTGAAAACCCAGCAGCCACCTTGCTGTTCACCAGGCTGTGAGGACGGAGAGAGAAACCCAGGTGCAGACTTCACAGGAAACGTTTCTAAATGCCACTGTGACGCCTTCTTTCTTTGTGTGACCGCTGCTCTGTTAACAATGACACCTCCAGACTTCTTTGCTGTCCCCAACCTCCCATTACTGGGGACACCCAGCTGCTAGACGGCCCCCTGCTCACGACCCACCTGCCCCTAGCTAATCCGTGCCTGCTGCCCAATGTTCGAGGTTGGCCTCCTTCCCTAAGCTCCCCCAGCTCCTTCAGCCCCACCTCCCACCCCAGCACCCCTGGGTGAGCCCCCTGTCTTGCAAGCCCAGATGATGTCCGACTGCAGGCTTGAGTTTGTTGACTTGGGCTGGTTGAGGTTTAACAGGTGTCAGATACAAGTTGGAGAGTCACAAAGATTTTCTTGGATATTGGGAGTTTTTAGCTAAGATTTCCCACATGCCAGCAGTGTGTTTGTGTGTTTTGGTGGTAGATAAATTCCAAGAAAATAAGTCTTTAAAATATCAAAGTCCTTTGATACATAATGAAATAAGTATCTGAGCCTTCATCAACTTGACCCAAAGCTGACAACTTTCAATAATAAGAATTTCTCTTAATAATGTAGACATAACTTTAAAAAAAAAACATGGTAGTTTGATTAAGAATAAATAACTTTATATTTTGTGTTTAATTCTTTAACACTCTGGGCTTCTCCTCTCCATCAAGTCTTGACCCCTTGGCAAGTACCCGACATGAACATTTGTTTGTCTTCACCCTCCAGACAGGCCCTGTGTCTTATATGTATGTTTTATTCAAATGGATGCTCCAGGTATAGGCCAATTCTGACATATCCATGCAGTTTCATATATACTTCTACTTCAGTCTTATGCACTGTAGCTTCAAAATACTTCTCTTTAAAATGTTTTCTTTTGTTTTTGTTTTTAGATTTTATTCACTATTTCTAGAGAGAAGGGCAGGGAGAGAGGCAGAGAGGGAGAGAGACATCAATGTATGGTTGCCTTTCACCTGCCTCCAGCTACAGACCTGGCTGGAGACCTGGCTTGCAACCTGGTTATGTGCCCTGGCTGGGAATCGAACCAGCAACCTTTGGGTTTGCAGGCTGGCACCTATCCACTGAGCCACCAGCTAGGGCTCTCAGAATACATTTTATACCACATAGGAAGATCCATCCTCATTATCCTATTCTTTTTTCAAAATGGCCTAAATTGTTTAGATTGTTTATCTTACCAAATGCATGTTGTTAAAACCGAGTTCAATTACAGAATAAAATTCCATTAAAAATGTTCCCCATTGTAACTTCATAAAAAATTAACATGAATCTTCTATATTAATTCTGAAATAATTGAATTTCATATCTCAGAACTTAGCATGCTTCTTTTCTTTTTCAAATATTATTTCGTTTCTCGGTAAAGTTCCTTTTAAAATACATACCCCCGCCAACTGCAGGCCCACCCAGCTGCTCTTCCACAGGAAGGGCTGGTCTTGCCCCTGCTGCACAGCTTCCCGAACCACCCCACCCCCAAACAAGCAGCAGCCGCCACAGGGAGCCCCAGAGCGGGCACCAGCAGCTGCCAACTGAGATGCACAGCCTGGCTTCACCTGGGAACCTCCCAGCCCAGCACAGGTAGCAGCATGTCAGGTTGCTCTATCGCTCAGGCAGGGTGGCTCCCAGCAAAACACAGGTGGGGGCTGACCTTGACCTTAACCAATGGGGAAACAACAGGGCCAGCACTCCCAGTGGGCAGCTACAGACCACGTCACAGCACCACAACCTGTCCCTGCACAGCTGATTCTCCACTGAGGGTGGAGACTGGTGGTCAGTGGTCACAGCCAGTCGTTGAAGCTGACTGACGTGGGTAAACCCCTCACATTGACATGCCAACAGCAACCAAGGGCAAATACATGCATGACCCATGGGCATGAACTATAAAGTGGTGATAGCTGGAGGGAAGGGGGTGGAGAGGATAAAGGGAAAAAAATTGGGACAACTGTAACAGCATAATCAATAAAAGATACTGAAGAAGGAAAAATGATACTAAATATTAAAAAAAAATTTTACCTAATATTTTTACTATTTAAATACAAGTTGAATTATTTCTCTTTAATATAAAAATAATACTCATGATAGAAAAATTCAAAAGGTGCCAAAAATAGATATATATCATCTATATCCCAATAAGTCATAATATCAATCATTTTCTAGTTTTTAACTTCACATGTAGTTTTACATTTTTATTGTTAGTTTTGACCACTTTATTCAATGATTAATTCATTCATATTTACATATTTCCTTAGGTTTCTAGGTGATCATCTTATCATTTAAAAATATCATCAAGTCAATTCCTGCTTCCTGAAAAGTTCTACCTTCCACTGCATGTTGTGATGGGCAGAATAATGACCCCCAAAGATGAACATGCCCTAACCTCTGGAGACTTTCAATATATTATGTTACATGGCAAGGAATTAAGGCTGCAAATTGAATTCAAGTTGCTAATCAGCTGACTAAAATAAAATTATCCCAACGTTCCCTATGTAATCATGAGTCTTAAAAGCAGAGAACTTCCTTGAGCTACAGAAATGAGAGTAGAACCACAGTAGGTATCGCTGCCTTTGTGAATGGAAGAAGGGGAGCCCCTGAGCCAGGACAGGGGGTGCCCTCAGGTAGCTAGAACACCCTCCCCTCCCCCAGAGCCAGCAGAAAGGGCTGCAGCACCAGGACCTCCATTTCCCTCAGTAAGAGCCCCATCAGACTTCCGACCTACAGAATAGTGTCGTGGATTTGTGTTTTGTGCCGCCAAGTTTGTGACAATTTGTTACTGCAGCACTGGAACGCTGGCACATGCCGTCTTAGGAACAACGCTAAATCACGCTGTCACCTCTGGGGTGGAGAAAAATACTCAGGTTGAAAAACCAAAGGAGGCTGGCATCTCTCAGCGACAAATGATGGGGATTCTCCCTCGCCTCATTGAATGTAATTAAATGTCTGGTTTTATCGATCTTATTTCTAATGATAGATTTTAATGTTTCTGGTTTGCTTCATTTATTTTTATGTACTAACTTTGCAAAGGACCATTTTGAAAAGGTTATACAAGGCTTGTCTTCCTGCCTTTTTAAGGAACTTTCAGTTGGTGCCTTTTCTAATGGGCTGTTCTTTGACGTATTGGCCCCATCTGGCCTTTACGCTGCTCTGGCAAGGCTCAGGGTTTATGTGCACATTCTTATTTTTGTTTTTTAACTCTTCTCACATTTAAGCTGTATTTGCAAACATAGACTCCATAAGCAGAATGACCTTGGCCCATCCTCCTCCAGTTACTTTCTCTGCAAATATACAAGTTGCGAGTAGGGTGACTATCTATCTTCCCAGCAGCCCCTCCTTGTCTTCTGCGTAATAGCACGCTGCTCTCAGGCTGTCAGTCACAGGGGCCCCTCCCTTCCAAACCAACAGGTAGTGAGCAAAAAGGCTTCCTCTTCTGGGGGCCCGAATCTGGAACAGAATGCTGTGGTGCTCTTGAAGTTATCAGCTGAGCAATGTTTTCCTTTTAAATGTCTTTATTTACTTCATTTAGCCAGTTTCTAATGTTTTCAACCCATAGCCTAGGACTAAGACACAGGGGATAGGGGTTCAGGTGATGTACAGTATCCTCACCTATTTCTGAGGTTTGCTGCAAAACATGCTTCCTAGTACACTATTTCAGTTAGTAATATTTTGGTTCTAGTGTGAGACTAGAGCTAACAAGAGAGAAATATGGCAAACAAGTATGGAAAGGTGTTAGAAAAAGAACGAATTCTAGGAGGATCTACACAGTGAGTCCAAAGTTGCCCAATACCCCTTCCAACTAATTCCTGTTTTCTCCCAGGGTGAGAGGCTGCACCATGGTGGTGGGATTAATGAATTGGTATAACTTTATTTTTAATTAATTTGTTGTTGTTATATTACAATTGTTTCATTTTATTCCCCCATTGCTCTCCCCTGCCCCACCCACCCCATTCCCTCTCCCACAGCCAATCCCCACAAGTTGTCCTTGTCCATGGGTCATTCGTGCTAGCTCCTTGGCTAAACCCTTCCCTCTTTTCTCACCCTCTTCCCTTACCCCTCCCCTCTGGTCACCACCAGTCTGCTCCTTGTTGCCATGTCTTTTGTTCCATTCTGCTCATCTGTTTGTTTTTTTTTTCATTAGTTTTCTGAATTAGGTGAGATCATATGGTATGTGTCTTTCACTTAGCATAATACTCTCCAGTTCCATCCATTTTGTTGCCAAAGGTAGGAGTTCCTTCTCTCTTTCTGCTGTGTAGCATTCCATTGTGTAAACGTATAAAGTGGGGTAACTTTTGATTTCAGTTTTACAGTAAGGATGTCAGCAAACCTCTTCCCTGGTCAATCCTATATAACTCTCAAATTAAGTAAAAGGTTCTAACACCCACATGTCTGTGTTGACTCGCCCTAGTCCTCAACTGCCAATGGTGACCAATAATGAGAATGACTTCCATGCAGCGTGGCTTCCCTGTTTGCAGAGCAAACAACAACAAGGAAATGAGTGACCACAAGGACAGGTCTGGAGGAAAATCAGAATGTCATGTCAGTATCAGGTAGGTTAAGTTATAGACATTAGGAAGTAAGTAAGATTGGAGAGTGGATCTGTTCAGCTGAATGCTTTCCTTAACCATCCTCTTACGTCATCTTTGCTTTTCAATATTTCCTACATTTTACTGTAGTGAATAAGTACAAGAAAATTTTAAACTATTTCTAAGGTATGTCCTATATTTTATTTATTTATTTATTATTTTAATAAACATTTTTTAAGATTTTATTATTTTTATTTTTAGAGAGAGGGGAAGAGAGAGAGGGAGAGAGACATCAATGTAAGGTTGCCTTTCACCTGCCTCCAGCTACGGACCTGGCTGGAGACCTGGCGTGCAACCTGGTTATGTGCCTTGGCTGGGAATCGAACCAGTGACCTTTGTGTTCACGGGCCAGTGCTCTATCCACTATGCCACCAGCCAGGGCACAAGGCACTTTTGAAGTTCAATTGCGATCACATTTCTGAAAATACAGTTCAGCCATGGCAGTATTATCCAAATGCACTGTTATTTGTTACTGACTTCCTTCTTCCTTTTCTTTTTTTCTGTCTTGTCATTGTTAATGAGCAATCCAGATGTTCGCACCTACATACAAATATATATGGACTTGGATCTCATATCCTATCATATTGACCATTATTACTGGGTTTCAGAAGTCATTTATCTTAGTTCTAGCTCAATTCCCTTTTGAGATGCTATTAAGATCTCTTTTGAGTAACTGCTGTATGCAGAGAAGTTAGCCTCAAATAACTATTCCTCTTAAGAATAAGCCCATTGGAAGCCCTGGCTGGTGGCTCAGTGGATAAGGTGCCGGCCTGTGAACCCAAAGGTCGCTGGTTCAATTCCCAGCCAGGGCAACATAACCAGGTTGCAAGCCAGGTCTCCAGCCAGGTCTGTAGCTGGAGGCAGGTGAAAGGCAACCATACACTGATGTTTCTGTCCCTCTCTCCCTTCCCCCTCTCTCTGGAAATAATAAATAAAATTTAAAAAAAAAAAAGAAAAAGAAAAAGAATAAGCCCATTGGAAAATCTCCTACTCTTCTCTCAAGAGAAAGCACCACATCCTTAAGAGGTAAATGTAAAATATCTCAATGCATAAAGAATACTGAGGTAATAAAACTTTAAAAATAATCATAATAAATTTTCTTTTCCCTCCACTCCTTTTAATTCCTCTCTTCCTGTTTCTTCCATTTGGCTCAGGTCCTGCCATCACTGCCCTGCTTCTACAACACAAGGCTGGTTTTCCAGGGCAGAGACCGTCCATTCCACTGGGCCTGTTGACCAAATGTGTGACCTTTTTTCTCTGTTGACATATCCACACACTCTTCCTCTTTCTGCCCTTCCACTGCTATAATTAGATGAAATTTCTCTGCTAAAGAGGCACTGTCTCTTAATTCTTTGTGCATATTACTGCATTTACAGCTGTCCTCTGTTGCCTTCACACCACCTCAGTCACCAGAAACTCATGCATTTTATTTTGTTTTCTCTCTAATTTCTGGAGCCTTCTCTCACTGCACTATACAGTATCATCTTCCTTCCTTCCTTCCTTCCTTCCTCCCTTTCTTTTTTTCTTTCTTTCAAGCAGTTATTTGGTCAGAAGTAGTCCATTTATTTCATTAATTTCCCACTCTGTTTATTGGTTTGAAACGGGCCTGATTCTGTTCCTTTCAATCCCGTTATGGCAAGCTACTGAACCCCCACAGATCCTGCAGGGCACCCCTGGAGACTGTCAATGCAATTTCTTCATCTTCATGATGAGAAACCAGAAGCCCATGTTCCTTGCTTTCTGGTTCGGTGTTGGAGCTTTTCTCATGACACCTCCATTTTTCATCCATTTCAATGGTCGTGTTTTATTTTGGGGCGGTGGCATTGCCTCTCAGCCGGCTTTCACATCTCTCTCCGCATCCGCACAGGGTTTAAAAGCCAGGCCTGCCCACTGGCTGCTAACTGCCACCTCAGTGAGCTCTGTCCCTGAGGCTACGTTTCCTTGTTCAGGGCCCCATGGGCAGCTGCCCGGGCCCCTGACTGTGTTTTCTCTCATCCTCCTCACTTGCCGGAGACAGATTGTGTTTATGCTCCTTTCTCCTGGTAATATTTCCCCGCGGTTCTACACGGAAGCATTAAAATGTGCATAATGCATATCCTTTTAAAATATGGTCTTAATAAACATCACTTGGCTTTGGGCGGACATGGATGAACCAAGGAAAAGGATGCTTTTCCCTAATAAACCCACAAAGAACTCCCTGAAAAGAACAAAGGCAGCAATCTGGACGAAGGAGGTTCACCTGGAAAACAGAAGCAAAATGACCCAGCGAGGTTGGTAAAAATCTCCCGTTACCTGTCACTGACCCTTTAATGCGTTCTGAACGTCTGCCCAGGCTGGTAGGGCTTTCCTGGTCACCCCCCCACGGGGGGGGAGTGCTGCCCGCTGGTGCACATGTAGTTGTCGCCTATAAATTAGTCAGATCCTGTCTTCTTTGAGCTTTTGTTTTTGTTTCTGTTTTTTCCGACAGCATGTGTCCAAAGGGGCAGGAGGCAAATGAACCTCGTCCATCCGTCTCTCCAGGGTGCCAGGCCCGCACCGGTGGACATGGTGGTTTTCAGCCGGGGTGCCCTCAGCTCCTGCAGCAGATTGGGGTGCTAAGCAATGAGGAGACAAAGTGCCCCGGTGGGGGTTCACGGGGCACCCACTGGCGCAGCCCCGCTTCCTCTGCCTGAGGAGTAATTCACCGGGCGCTCCGGGCACATTTGCCACGGACACCAGGTTGCTGTCCCCTCACCCAGGGTTACCCGCCACACAGCCCCGAGGAACACCTCGGTTAAGAAGGAGAGAAACGAAGCCATTTGCTCCAAACACACAGCAGGCTGGTGCCAAGTCCTGAACTGGATAGAGCTGGAGCCTCTGTCTGAGAGTTTGGTGTTCCTCTCCCATAACCCCCCTGCCTCATGCCAGTAGATCAGCAAGGAGTCGCAGTGATGTCCACGGTGCAAGGTGCCCAGTCAGGCGCATTCACTGTGTCACTCTGGTCACCCTGGTGTGTTTTCTTTGCATCCCAGTTGACTTGGGCAGTAAGCAGATGGCACAAGTGTCGCAAAGAATCGAGGCTGCGGATTTCAGTTGCTGAGTGGATTAGTCCTTCCCCTGAGTTCGCACTTGTCCCTATCTTTTGAGTTGTTATCCTGGCTTAATCTCGCCTTTATGGGGACAGCCGGGATTTTTTTTTAAGCCATTATCCAAATGAAATATCGATTCTCACTCATGAGCCTCTCATCCTTCCCTGGTGGAATTGCCCTTTTACTGGCTACAAGAGCGAAACCAGCGGGGTTAAAAAATGATTTTTAAAAGACAATAAAAAGCTGTTTACAAGACAGTTAATTTGCAGAAGATAGAACCCAAAATTTGAAATGATGGCCGCGTGCCTTCTCTTACATGAGCTTGGCAGTTTCTGGTCTCACCCATTACAGGACAACAATGAACAAAACTAACAACAAGCAAAACAGAACCAAATATATGAATACAGTGAATAGGCCTTCAGTGGTCGGGGGGACAGGGGTTGGGGGGAGGGGGAGGCAGAGGCAAGGAAGGGGAGCAGCTTAGATAAGAACCTAGTATAAAGGAACCATGGACATGGACAACAGGTGGGATTGACTTTGGGGGGAATGGGTGGGTGGGGAGGGGGACAGAGGGGAGCAAAAAGGGGATGGATGTAGTACGACAACAATAAAATTTTTAAAAAACAAAGAAATAAGCAGCCAAAGGAATAAATAAATAAATAAATAAATAACGGGGAATAAAAAGAAAATCGGAGGCCTTTTTATAAAGACCATCGGTGTTCAAGTGAGTTGCTGAATCCAATCCTAGACTTATGACTCCTAGTCTCCAACGATGTTTATATTTTTGGCCATTTTGCCATTATTTCTTCAGGCCTCTATAATGTTCTACTTAGCTAATCCCCAGGTAAGGAACCTCTGTGTAACTTCTCTATTATTTATCATTCCCTGATGTTAGCCTTACGTTTGATGAAGACTCAGTTTCCTGTAGGTATTAGGACTGCTGCGGTGCGAAAACGCCGTTTGTGAATGAGCAGGGAGCATCAGGGGGGCATTGTCGGGGAGTCAGCAGGTGGAGCGGCCAGCCCAGCTGAGGTGGGTGGCAGGGCTGAGCAGGGTCCCCTGAGGAGCTGGGTGGAAGGCAAGGTCAAACACGTGTAAATTAGTGTGTTTCTGGCCTTCCCTCCGATGCCCTCTGTCCTCTGTCTGACGGGACTTCTTGTTCTCGCCCAGGTGAATGACATCGTGATTCATGCACAGATGTCCTTTATGGGCTTCCTGATGTCCCTTGCCATCTACCCATCTGGCCAGTGCTCTCTGCAGCTTATCAGAGGGCAGCATAGTACCAGGGCGGTTTTCATGACGCGTGGCTTTACGTGGTCAGTGGCCTGTGGCATGCAAGCCACTCCCCTGTGGCATGTACCTGAGTCACCCGGCCTGTGACAGTCTCCAGCTGTGCTCACCTTTGGGCACATCAACCACCGATCCCCGTAAGCGCAGCTGCCCCAAACCCACTGGCGACCCAAACGGTCTGAATTACTGTCCCGGCTTCCCCCAGCTGGCCACTCCCCATCGGGCTGTGCTTGCCCACACTGTTCCTCCCGGGCTGTCCCCATGTGCTGTCTTCTCTTCCCTCCCCAGCACTCCACACCCCTCCCCGCCCCACGGACCCTCTGTCCTCACAGCTGCGCTCAGCTGACACTCCACCGAAAGGCATCCCTGAGCTCCAACCAAAGTGCCAGGCTCTCGGCTGTGCGGCCACTTGTCCTGGGCCCGTGCCCAGCTCCTCCACGGCCACAAGATGAAAGGGCTGGGGGGATGCGCACGAAGAAGGAACCTGCTTTTGAAAGGCAGGCCCTGGGGGAACCAGCCGGCCGAAGATGATGTACGACCTGGATAACGTTTTCAGGAGTGGAAGATGGTGAGAACCGAAAGGAGCCCAGGAAGCTGTCAGTGCAGGGCCTAAAATTAGGCATCTCAGCGTGTGGAAGAACCCGCTTGGGGAACTGAGTGAGGAGCTGGGCGGGAAGACAGCCTACGTGGGGTGCAAAACTGGGTACGGAGGAAAAATGGCCAAGAGAGAGCCAGCCCAGCACACGCCTGATCCTTAGACACTGAGCCAGTGATGAGGCACAAGGTGAACAGGAACGTAGATTAGGTCAGGATGGGGAGCCAGGCTGAAATCATAGCGTGCAAACAATGAGCTAGACGTAGAAATCTGTCTTGCCAGAGGTAATCATGAAGGACATTTACTGGTTCAGGGTGAATTTCAGGTCTTTTGTGAAGGAGGCTGTCACAAAATCGTTCTTTTCCATAGAAAGTGACCAATGAGGCATAAACCCCCCAGCCCAGCTGCAGGTTCTGCTACCTGCTGATGTGCGGGGACAGGAGAGGAAGGCTCCGATGAGGGCAGACGGAAGACAGCAGAAGGCCATTCCCTGCCAAAGAAATGCAAGCAAGGCCTACCAAATAAAATCACAGGACAGGGTTATTTTGAAACAATAAACAAACCAACAGTGTTAGGAAGACTATCGCCTTTACATTGGTCTATTCATGCTGGAAAATGGCCATCGGGGTTGCCAGAGTCACAAAGTTCAGGACACATCCTCAGTCAATGGCATCACGGATGTCGGGGATAAAGTCCTTTCCATAAAGGAGTGTGCAGCTGGCAGGACACGCTCAAGGTTTTGTGCAAGGGCTGGAGCTGCACAGGGCGATTCTTCCATGTTTTATTGATGCCGGGCTGGACTGTGAGGCTGCTTCTCTGTTCTGTGGCGGGGTGTGACGTGTGCACCCCCAGCGGAGGTGACGCCAGGTATTACTTCTGTTTTCACAGTGCCTGGGGTTGTGCACAATCTCGTCTACCAACATCTGCTTAACCATCTTCTCCAGCAGTGTTACCGATTTTGTATTTCACTTTGGCTCATTTTATTTGCACAGATGAAACAACAACTGTTGATTAATATAGAATTACCTCTTGTTTGTTTTTTAGTGCTTCTAAATTTTATTTCTTTTTGTATTTCTTTATTTTTAACTCCTCCAAGGACATGCTTATTAAATTTAGAGAGAGGGGAAGGGAGGGAAAGAGAGAGGGAGGGAAACATCAATCACCCATGTGGTTTTAATTTATTGCTCTGTGTTTCCTTGCTCAGTAGAACATGGACTAAGCCATCCAAGTCATTCCTACCTGATTTCATCTGCAGCACTTACCATTTTCAGGGTGTTTTTGTCCCCAGAATGATACCCAAATTTCTCAGTGTCACTGCTCTTCCAAGAAGCAACATGGAGGTCTCTTCCTACCTCCACGGCTGAGATTTCCTACTTCACAACACGAGCACCAGATTAGATTCGTGAGGGGTGCCAAACACAGAACTCGTTTCTATTGCTGCATTTAGGTTCTCTAACTAAATGAAATTTGGAGCATGGTAATGTTAATATCTGGGTATTTTTTCAGTCATATTCAGGTAGGATAAAGGACAGACTCCTCCTGAACCCAATACAAGTAACTTCTTGTCATGAAAAGTTAAAGGTCTTCATTCAAAGTAGCTTTATATAATGGTAAGCCATTATAATTAATTTTATGAGTCTTTTATTAGACAAAATATTACATGTCCTAATTTTTTATAAAATCATGATTTATATGTTTTTCTTGGCAATGTCTTAGTTTGGATTCTCTATAAAGAATTTCATAAGGTGTTTTTTCTCCACATTGAGGACCTGTTCAGAGTTGCTCCACTTAGTTTTTTTACATTTGATCTCTTAAAGTGAGTGTTAGAGATAGATTCAGAAGAAAGAAAAGGGGTTTCTCTCATGTTTACACAATAGAAAGTTCAGTTGATAACCAATGAAGTTACTTTGTAAAGTCCTATCAGTCCTATGCAATGACTCCCCCCACCCTTTTTTCCCCCCAAGGCATCAGGGCTGCAATGACTTCTTATTTTGCTGGTCTTGAGCTGTGCAATCTACCTTCATGAATTCACCTGCTTCTACATGATAAGAGCCTTAGAAACCCTGACTCATGCACTTGCTGTGGTTAGAATAATTTGTGGGGGCAAAGTCAGCTCCTCTGGGGGGTTACGTCCACGAGTCAATTTCCTGGTGGTATCAAGGGTACGGAGAGTGTCTGGTGCATTCTTTCTGAAGCTCTTTCGCAAGCTCTTTCAGATGGCTCAGCTTCTGATTGGTACCTTCTAGAAAGGATTTTAGGTACATTTAAAGGGAAGAAAGATGTTGTTGATAATAAGATTAAAAAATTGGTGTATTTTTTGTCATCACAAGCAGCATCACAATGGAGGAGAATGCAATTCTCTTTGAGGTGCAGTACCTATTTATTCAATAAAGCTCTTACGCTGAAGAGCATAAAAGAAAGGTCACATGAAGGACAATAGGGTATTCTAATGCATCTCTAGGGCCTTGAATTTACCCATAAAGTACATATTATTATTATCACCAATTAACAAGTTTATTTTTAAAAGTCAGTTGGTTGACAGTTATTATACCAGTCTTCATATACATATTGTCTCAGTCCAACCTAAAAATTACATAATTATTGCAATGTAACCATATATAATTATTACATGTAATTAACCTAAGACACTTTAACTTGTTACTTTTTTTTTTTCTATGTGCAGGTATAAAAGGTAGTAAATGAAGTTTAATTCCCTCAGTTATTCTACGATGATTGCAAACCCTGAAATTTGTATTTTAAAGTTGAATTTTATATTCTGGCACAGCCATAGCCATTTCACCGGTCAAAAGTTACTCTCCTTTTGCCCTGACAAATAACAACATATTAGTTATAGTCTGTGCACTGTCCCCACATTCACACCGGCTTCAATTCCTAAAGTTGTAAAGATGCACATGTGCGCTGATAGGTGCTAAGGTTGATGTACAGTCTGTTCACTCTCTTTACCTGATGGTAATGCTGTCATGTACGAAAATAAGGGACACAGATATGCTAAAAATTTTGCTTGACTACTCAGAGATTATTTATTCATATTTCAATGTAGTATTAGCCCAACTATCTTAAAGTTAACTAGCATATTAAATTCAGCTTAAGCTGATGCATTACAGAGAAATAAAATTTGATATTAAAATTCTATCAGTTATGAAATTTTGGAAGTTTTTCCCAAACAGAGGAAATGTGATTTTACCCAGTCAAGGCAATGATTTGTAGCCTTATCTCAAGTTCCAGGCACAAAACTTTTAAAAAAACAATGGTTATTGTAATTCAATTTCGTTGAACCATAAAACCAGCCTCGGACATGTAGGGAGCTCTGATTGATGACGCTATTTTATAAATTAGAAAAATGTGCTAACGTTAATTCTAACTTGGTGATACAATCAGGAAGAAAACACATCATGTATTCAAACCAATCCATCAAACCATCTGCATTTGTCCAAGAATTTCCCATGAGTATAAATATTAGTGAGCTTCATTTTAATTAAATAGGAAACCCCCACAAATTGGGTTTGAAGGTACGAAAGTCTTTAGCTTAGGTGTTTCGACATACTCACCTCCCGTCTGCTGCTTCCTATCAACTCAGAAGTGAACCTCTGTATTTTTTTCCCTGCGTTACAATTTAGCAAGTCACCATTTTGATATGGATAATCCAATGAGAACAGGAGCTTCATTAAATGTACGTGATTGTGTAACCTGATTCATCAATTTTTCTCCAGTGCGAGTAAAATATATAAGAATGTGTTCAAAAGATATTGACATCATCCAACAGGAAGTCATCATCGAATGCAGGGCCAGCAATTTTTTTCTCCCTCTTTCACTAAGTGCTTTTAGGTACCGTGTATTTATAGTCCTCACCTACGCAGATGGTGGGTCCAGCGGAGCACGTAACTGTTGAGGGTCAGTGGTACCTCATTGCGGACATATAGGAAGGCTTCACTGAACCTTCACAAAATGGCCAGTTTTTGTCCTCAGTCTGCCAGTTTTCTGAGAGAGGAAAAGAATGGAAAGAGTAGTAACACTTAAAAACAGCCCACACGCACACTCACGTGAAGCTTTACTGCGTCCTGTCTGACCTAGACGCCAGAGGACGTGGCTGGCCAGCCCGCTGAACACAGGCACGGTGAGCTGATGTTGTGCAAAATGAAAACTCAACGAAGATGCCAGAAGGGATCAACATTTTCAACATAGAGAGTATGAGACTATCATACTATTTGATAGTCTCACACTCAAAAAGCATGAGACTATGTGCTAGATTCTTCAACATTTTGCCCCGAGAGGGAATGGCTCCCTGACCTTGCATGACAGAATTAAAGAGCTGTGGCTGATCACCATCTCCAGCGTGCCCACGGGAGCTCACCATCTGAGCCCCGGCACCCCTCAGGCGTGGTAACACGCCCAGTGTAGTCCAGTCCATGAGCCCCAGGCCATGCCAGTATGGTGGGTGTTTTATTTTGTTTTCGCTCTCTGCGCTATACTCAGGAATTTCTTTTATTTCTCCTAGGAAGACATAAATACATGAGTACAGTAAAATTTTCATTCCTACTTCCTTGAAATTTTATTAAGAATTTTAGAGGCAAAGAATCCATTGCTTTCTAGTCTTCCCCCCGCTCCCCAGTGGAGCCTAATAGTAACAATAATAATAATAATGAGAATAGTATTTATAATAATTATAGCCATGAGTTTTCATTGCCTCAACTCAGGCTGACCCCTATTAGTAACAAAATGGAGAATAAATGAGAACCGATGTCCTCAGAGCCATAAAAAATAGGCTGCACAAAGTGGTTCACGTGCTTTGTCAATCATTTTAAGGAATTTATAAATTATTACCCTTTGTGAAATCTGTAATAACCTTTATAAACATAATTTGACTTTGACACTTCAACTCAAATTAATTTTTAAAAAGATTTTATTTATTATTATTTTTAGAGAAAGATGTACGGAGAGAGGCAGAGAGGGAGAGAAACATCAATGTATGGTTGCCTTTCACCTGCCTCCAGCTACGGACCTGGCTGGAGACCTGGCTTGCAACCTGGTTATGTGCCCTGGCTGGGAATCGAACCAGCAACCTTTGGGTTCGTAGGCCTGCGCCTTATCCACTGTGCCACCAGCCAGGGCCTCAAATTGATTTTCTTTTTCATACAATATAGACATTCCCCCAAATTAATAAATAGAAATGGAAACTGTTACCATATGTAACAGCCTAGTTTTTATGCATAGATATAAATAATAAATACATGTGTGTAGGTGTATAAATGTACATATAACTAAATTCTACAAGTTAGCCATTTTCAATATTTTTCATCTCATGGCACACATAAACCAATTACTAAAATTCTCTGGCACACCAAAAATATACTTTTTGCCTATCTGATTTTAAAAAAGGTATAATTTTAATTAATTCATGCTGGATGGCTATGGTTTGTGTCAGCTGTTGTCCTTTTTTATTTAGCAATCTAAGGGAAAAGAGGTCAGTGCCCCTGACTAAGTCATCAGGTGCTACATGTTTTAAAATTACTTGCAGGACTCTGGTTGAAAATGACTGCTACAGGTTATTCAATCAGTCTCCTATTGATGGCAGTTTACCACAATTCCATTCTAACTTTCTGGGATGTGTGTCCTTTTATGCTCTAGTCTCCAAAGTGGAACTTCAGGTCAAAAAGGGTTTGTTCATAAAAAATAACTAGTTACAGGTTACTTTACAAAAGGTTCAAATTCACATTTATACCAATAATGGATACTGTTAGTACCTCTGATTTCTCATTGTGCTGATGGCTGATGATGGACATGGCTTATTACTCCTGGACTTTGGTGGTTTTTTTCTGTTTATTCATCTCCCTTGTATGTTATTGTATCAGATTTCTGGTTTTGTTTTTCTTTTTTGCTTCAGAGATTAGCAAAGATGAAAATGACTGGATGTAGCAAAAATGGTGAAAAAGAAACCCAAATACTATACAGTACATTATAAGGACAATTAGACCTACTATCTTGAAATTTAAATTGTTGTGTATCTTTGATCCAAAACTTTTTTCTAGTAATTTTCTTACACAAATAATAAAGAAAATGTCTTTATAAAAAAATAGTTGTATAATGTTTGTAATCGAAAATCACAAGCAACCTAAATTCCCATCCAGAGGCCTCTGTAAAAGCTTCATGTAATAGTATGTATGTACGAAGTCTGTCCCGAAAGTACTGAGCCAATGCCAATATCATTAAAACAATTTGCAGCTGTTATTTTTGGGACAGACCTCTTATGTTATACTATGAAATGTATTGGGTTAACCGAAAAGTTTGTTTGTTGTCTTCAACTTCATGCAAAACTACTTTGTTAGCTTGTGTTGTGACAGCTGTCATATCAGCGTGCACTTAAAAAAGAACTTATCAAAATTGGCAAAATTTTGTGCAGTCATTTTAATTTTGAAGATGGAAGAACAAGGAGAAACTTTTTTTTGTCATATTACGCTTTATTGTTTCAAGAAAGGTAAAAATGCAACTGACATGCAAAAAAAAAGATTTGCATGGTATATGGAGAAGGTGCATGTTATTTCTGGATAATTTGTTTTTTTCTAATTGCATGAAGTATATAAATAAATGTCTTCGCTTACAGACTCACGCATTGAGAGCAGGATGTGGAGAATTAGGGGGTGGAGGGACAAGGAAGAAGGACATGGACCACAGTGTGGTGACTGCTGGAGGTGGCGGGCACGTGGGGGATAAACGGTAATGAAAACGCACAATAAAAAACGTAGCATGTTCGGTATGCTCTTCTTTTGGATCTACAGGAAACATGTTCCTATATTTTATGTCTCCATATTCACAGCGATGATCTCTGGGATGTAGGACTGCTAGTAATTCTTCTCCCCTTTTCTTTCAGACATTTTTGGGCTTCTTAAAGTGATAAGCACATATTACCTTCCTGATGAAAAATGACGATGCCATTTCCGTTCTGTAAAAGTAATTCCGATTGAACACGTATCACTGACCTGACACAGGTGGGCTTTCTTTCTGTGGCGCTGGGTCAGGCTCTCTGAAACCACGGACACATCAACTTTTCCCTGGAGGATAAGGAAGCGAGAGATCAAGGAAAAGGGAAAAGGGATGAAACCAGATTCCCATGAATACTCCTGGGTGTCGGCAGCTTTCATGAAAGATTTGTTTGTTGAAGAAGTTGAACCCACCGGCTTAACCAGGGATTAACTGGGCCGCACTAGCAGAGCTCAGGCAATTAGGAGTTTACTGGGAATTAATTGAAAATAATGCTGTGTAGAGAGACGGGAAGAAGGCAATGGAGAGAAAATGATACCAAATGCTGTGAAAAGGCTGCAGATCAACAAAGGTAAACTAACCACTTGATAAAGGAGGGTTATTGGAAACTGATGAAATGATTCAAAATATAGGAACAGAACCCTGGGGGAAATGCGTGTATTTAAGAGACTAGTAATAGAGATATAAAACGACTGGAAAGAGGAACAGTGAGCGAATGGGTGAGCTGAAGACAGATTCACAGGGACACCTGCTCGTCTAGGATGCAATTTCAACCCTCTCAACGTTCCTGCATCACCTGTACGAACTTCATCAACCTACTGTTAAGGGGTGTGTGTGTGTGTGTTGCTTTACTTCGTTTTGTTTTGATTTGGTTTTGGGTTTGGTGCCGATGTTCTCACTTGATAATATCATTGCCAATGTAGTTGATACAAGGGGTCACTGCCCAATTAGCACAGTAGGTGATTTGTTTTGCCAGCAAAATACTGTAAGATGTTTCAAGTGTGAGTAATTGGGGTCATCAGGTGGACCCATTCACGTGCAGGGGTAGGCATCCGAATGTTGCTAATGTTTACCAGTGCTTTGTGAGCCAGGAATTGAGCTAACCAGTTTACCAGGTGTACTCCTTCATATTATTACAACACCCCAACCCAACAAAATGGGTGGCATGATATAGTCCAATTTAGAAAATTTAGGACGGGAAACTTAGGAAAAGTGACTCAAGTTGCCCACATTTGCTAAACGAGTAGGTGAAAAAGCTAGGATTTCTACAGGAACTTTCTGGTTCCACAGCGTTGCCATGCTCCCTTCAGAATTCTGATGTTTCACTTACCAGGACTCTTGGCTTCTACACTCTTGACATTTATTATAGTTACACATTTGTTTAGTATTTGCATTTTAAATAATGTTGATGCTTAGTCTCATTAATGATTAGAAAATTTGAAATTGAAGAAGCAGAAATTGTATTTTCATTCATCAGATTATATTTTAAAATTCAGTGCTTAGTAAATAAAACTTTTAAAAATGCAATATTATTTTATATTGACAAGGGTGTGAGCATTGGACATTCTTATATGATGTTGGTAGGAATACGACCTGGGGCCATGTTTTGGGAGCACATACAGTCACAGCATCAGAAACTGTTAAATTTATATATCCTCAGTGACTTTATTGATAGCAGTTTATCACACTGATAATCTTGTAAAAGTGCATTAATCAAGGTATGTTATTAATGTTACTGGATAGCAAATTATTTAAATAAAGTGTGACACAGTCATACAGTGCAGTGTTAAATGTTAGAACACCTTGAAGATAAATTATTGAACAAAAACAGAGCCTAGGCAATCATTTCACAATATATACATCTGTCAAATCATCACAAAGCACACTTTAAAGTTACATAATGTTATTTATTAATTACAGCTCAGCAAAGCTGGGGAAAGCACAACTCTTAGGTTCTGAACATCCTTTTGTTAATTCTAAAAGATAAAGTTCTATTTCCTATAACTTGTTTAAGATATATATTCTATTCAGGGGGATATAGATTAAATCATTTATATAAAGACACTCAAGGAAACTGAACAATGATTACCTTCAGGGGAAGTCCCAACTGTCCTGTCTGGTGGTGGAAGGCTAGAGGAGAATTTTATATTTTATTTTTACCTTTATTTAATTCCTGGATTTTCATACCGTGTGCAAGAATCATGCTTTTGTCAGCATGAATAATCAGGGAAATGATTATGAACCATTTCTCTTCCTCCCATGTGTTTTTTGCATGTAAATAAAGAAAAATAAGGCTTCATTCTAAGTCCATGAATTTTAGGAAAGTTCTTGGTCTTCCTATTTCCTTTTACAAAGACTGTGTGTGTTATACAGTAATGATTTCCTGAAGACAAATGTCTTCTAAGGTAGATACAAAGTGTGGCATACATCTCTCGGGTCAGACTAATTTCATGTTAGGAACAAAATTGCATAATGTCATTTTTGAGACCTCACTCTGATCTATCAGTCTCCCCAGATAAAAAGCTAAAATCAGTTCCAAAACAAATCCTTCTGCAGTCAGCAAAACGAAGCAATTACATGAATAATTTTTTCCACTCGGCCTATTTTTTTGCCCATGGTTATTAATCAGTCTCACTGACTACATTTTCCATTTTACATCCACTTTCAGGCACTATTCCAGGTGGCGAAACATATCACATTACGTAAATAAAATAAAACGAAGCCTTCGCCTATTGAGCAAATGGATGTATTTCATATCTGCCCCGTCCAGCTTCGCTCCAGTCCCTCAGAAAACACAATATGGTTTTTATAAAGCACTCTCAATGTGTTCATTCTGTTTGCCTAACTGAAATGTCTTGAAATAAAAATTATACGCCAGCTAATCTCAACAAAATAACCGAATTAATTTAAGTTGACACTCTGTTGTCTACCAGCTCTTTGAGACCTTGGTGGGGAGCGGGGGTTGTATTTTGTCTTTGCCTGGAGGCTTCTGAATTCAAAGTCTGAAGAGCTTCTCCGAAACATGATGGCCTTTCGCCTGCTGGTTCTCAACTCTGGCTTCACCCAAGTATCACTGCTTCTTCTTACTGCTATTCCTGACACAGTCAAATAGAGATTCGGATTTAATTGGGGTAAAGTGAAAACCAGCACATTCATTTTTAATATTTCCAGCCTGAGTCTATTGTGCCCACATGTCCTGGCCCTCAAGCAGGACCAAACAGTGCTCTATGTTAACGATACTCCAGTGGAATCCAAATTCTGACCACCTAGCGATTTCTACAGACTGATCCGTTTTGAGTGGTAACATGGTTCTAACAGCTCTACTCACAACATCCACGTTCCTTTTCGAAACTGTGCTGTTATAAGGTGAATGATCATTAAGTCTGGAAGCTTCAATAAAAAAATAATGATGCTTGTTCTATTCCCCAAGACAGTAGTGACCTGGACCTTGGGATATTCTGTTTTATTTTATTCTTAAAATGTTTTTATATTTTTCAGTTACAGTTGACATGAAATATTACATTAGTTTCAAGTGGGCAATGTAGTGACTAGACATGTATATAACTTATGAAATGATCACCCAATCTGTGATCACTCATCTGACAGCATGTCAAGCTATTACAATACTGTTGACTATATTCCCTACAGGGTACTTTACATCGGCTTTGGAATATTTAAACATCTTCCTAAGTAACACTAATGAACGGCCACAGTTGAGATCTACCTTACAGGACCAAAATACTTAAGAATATCCAAGTCCTGCATTATTGAATGCAACGTTCCTTTTTCCCAAAAAAGATCCCAAAGGACACCCATGCACAAGGTAAGGATAAAAGGAATTCAAACACACTGTTATAGGGACACATATTCTTTTGCCTTTTTCTGTTTTAACTTTGGTGTGAAAAGATCTGTGCTGGGTTCATTCCTACAACTCTCTCTCTAGACAAGATATTTTCGCTCTGCACCCAGCCGGTCCTCAGGAAACAAGGAAACGGCAAACATTTTTTCCACAACAGGGCCTGCTCTCAACTTCTTTTATCAGCTTCCCTTTTTTCTCTACCCAGGAGCCTGTCTCATGTCACGGTCAGTCTCTGCTCTCAGCTAATTAGCTAAGAGATTTCGTTTCAAAAGTAGAAGATATTTTCTCGCAAGGGTGTGGAGAATCTATAGAAATGCAGTTCTCTTTGTGGGCCTTCTCTAGCCTCTCACCTTCTATGTCAGAACAGTCAGATGTCTAGACCAAGACAGAAATTCTCGGTGAGAAACTAAACTCCTACACGACTTTACTATAGTCTTGGTGTATCCAGCGCTGTCTTGATTTTAGCAAGAAAAGTTCCACACCCAGGCAAGTCCTCATCCTGGGCAGACTGGGAGATGGATCGCCCTCTTTCTACCTGTGTTTTGCCCCGTCATGGTGGGCTGATAACTGTGGCTACTAAGGTCTGAAGGTCTATATCCCCCCAAAATTTCCATGTTGAAATCCAGACCCCCAAGGTGATGGGGCAGTAGGAGGTAATTTGGTCAGAAGGCAGGTCCCTCAGACAGGCACGGATACCGGGTCTCCGTGGCCCTTTCTGTCCTGTGAGCACCCAGTTGAAAACACAGCAAAGATGAGACCAGGAAGGCACCCCATCTACTGGTCTTAGATTCGGTCTTAGATTCCCAGCCCCGATAACCGTGAGAAATAAGCTTCTGTGGTTTATGAGCTGCCCAACCTGTGGCTATTTGTGAAGAGGGGCCCAACCAGCCTAAGAAAATGGAGAAGTTCACAGTTCTGGATTTTTAGTGTCCTACCCATTGCCGTTGTCACATTTGCAAAATACTATCTACTCATTAAGGCACATTGCAAATATATGGAAAATAGTAAAGGATAAAGCCAAAATCATTGATTGAGTCATTAAGATCAACACACACTCTGTATTTTTCCTCTGACTTATACTGATGCCTACTGGTGTCAAATATAGAAGTTTCCCTCCAGTGAACCAGCTGTCCTTTGTCTCTAGACAAAGCTCAGTTCTATCTATGCTTTCCTCCCACAGCCCCCATGCAGATTAACCTTCTTCTGACGAAACATCACTTCTTCAGACAGAATAAATATGGTTAGGGACATGTAAGCTTTCTGAGTTAAACTACAATCCACTGATGTGTCCCTACCTTTGAAGCAGTTGGGTTTCGAACAATCACACAATATTTCTTTGATAATTTCTAAAGATGGTTGGTCTGTTGCAATTTGCTTCAGCCTTTAGAAATTCAATTCTTGTAACATAACTATAACTTGGGGTGCCTCACATTCATACTCTCTTTCTCCCAAAGTTCATGCACATTTCTACACTTATGTATTTGGAATATTGCATGTAAATGTACATACAACCATGATGGGATTATAATGGACACACATATTTAAATGTTGCTGTTTTAAAAAAGTACTTAAATACTGAATATCTATGAAATAATATTTATAACATATGTAAAAAATGTGCATATATGTAAGAAAACCATAACATTTTCATCAAGAAAAAATTTTTAGGGCTTTTTTTTTTTTACAGATTTTATTTATTATTTCCAGAGAGAGGGAAAGGGAGGGATACAGAGAGGGAGAAAGATGTTCATGTATGGTTGCCTTTCACCTGCCTCCAGCTACAGACCTGGCTGGAGACCTGGCTTGCAACCTGGTTATGTGCCGTGGCTGGCTGGCGACCTTTGGGTTCGCAGGCCAGTGCCTATCCACTGAGCCACCAGGCAGGGCTTCAACCCCAGATTTAAAACTTGGACAGTGAGGTGTCCGTGGAGCACACCTGCTCTGATGAGGTCCCCCTCTCTTCCCTGTCTTACCAGTCATGTATTGAGTCCCAACCCAGTTGTTCTCAGACCAACTTCCTGTTTCCTCTCTTGTCCTGTAGGGTATTGAAGGAAAATGAGCTTCCAGGCATCTTTGGCCTTCAGGTTCTCAGGAGGCTAGCTGCAGAGGCCTGGGGAGGAGCCTGGTATCATCTTTCTTCCTCTCCTGGTGTCTGAGGCAGGTCTGTCCCTTTTTCAAGGGCCCAGCTCCTGACAGAGGGCCCCCTCCTTCCTGCAGCCAGCTGTCCTGCACCCACCAGCAGTTTTGTCCTCCTGACTCTGATAACACACCCCCACCCCCACCACTAACCTTCTGGGCCCAGGCATGGACCGGTTTCCTGCTGCTAGCAGCTGACTCTCCATTTCTGCTTTGGTTTCCATCACTGTGTAATCAATCACCTGTATTAAATCTCCTCTACTTGAACGACCAAAAATAGCGTCTGATTTATAAGTAGGCACTAAAAGCTCTTCTATTTCTAGTTTGCTAAAAAAGATTTAGCAAGCTTAATTATTTAATTTTATTGACCTCACTTTCTGTATCTCCTGAGAGGATTTGCTTTTCCTCCTTTGTTAGTGTGATGAATTACACTTCTAGATTTTTTCTGTTGTTAAAAATGCTTGCATTCAGGGACTAAACCCAGTTTTCATACTGTATGTTCTTTACCAATTGCTAGATTTCATTTGCTAATTTCTAATTTAGAATTTTTGCCCCTAGGTTTGTGAGGGACATTGGTTATAATTTTTCTTTATTATGCATTTCTTTTTATTTTTCAATTACAGCTTACATTCAATAGTATTTTGCATTATTAAGTAGTTTCAGGTGTACAGCATAGTGGTTAGATAATCCCATACTTTATAGAGTGTTCCTCCTGATATTTCCTGTACCTACCTGACACCGTACAGTTATTAAAATATTATTGACTATATTTCCTATGTTGTCCTTTACATCCCCATGACAATTCTGTAACTACTAATCAATACTTCTCAATCTCTTCACCTTTTATACCCAGCCCCACAACCCCCTGCCCCTTGGCAACCAGCAGTTCTTTGCATCTATGAGTATGTTTCTGTTTTGTTCATTTATTTTGTTCTTTAGATTTCACATATATGTAAAAAGCCTACGATATTTGTCCTTATCTGATTTATTTCAATTAGCATAATATCCTCTAAGTCCATCTATGCTGCCACAAATGTAAGATTTCATTCTTCTTTTGTGCTCAAGTAATATTCTATTTTATATATGTACCACAGCTTTTTTTATCCACTCATCTATTGATGGACATCTGGGTTGCTTTCATGTCTTGGCTATTGTAAATAATGCTGCAATGAACATAGAAATATATTCAAATATATATATATTCAAATTAGTGTTTTGACTTTCTTCAAATATGTACCCAGAAGTGGAATCAATGGGTCATAAGGCATTTTTAATTTTTTGACGACTCTCCATACTGTTTTCCACAGTGGCTGCACCAGTCTGCATTCCCACCAGCAGTGCACCAGGGTTCCCTTTTCTCCATATCCTCGCCCTCACTTGTTGTTTGTTGATTTGTTGATGATGGTCATTCTGGCAGGTGTGAGGTGCTATCTCATTGTGGTTTTAGTTTGCATCTTTCTGATGATGAGTGACATTGAGCATCTTTTCAGAGGTATATTGGCCATCTATATGTAGTCTTTTTTTTTTTTTTTTTAAGATTGTATTATTTTTAGAGAGAGGGGAAGGGAGAGAGGCAGAGAGGGAGACAGACATCAATGTGTGGTTGCCTTTCACCTGCTTCCAGTTATGGACCTGGCTTGCAACCTCATTATATGCCCTAGCTGGGAATCAAACCAGCAACCTTTGGGTTTACAGGCCAGTGCCTTATCTACTGTGCCACCAGCCAAGGATGTATGAGTTCTTTATAGATAATTTTGGGTATTTACTCCTTATCACATGTCTCATTGGTGAATATAGACTCACATTCAATAGCTCATCTTCTTGTTGTGTTGATGGCTTCCTTTTCTGTGCAAAAAAAAAAACATTTTAATTTGTCAACATCCCCTTTTCTTTTGGTTTTCCCCTGCCTGAGGAGATATATCAGCAAAAATATTGATGAGAGAGTTTACTGCCTGTGTTTGTCCTAGGAGTTTTATAGCTCAAGTCTTATATTTTAAGTCTTTAATTCATTTTGAGGTTATTTTTCTGCATGGTGTAAATTGGTGGTCCTGTTTTATTTATATGCATGTATCTATCATTTCCCAAGGATCATTTATTGAACAGACTATATTTAGCACATTTACATTCTTGCCTCCTCTGTCAAATATTGATTGACCATATAGGCATGGGTTTCTGAGCTATTTTGTTCCATGGAGAGATATATATATTTTATGCCAGTACCATATTGTTTTTTTTTCTATAGCCTTGCAGCATAATTGGATATAGAGTAGCATGACATGTCTAACTTTGTTCTTTTCAAGATCACTGTTGCTATTCGAGGTCTTTTGTGTTTTAATATAAAATATGTGGATTACCTATTCTAATTCTACGAAAAATGCCATTGATATTTTGATAGGGATTGCATTTAATCTATACGTTAACAATGTTAATTATTTCTATTTATAAACACTGATATGCTTTCATTTGTTTGTATTTTCTTTTATTTCTTTCCTCAGTTTCATAATTTTTCAAGTACAGGTCTTTTACCTCCTTGGTTAAATTTGTTCCTAGGTACTTGATTTAATTTTGATTCAGTTGTAAATAGACTGTTTTCTTAATTTCTCTTTCTGATAGTTCACTATTGGTGTATAAAATGCAATTGATTTCTGAGTACTTTGCATCCGGCTTCTTTACTGAATTCATTTATCAGTTCTAGTAGTTTTCTTGGAAGAACATTTAGAATTCTCTCTGTAGAGTATCATGTCATCTGCAAATAATGGCAGTTTAACTTCTTTCTTTCCTACCTAGATGTGTTTTATATTTTTTCTTCTTTTGACTGCAGTGTCTAGGGATTCCAAAACTACATTAAATAAAAGTAATACAAGTCAGTGACATTTGGGTTCACAGGGTGGCCCTAATCTATTGAGCCACACCAGCCAGGGTGACATATTTTTTAAATATTTGATTTATTTATTTTTAGAGAGAGGAGAAAGGAAGGAGAAAGGAGGTAGAGAAACACCAATGTGTGGTTGCCTCTCCCACACTCCCATCTGGGGACCTAGCTCATCACCCAGGAATGTGCCCTGACTGGGAATCAAACTGGCAATGCTTTGGTTAGCAGGCCAGCACTCAATCCACTGAGCCACACCAGCCAGGGCTGATCTTTTTTAACATATTGCTGAATCTGGTTTGCTAATATTTTGTTGAGGATTTTGGTATCTGTGTTTATCAGGCATATTGTCCTATAATTTACTTTCTTTGTAGTGTCTTCATCTGGTTTTGGAATTAGGATAATGCGGCCTTGTAAAATGAGCTTGTGAGTCCTGCCTTGTCTTACATTCTTGGCATAGTTAGAGAAAGATAAGGTTTAGTTCTCCCATGAATGTTTGGTAAAATTCACCTGTGGAGTCATCAGTCAAGGTATTTTGTTTTCTGGGAGATTTTTGATTCTACTTTCATTTCATTAGCTGTAATCAGTCTGTTCAGGTTATCATATTTTTCCTGATTCAGTGTCAGAAGATTGTATGTTTCTAGAAATTTATTCATTTCTTTCAGGATGTCCAATTTGTTGATGTATGGTTGTTCATAATATATATTTTTATAATCCTTTGTATTTCTATGGTGTCAGTTGTTACTTCTCTTCCAGTTCTGACTTTATTTATTTGTGTTTTTTCTCTCTCTCTCTCTCTCTTCATGATGAGTCTAGTTAAAGGTGTATCAATCTTGTTTATCTTTTCAAAGAACCAGCTCTTGGTTTCATTGATCTTTTGCATTGTTTCTCTTAGACTCTATTTTGCTTATTTCTCCTCTTATCTCTATTCTTTTCTTCCCTTTACTCACTTTGTACTTTATTTGTAGTTCTTTTTCTAGGTTCTTTAGGTGTGAGGTTAGATTATTTATTTGAGATTTTTCTTGCTCCTGAGAGAAGCCTGTATTGCTTTGAATTTCTTTCATAGGCCTGCTTTCCCTAAGTCCCATACATTTTGTGTATTTTCATGTACCTGAAAGTATCTTTTGATTTCATCCTTGATCTAATTGTTAACCCGTTGGTGTTCAGTAGCATGTTAATAGCCTCCATGTGATTGTGTGATTTTCTTTTTCTTATAATCAATTTCTAATTTCCTGTCATATGCTCAGAAAAGATGCTTGATGTGATTTTATCTTCTTAAGTTTCTTGAGACTTGTTTTGTCTCCTAACATGAGGTCTAACCTAGAAAATGTTCCATGTGCATTTGAAAAGAATATATGTTCTGCTGCTTTTGGTGAAATGCTCTGAAAACACTAATTAAATCCATCTGGTCTAGTATGTCATTTAAGGTCACTGTTTTCTTGCTGATTTTAGTCTCTAACATCTATTGATGTCAATGGTGTATCCAATCCCCTCACTATGACTACTATTACTGTCAATCTCTCCCTTTGTGTGCTGGGAGATTTGCCTTATATATTTAAGAGCTCCTATATTAGGTACATAAAAGTTTACAAGGGTTATATCCTCTCGTTGAAATGATCCCTTTATTGTTATGTAGTGTCCTTCTTTGTCTCTTAGTAGAGCCTTTGTTTTAAAGTCTATTTTGTCTGATGCAAGTATTATAACCCCAATTTCTTTTGTTGTTGTATTATTTGAATAAAATAACTTTGCTATCCCTTTGCTTTTGATTTGTGTGACTCTTTTGTAGTGAGGTGGGATGCTTGTAGACCGCATAAATATGGGTGTGTTTTTAAATTTTTTAATCCCTTCAGCTACTCTGTGTTTTTTTATTGGAGCACTTAATCATTTATATTTAGAGTTATTATGAAAATGTACATATTTATTGCCATTTTATTATTTATAACTATCTTCCTTTTTTTCCTTTTCTTCTTAAACAAGCCCCTTTCCCATTTCTTGTAATACTGGTTTGGTGGTAATAAGTCCTTTAGCTTTTTTTTTATTTAAGAGTTTATTTATTATTTTTGGAGAAAGGGGAAAGGAGAGAGGCATAGAGGGAGAGAGAAATCAGTGTATGGTTGCCTTTCTTCTGCCTCCAGCTAGGGACCTGGCTGGAGACCTGGCTTCCAACCTAGTTTCGTGCCCTGGCTAAGGACTGAACCAGCAACCTTTGGGTTCACAGACCAGTGTCTTATCCACTGTGCCACCAGCCAGGGCCATCCTTCAGCTTTTTATTGTCTGGGAAACTCTTTATACATCTTTTGATTCTAAATGATAGTTTTGCACAGTAGAGTAATCTTAGATGTAGGTCCTTGCTTTTTATCACTTTGACTATTTCTTGCCAGTCACTTCTGGCCTGCAAAGTTTCTGTTGAGAAATCAGCTGACCGTCTTATGGGAATTCCCCTGTCTTTCTCTCAGTGCTTTTAAGATTATCTTTTGGTCTTTAACCTTTGCCAATACAGTTATGATGCATCTTGGTTTGGGTCTCTCTGGGTTCATCTTGTTTGGAACTTTCTTCGCTTCTTGGACTTGTCTTTTTTCTTCACCAGGTTAGGGAATTGTTCAGTCACTTTCCTCATCAAATAGGTTCATGTATTCTCATGTTAGCTAATGGGGTTCACCTTAATCCTTTGCAGGTCATCAATACATTTTTTTAAATGACATGTACATTTTATCTGGTATTTATAGATATTTTATACTAGGATAGGAGTTCAGCAAATCTAGTCTACCATAAAGCTGGTATTAAAAGAATTTCCTGTTGATAACATTATATCAAGTGATTTGTATTGCAACTAATAGTTTTCATAAATGTGCTTTTATTTATTTTTAAAGACTTTATTTATTTTTAGAGAGAGGGGGAAATAGAGAGAGAAACATTGATCAATTGCCTCTCACATGCCCCCAGCCAGGGACTTGGCTCACAACTCAGGTATGTGCCTTGACCAAGTGACCTTTTGGTTTGTGAGATAACACCCAACCCACTAAGCTACCAGTCAGGGTTAATGTGCTTTTAAATAATCATACAGCATTTTGCTGTATCTCTTTGTCATCCTATCTTAGCTAGTTTGCTCCTCTCTTCATTGTTTTTTAGAAGTGAAGCTTATACTCAACACCATCTTACATATGTTACAATAAACTTCAATCTATATACATGCATTAATAATTTTTCTTCATGGACAATTAGTGAATCACAGTTTGTGAATAGTTTTTTTTAATATGTGAGAGAATATATCAAATTGGGGGGACCCACAAGCTGGGTACGTGCCCATTACTGGGAATCGAACCAGTGACTTTTAGTTCACAGGCTGGCACTTAATCCACTAAGCCACACCAGCCAGGGCCTTGTGAATTGTTCTGAAGCTTGAGATACACATTCTCAAATTGCATTCCAGAAGTAATGGCACAAGTTTACCCTGGCATCAGCTGTACACAAAAGTGCCCGTTTCACCGTACTCCTACCCAAACACACTATCACTGTTTTCATATAAATTTGGCAAAAACCTAGACGGCATCTTTTCATTTCCATTTGTATTCATTTGATTACCGGAGAACTAAATTACTTAGTACTTTGTTATCTATTTTTAAATTCATCATAAAACATTTTTGTATTGCTTTTTATTAGTATAAAACCTAAATCACTACTTTCTTCATCCAAAATTGTTAACTGAGACTAATTATATGTTGTTCTATTTTTACATTTTATATTAGATTATTCTTATATTTATATCTTGTAAAATATATCTGTATTATATATTAATTATGAACAGTTGATCATACCTAGTGTCTTGATGAGGATATATTTTCTATTCATCTAAATTTCATAAAACATCCTTTTTAATAGCTCTACTTAATCTTTTTTGTTTTAATAATTGCAGATTAGCCTTTTTTTTCTGTTTTCTATTGTTTCTAGTCTGTTGCTCTCTCTCTTATTTTTCACAAGATAAATAAAAACTGTAGTACTAGATTCTATGATATGTTATTCCTTACTCCTAGCCTCCCACAACATTCTAAATAGTCCAATTGACCTTTCCTGCCATTCTCCTTATTTCATATTACCTGGGAAATCTCATCAAGGGCTTGACAGTTCACACCCAACTATGTATTCTTTATTTCAATTTGATCTTCCTTATTCTCATTCAATTTTATCTTTTTAGTAATATAACTTCTTCAAGCTTTTTATTCTCAAATGCATTTCTCCAACTAGCAGCTATAACCCTTACTTGTCTTCATTCAGCAAAAATAAAAATATGAAATAAAATGGATGAAGCTCCTTGAAAGCCAGTTATTATACCAGTTTGAAAACAAAAACACCCGATGTGCTGATGAATAAATGAGGGTCTTAAGACCACGTTTTCCACAGTGGAGTGTCGTTCTGAGTTCCTGGACCCTCCTAAGTTTCATTGGAAACAAGCTAAATACAGTATATTGCTTTTTTTAAATTGAGTTTTCCTCAGTCCTCTAATACTTGTTTACATTTGTCCAGGGCTATACTTACCCAACTTACAGTTCTCTAGACCTTGCTGCTCATAGAGGGGTCCTGGGACCAGTAAAATCAGCTCCCTTGGGTGGGCTGGTTAAGAAAACAAAATCTCAGGCCCCTCCCAGAACCAGCTCTGACTTCTGAGTCAGAGCCTGCAGGTTACCGAAGCACCAGGTGACTTGTGTGCTGGGTTCAGTTTGCATGCGTCAGACTGACAGGCCCTCTGCCTGCCTCCTACCAGCGTCAGGAGACATAGGTAGTCAAGCAAAATGATCCCATTTCCCAATGAGAGGGAGCAAATGCCAGCTATATTTTCAGTGGTGAAACAGGTTTTTCATCCCAACTGAAAATAGAGATGACAAGAGATGGAGACCAGGATTTGTAATTTAAGACATGCCTGTGAAGCAACTACTTTCGCTGAACCAGGTTGCTTAAACAATCGGATGCGGGTTTCTTCTTTGTTCCCTTTGAGAGGAAGTGAAGAAACAGCAGGCTTACAGAAGTCAGAGCTAGGAGCCAGCTAGTAAAAACAGGCTATCCCACTGCCTCCATTTCTCCATATTGACATTGTCCGTAGCCAGTTAGCGCTGACTAGGCCCACTCTCCTCATTCTGAAACACGAAGACCCGCTGTAATTTCACATCAGAAGTGTCATAGTATGCTATTTACAGTTCTTTTCTTCTTCTTCATTAAAATCTGACTGCCAAGATCTGATAATGTTCCCTTGGTTATCCATCAGTAGCCTCTCTTCTGATCAGCATTATTTTTTTCTGTTCACTCTGGAAAGTGATATTATAAAAAAATATACCTAAACTTTGTGATCCTGAAATTTTATATTTTTAGATTGAAGATACTATCCTCTTGCATCACCAAAAGTGCTTAAGATGGTTTAGGTTATATTTAAATGTTCTTGGATAAAGTGTGCTGAGCGGATGAAGCCAATTATTATACAAACCATGTGGTTTTCCATACTGAGTTAGAGGAAATGGAAAAAGATGACAGTTCTATCTCGTATTCCTGTTCAGTATTGCACAAATTTGAAACATGCATATTTTTATTATGCTTACAATTCCAAGGCTTCCCTTTCTACTTGGAAGTAAAGTTATTGACAATAAATGGTATATGTGTAATAACAAAAGAATAGACAGATCGAGACACCCGAATTTCCCGAATAGCTAGCTGAGCACTGTACACAATCAACATATTTATTTCAGCAATTTTCTGTTAAACAACAGTGATAAATGAGCAGAGTAGACAGAGCAAAAGGAATACTTGATGAGTCAGCTTGTCACTATGCAGCAATAACTCACTATATCTTAGAATTAAAAGGTGACTCTTCTTGGGACCTTGGAGTGTTTGGGGAATGTAAACAGTGTATGAAGAGAAGCACACACGGGTAGAATTTAGTCTGCCACCTGCATCGACACTGTCTAAATGGAAAGGATCCACTTTGCTTTTGAAGCACTTGTACTTGTGTGGTGATTTACACCATCATCCTGCAAGTGCTCCACCCTTCCGTTCTGGTCCACATTGCTGAATAAAAATCTCTCCTTGGCTTTGATTTTTCTTAATCTGACCCATTCTCATTTCTTCAACTCCAGTCTTGTCTCTTACTTGCTTTTTTCAATTTTATGGTTAACATGCATGACACATATGCCAATAAACGAAACAGAGGATGGAAAATAGCCAAAGAACTGGGTTTAACTTTGTTCATTTTGCAAACAGGACACCGTGACGCAGAAAAAAAATTAGAAATGAGTGCCTGTTCAGGGACCTTCAGTGCAACTACAATGGTTACTCCAAAGTCTGCTAGAATCATTCTTTTTTGAGGATTCACCAGATCTGTAGGGTTGATTTTATGTGTCAACCTGATGGAACCACAGAGCACCCAAATATGTGGTCAAACACTGCTCTGGGAGTGTCTGTTGGGGTGTTTTGAGGTGAGATCAATAGAAATCAGTAACCTGCACGGGGCAGATTGCTCCCCTAATGTGGGTGGCCCTCACCCAATCGGTGAAAGGCTGAATGGAACAGAAAGCTGCCCCTCCACTGAGGAAGAGCCTGACTGCTTCGGGACTGGGCCCTCAGATTCTTCCTGACTTCAGAATTGAACTGAAATGCGTTTCTGCTGGTCCTGGACCCTGCAAAGCCTTCCAACTAGAACTCTACCTGGCACTCCTGGGCCTCCAGCTTGGGGATTCAGTCTGCAGATCTTGGGACTTGACAGCCCCCTTTCTCCAAAATCATGCGAGCCAATTCCCTGTTGGTTTTGTTTCTCTGAAAAACCTTGACTGATGCAAGGTCCTCGCATAATTCCGGCCTGTTTACTGGGAAATACCTTTCTTCCATGTTCCTCCGTTTCCCAGCAGCTTCTCTGCATGTGAGGTCCTGTGTGAAGCTTTTCTCTTTGGGTCAGAGGGGAGCAGAGCTATTTGTCATGACCCTGAACTTTTTTGTACACACTCAATTTCTGGCCCAGGCTTCGGTTTCCTTTTGCTGGCCTCTGCAAGATCTGGGGATAAGTAGCAGATTGCAGATGAATTCATCTTCAATCAGTACAAGTTTTAGAAAAGAACCTAGTGAAATTATTGAGATTGTACCATCAACCTCACCAAATGGATTCCAAAGCTAGAGAACAGAGTGCATCCTCTTTGGTGTCCAAGAATACTGTACCCACAAAAAATATAATGGAGGCAGAACCTTTTGCTGTCTGTCCAGCAGCTATCTTCCATTCTTCCTTGAAAACAGACCTCTTGTCATTTAAAACTGTGGTCTCAATAGATGAATCATGAAAAAGCCTGAGTCAATAATGTAGCATCGTTTCCCCTTGGCTTGGCAGTGTTTGACAGGCAAGTCTCTGACCTATTTCTGACTCCTAGATAAAAACAAGTATGTTGAAAACTTCTGGGAAAGACTTCGCCCCTAATAGAAAAAGCAGAAGACCTTTTGGCTCCTTTCTCTACCTTCTTGCTTTGTCAAATTTCAAATGAGCCTGGGTTATCTAGACCTGAAGCAGCTATTTATTTACGACTGGGAAGTGAAACTGATAATGATGAAACTCAATACCCTAAGGAAGGCAGAGTTAAAGGGTGGGGAAAAAAATCACTAGATTTTTAAAGTAACACTGAGCTACCAAACCAAACCTGGAAGCAACTACCTCAAGACTACCTGTTAAGTAAAAATCAAATGTTGCTGTGTTAGTAAGATTCTGCACTGCTTTTAACCAAGCACAAACAAGTGGGATAAACTAACATATATGTGTTCTAATGTATAAATTTGTCCTTACTTTTCAATAATTCATTCGTATTACGTTAACTTTATATTGAATAACCTGTATTTTCTTGCCTTATAATTGCACTAGGTTAATTTCCACTATGAATTTCTCTATTGATATTCCCATTGCTTTCATACCCTACAGTGGCCTTTGCTTCGTTCATATAATCTTCTAACCCACTTTATTATAAATATAAACAAAATATGTCCTTTACACTAGTCATCCAGGGTACTCCTCTAAAGTTCACAGAATTTGGAGCAAATGGTTCTTTTTTGGTAAAATAACATTAAAAAAAAAAAAAAATGACGATTCTCAGCTAAGGCAACATAACCAGGTTGCAATCCAGGTCTCCAGCCAGATCTATAGCTGGAAGCAGATGAAAGGCAACCATACATGGATGTCTCTCTCCTTCTCTGCCTCTCTCCCTTCCCCTCTCTCTAAAAAATAATAAATAAAATCTTTAAAATATATATAATGATAATATAAACATACTAAAAAAAGAAAGCAAAAGAAGTGATTCTTGATTTGATCCTGGGCCATTGTAGAGAATGAAATCCCCTCAACAGGACAAACATGACAACACGTAATGCTTATGATAAGTGCTATTCAATTAACTAATTTACTCCTTCAGCAGGTGGAAGTTGTGTATACATTGACTGGAGCCAAAAATAGATCCTGAAGACACAGCAATCTGCACGAACTGACTCTGCACTACTGCTGCTTCTGGGTGGTCACCTGTGTCTTCATGCCAAGCTCCCTCTGGCCAGGGGATCAGTGATGGGGACCTGAGCCTGACTCACAGAAGCCACCACACACGAATCCGCACCAGCCGTAAGGAGACAGCTTAGGCGTTCCAGCCACAGGGGTGCAATCTTCAAGAACTTCAGGCTGTATATTCGGTTGTGCACTCCTGCAAGGACAGCTTTTGTTGATATGCGTGGTAACTAATGACTTGGCTGGATGACTGGGGGCTTGGGAAGAGCAAGATTGGAGGACTGGTAACAAGTTTGGGGAAAGAAGGATGTGGATGAAGCCCTGAGAATGGGCCAGAGCATGAGAACATTTGTGCTGAGTCTGAAGGCTCGCCAAGCCACTGTCAAGACGATTATCAATCAGACATGGAGGTGTGAGACAACCTAATGAACAGGCAACCTTGGTGGCGGCAGGGGAGAAGGCGCATGGGCTCACGGAAGCCAGTTTCTCTGCCAAGACTAGCAGCTACCCTGCACGCAAGCTCCAGGGACCAAGACTGATTACCCGGTAATATATTTTGGGTGAAAAAGCCACTCACCTTTTGGCAGGCTTGGTAGTGACGCTGGAACTCCTCTCTCGCATGGCATCAGGGAGCTCTGTAACTGAGTGGATGTTTGTTCCCGAGTCGCGTTGACTTGATGTGCGCACCATGCTGCTCGGAGCACAGCTCTGCCCGGGATTACCCGTGAGCTGCCATGACATTGGATTCTATGTTGTGTGTGCAAGGGCTTCGCTTGCTAAAGAAAGAGGAAATCTCATCGGACTGGCCTGTCCTATCATTTACTCTGCCACCCCGAAATTTCTGTTATTACAGAATGGTGGCCATTCTCTTCCAGTCCCAACTTGTCCCAGTTTAGAGACAATGCTTTGGGCTGGCGCCAGAGCCTGTGGTGTGTGTGTCGAACCAGTAACCAAGGTGGAGCTTGTGTGGCTTTCCACAGAGCAAAAATACAAGAATCTTTGACCTGGGTTATTGATGTCACCGTTACAACTACTGGTGCTTTTCAAATTTTTGTCTCCCGTCTCTGAGATCCTAGGCTTTGCTGAATTAGTGACCAGGAGAAGATTCACAGCAATATTCCATTGAAGGGCGCCTCTAAGGACTTGTCATGGCTTTGGAGAAATAGTAATTTAAGAGGGGGGTACATTGTCGGCTGGGGTAATAAACCTTGAACTCTGGAGGGAAATTTAAGTTGCAATTTCTGAGAAAAAAAAGGGAAGAACCTAGGGGATTCCCTTGGATAGCTACTAATTCTGCCAAGTCATATGGTACAAATTAATGAAGATGAATTGAAAAAACTTGGAAGCAACCAAGATCTCTATCAATAGATAAATGGATAAATAAACAGTGGTACATCCACACAATGGGATATCATTCAGTGATTTTTCTTTTTTTAAAAAGGAGCTATGAAGCCATAAAAGATGTGGAGGAAGCAAATGCATTTCCCAGCTCTGTGACATTCTGGAAACTGTAGACACAGTGAAACATCAGTGGTTTCCAGGACTTTAGGGGAGAGGCATGAATAACTGAGGTGCAGGGGGTCTTTAGGGTACTGAAGCTATTCTGAATGAATCTATAATGGCAGATACGGGATATTATGGGTTTGGCAAAATCCATAGAGCTGCAGGGCACAAAGAGGGAGACCTAATGCAAACTACAGACGTTAATCATAGCATGTCAGTGTTGGGTCATCAGCTTTAACGAGTGAACCACACCAATGCAAGGTGCTTAAAATGGGGCAACCTGGGGTGGGAGGTGGTGAGCAAAAGGGAAAATGTGGGAAATGTACTTTCTACAGTTTTTTGTTTGTTTGTTTTGTAAACCTAAAACTGCTCTAAAAAAGAAAGTCTATTATTCCAAAAAATTAATTGAGAATGGCCACTGAAAGCTTATGCAAGTCGATTATGCAGGACATCCATCAGCAATGAAGATCTGATCACCTTACACTGTAAAACCCTGACTAGCAGAGATGTTGGCTGAGGACATCTGATCCTCGTAAAGGCCTGGTGACCACGCAGTAAGCCAGGGCCTTCACTGCCACCCAGAGTTAGTTTCTTTCTTGCATTGACTTATATACGTATACTTATATACTCATGGAATATTTAATATCTTAACTGTTTTGCCCTCTTCTTTCCTCTCCATTGCACCCTCTTTTTCATTTAGGATATATTGGGGGTAGTTAACTTAATTTTGAAGCCATTCCTGACAAAATACCAAGATAATGTAACGACAGACTCAGAAGAAAAATAGACACTAGCAGGAACTCTCAGAGTTGGAGTGGGTGCTGCTGACTAATGAGACTTACATGTTCCCCTTGTTGAGGCGAGTGTAGGAAGTGCTCTCATGTTGGCGTAATATCGACAGTTGCATTTCTTTAGGAGGAAGCACAGGACATTCGTGTTGAACTAAAAAAATTAAAATTCACACTGCTACTGAGCCGGCCAAAGCACAGGCATTTGTCATCATCTGAAATGTGTTCCTGTGTCTGAAGAAGTCCCCAGGCCTGTCAGTGTTGAGGAGAGCAGGACAAAGCCCCTTGCTGGAGAAACTACAATGCCAAATGCTTATTCTCCCGCTTTCTTTGCAGCTATAATCCAAGCGTCTGAGCGCCCTTCTGCCAAGCTGTTGGCCTGGGCTGAACTTCCACTTAGGAATTCATGGAAACGATGACAAATTCAGTTCAGTTGTCTCTGTCTCTTGAGGAGGCAGTGCAGCAGCCGCTGCTACCATGTCTGCTGGGTGATGTGCAGGAGGAGGGCCATTGGCCTCCAACTGATCAGTGGGTACCAGGCTACCTGCTGCAAAGTGGGGGTTCGCAGTCCATGGTGGCAGTTTCCTCTCTAAGCTCTGAGGCTTTGTGAGGGGCATGCTTCCCGGCAGGGACATTTGAGGCTAGTTTTCCAACCTTTCAACAACGTCACAAGCTCCCCAATATTCCTCCGATAAACTGCTTTACTGTTAAAGTCAGGCGTATCAGGTTTCTGGGTTTACATTTTTTGAAATCCAAGGTCTGTGACTGTCACTTGCTCAGCAAACATTTGTCTTTTTAAGTTAAGATATCATCTATGTCACTTCAGGGAGAATGAATAAAGCTCAATGGGTATAATTGAGGTGATGATCACAGATATCTTAAGTCTGGTTGCTCTTAAAAATATAACTACATAGGCCTCATATTTTTGACTCAGTAGAAAATGCTTTAGGTTTTAAAAAAAAAAAAGCAATAAACTAAGTGTCTAAATGGTCCGGGGTGTTTGGGTCCAAATGTCCTGACTAAATATATTGATTCTAATCTTGTGGAAAATGTGAAACATTAAACTATACCCAAAATCCAGGACAGTTTTTTTCAATTCTAGAAAACAAAATTTTTTTACAGGTTTTCAGTAGATGTTGCATGAAAAAAGGAATATATAGTTAATAAATATAAAAACAGTGGGCATGATCATAACTAGACTTTTTAACTTCTTCAAGTGTTTAATATTTTTCTGTGCTTTGCCAATCTCTAAAAGTATAAAATATAAACCTCAGTATTTTCCAAATAAATTAAACCTAGACTGTTTTACTAAGAGGTTAGCATGAAAGTATTTTTTTGAACTCTTTGGCAAATACTAGTATAGCACTGAGGTATTCAGATCATTTTAGCTGCAAGTAGCAAAAGGCATAACTCACAGTAGCTCATACAATAAAGAGAATTTAAATAACATTGAAGAGTCCAGGATAATTTAATGCACAGGCTTAGTGACGGCACAAGGCAAATGTGTCTTGTCCTCCCTACAGCTCCGCTGTACCTCATGAGGTCTCAGCTTTATCCTGTGGCTTGAAATTCCATGTCACCACAAGACAACTGGCCCTGATGTCCCATGCTGCGTCTGGCATCTTCAGATGGATGAGTTGGCTCTCAGTCCCTGAATATAAAAGCTGTGCTCCCACCCTGGCTGGTGGCTCAATGGGTAGGCGCTGGCCTGCGAACCCAAAGGTCGCTGGTTCGATTCCCAGTCAGAGCGCATGACCAGGTTAGAAGCCAGGTCTCCAGTCAGGTCTCCAGCCAGGTCCATAGCTGGAGGCAGGTGAAAGGCAACTACACATTAATGTTTTTCTCCTTCCCTGCCTCCCTCCCTTCCCCTCTCTAAAAACAATAAATACAACCTTTAATAAATATATAAATAATAAATAAAAGCTGTGCTCCCTTCTTATTTCATTAGCTGAAGGCATATGCTCCTTCCCGCACCAATTACCACAACTGAGAGCGGAGCCTGTGGTACTGCCCCACATTCATGGTGGTGGCTGAGGAAGTCACTGTCTGGTCAGCAGTGTGGGGGGATGGGAGGCCACTGCGCACATTGCCATGGCAGTGAACTTGGCCATGACAATGCTGCTGGCACAGAGATCCCAGGAGCAGAGCTGGGGCCCCCCTTTTGTTGACCTGACAAAATGAGGTTGCTTTCCACTGGATGGTTTTGAATCTCCCATGTGTCCATATGTGCCAGTCCAAATCTATCTTGAGCAACATTCAGAACTATATGTTTAGGATATTCCACCTGCTTGTGTATGTATCATGCAGTATATGTTATACACGATACATGAGTATATTATAGGTATAAATATTTTCATATATACCCACACAATACACATATATGCACACATACACACTCGTGTGTGCATATATACATACATGTACGTGTATCTATACATGTGTACACACATATGAGTGGGGACACATGTGCACATAAACATGCACGTGTGTGCATATAACACATACAGGCACATGTGCATACAACATGCACGTGTGTATATACACATACATGCATATACACGCATACACACCACCACATATAGTTTAGAGGCTTTCACGCTAAGCTGTTTCCCTTTGAGACTGAAGAAGAAAGACACAGGAGTTGAAAAGAACCTTTTTACTTTATTTACCTTTGCAGCGAGTGCATCTAAAGATTTTCATTACGGAGGCATCATGTTTTCATAACTTCAACATTACTTTAAAACTGGGCGATGACTTCCCATTAACGCAGTCGGCTCTCGACCCAGAGATGCGAAAGGACGCTCCAGACGTGATTTGCTCCCCAGGGTCCTGTGCGGGAATTTGGACGGCCGCTCCGTTTCCTGCGGGTCGGTGCGTGCAGTCACACTCAGGCAGGGTGGCCCACCTTGTCACCCAGGGAGTGACCGAGAGGTGCAGGCCGCACCTCCCCCGGCGCCCGCGGCAGGTCCCCTGCGTTCCCCTGTGTCTGGCCTGGTTCACGTGACTGCTGTTTAGCTACTGAGCGGAGGTGTGTAGCCCTGGGAGGGGTGTCCATGCACTTTATGTAATTAAAGACACGTCAGCTCCCTGGGGGCTCACCCGAGCCCCTGAGCAAGCCAAGACGTGTAGGGGCCTGATCATGCAATGTCCCTAAAAAGCCTAGCTGGAGGGAGAAGGCACATCACTCACCATGAGTAATGTGATTACTCACAGCAGTTCTTCCGCTGCTGTGTAACATCCAGGTCACACAACTAAAGTAGGAAGATTCAAAAGAAAAATGCTGGTTTGGAGGAATGAGTGGCTACATCGACTGTCGGAAATGTCTTTGGGTTAAAGTCTCTGAGTTTGGAGTTTTGCAAGGTTTACATTTTTGCTTAATATTCCATTCAGCTTTCAGTGAGTTTCTCTCTAGGACAAAACAAATCAGAAATTGATTTTTGATTATAAGCCAAAAAGCCGACAGCTGGAGAACTGAGATGAATTTTGAAGACAGAGGTCTATCAGAGCTAACCAGTCTAAGCAGATAAGGACGAATCAGACAAAAAGGATCAGATAGACTACAAAAACCCTATGAAATGCACCAAGAAAAAAATTTTTAATTTTTTTTAAAGAGGAAACATTTAACCTGCCAGAAAGAAGAGTGAACAATTTGAGATCTGGGACTGCTAAGCCAAGAGCAGGAAAAGAACCAAATAAAATACCGAAGAATTGCTTAAAGTCTGGAATAGGAAACTTTACATGCTCCCAAAAATAATTGGGATGCTGGCCTTGGCTGGTGACACAGTGGCTAAGGCACCAGACTGTGAACTCAAAAGTTGCTGGTTCGATTCCCAGCCAGGGCACATAACCAGGTTGCAAGTCAGGTCTCCAGTCAGGTCCGTAGCTGGAGGCAGGTAAAAGGCAACCATACATGGATGTCTGTCTCCCTCCCTGCCCCTCTCCCAGTCCCTCTCTCTAAAAATAATAAATAAATCTTTAAAAAAAGGAAAAGAATTGGGATGCTAAAAGTATAGCTTGTTAAAACTTGTGACGTATGAGGTTCCTGACATCCGGTCCCAACACAACAATTTCTAACCTTTTAGGCTTGTATTATATTAATGTTTCATTTATATCCCAAGTACTTCATGTGTGTTTTTATTGTTTATTTACTGACTTTATTATACAAATAATAAACCCCATGGCATTCGATTTAAAGAACCCATTAGGTTTACAAGGGAAAACAAATATTTTCCTTTCCCCGACCTAGAGTTTCATCACCCAGAGGTAGGTGCCGTTACTAATTTCAGTGTACCATGCTAGCGTACACTGAACCTAGCATGATCGGTTCATGCTAGGTTCCTACGTAACGTGGAACCTGGCATAGTTATTCATGAACCTTGGTTTCGTCACTTAATAATGTGTCCTAGGACTCCTCCATAGCAGCGTGTAGCTCTGTCCCACGCTTTCGGTTCCTGCTTGCAGCAGGGACAGAGGCACCACCGTTTCTGCACCCAGTCTCCTCTTCACGGCCACCTGCATTATCATCTCCAAGATTCCCATGCGAACATGCCGCAGACACCCTGGCCCACATGCTAGCACACATGGATCATGGGGCTTGCGCTGTTAAAGAGAATATACGCTGCTGAGTCTTGTAGATTCCACTAAACTGTCCCCCAAAAAGATTTAATCACACATTCTCGGAGTGTTGGAGCATGACATTGTTCTCAAGCTCCCCACAACAGGGGATTTTGTCAGGTAGAAGGTCTGCCATTTCATCAGTTGAGAAATGCTAGTCCCTTGCCGTTCGGAGCCAGACACCTGGGACTACCAGTGACATGGAGCCAGTTTTCACACACTCGCTGTTAGTCCCTTCCTCTGTCTCACCGGTTCCTCTGTTTCTGGGTAATACCTCTACCTTTTTGTATTTTGGGCTCATCTGTCTTCTGGATAATTTGTAAGTTAAAAAAAAAAATGACTTCTTTACCTACTGCCTAGAATTCTAATTTTTTTTTTCTCAATGTCTTTCTCTTTTAACAATGGCTGTAGAATTTCTTGCTATTTAGAAAAACCTTTAAAAACTATTTTGTTTCTTTAAAAGATTTTATTCATTATTTTCAAAGTGGGTGGCAGGGAGGAAGAAAGAAAGGGAAAGAAACATCCATGTATGGTTGCCTTCCACCTGCCTCTAGCTACGGACCTGGCTGGAGACCTGGCTTGCAACCTGGTTATGTGCCCTGTCTGGGAATCAAACCAGCAACCTTTGGATTTGCAGGCCAGCACCTTATCCACTGTGCCACCAGCCAGGGCTCAAAGACACTTCATGTAAACAAATGCTTTATCTTTGCCTTTAATACTTTTAGGTTTGGGGTTTCCCAGACTGCCCTGTAAATCCCCCACGGGAACTTTTCTTCAGAGGTGAACTGTGTTTTCCCCATTGGGTTATTGAGCAAGGACAGACAGACGTCAACAGTGCCAAGCACCGGGGAGATTTAATCGCTGCATAAAATGCATAATTCCTGCTACCTCTCATACTAATCCTATGAGGTAGGGACGATGCACCATCTATATTTAAGGACCAGGAAACTGTGGTCTAAACCGTGGATCTGATTGTCCCAAAGGCCTAAAGGAAGTCAGTAGCGAGGCCAGAACTTAAACCCGGGCAACTTGAGAGAAGAAGCCCGAGAACTCGGCCTCTGTGAACAACTCGTTCTGGCTGGAATTTACGTCACAACGTCTGCAGCATCTTACAACATGCATCTTTTCATGTCTCTCTCTAAGACACCTGCTGGAGGCTAGGGAATATATTAAGCTCTGCATTCCCTGGAGCGTCGCACAGGCCTGGAAAATAGAAAATGATGGGAAATATTTACTAAAAGATTGATTTTCCAGTGATGGTTGTTGTAAGCACTCATTAATTGTGCCTGCTTACCAATACTATAAGGGAGCCAAAAGAAGTAAGATTTATAGCCCTTTCTTCTGAGAACTTAGAGTTTACTTGGAAAGGTAAACTCTCTCTCTCTCTCTCTCTCTCTCTCTCTCTCTCTCTATATATATATATATATATATATATATATATATATATTTCATGCTAATGCATAAAGAGCAGGTCAGCTGACTGAATAAATAATTGGTTTTACTTTGCCTTGCCAGTTAATTTTTTTCAGCATTTACACCCATGTTTATGGACGTTTTTTGAGCATCTCAAGTTGACTTTCTAACAAGACAAGATTAAAGATGTTACAGGTGGGTATGGAGGGATTGAACTCACAGACGTCCCTGTGAACTTCATTACTGCGATGCAATCAAACGTATCAGGAGTTAGTTCGAAGCCCACGCACCCTCGTGAACACCCACGTCTTTGTCCTTGGCGTGGAGGGGCCTGGGGTGCAGGAAGTTGCTGCTGCCTCGCCACCCCTGGTACGGGGCCATCTCTCAGCCTGACCTTGGCCTCCAGGCCCCGACCTCTGATCTGCACATTTGCCTCCTATGAGTGCTTCTCTTTTAGCTGTTGGATTCCAGAGACCACCTCTTTTTTAATCCACGACATCCACACCAGCCACAGAGCTGGGCCAGGTGGCCTTGGGTAACCGGCTCAATTGCCTGGCTATTGTTTTCCGGGCATGTTTCGTGACCAAGTACTTTGTGCTTTGATGGAGAGCTCCGAATGGTTCCACTCAGGGAACACGTTCCTGGGTCATTTCTGGGCACGTAAGAGATTTTTCTGTTAACTTCTCCTTCAGCAAACAAATAAGCCAAAAAAAAAAAACTGTCATAAGTAGGATTATTTGGATCATGCTTTCAGATGGTATACGGCATAGCCTTTGACAGGCAAATAGTATTCAGGAAATAAACCCACACAACTATCATTTCTTAAACCTTGGTGCTAAGGAAGCACACGTGAAAGGTACAGAGGTCTGCCAGCAAAGAGCGCGACAGAGACATCCCACGGGAAGCCCGCACTGAGGACCCCTAACTGGGTGATGGGTGGGACCCCGGAAGGTGCTCTTGTCCCTCAGCAAAGCATCTGATGCAAATGCAACACTTTGTTAAGTGAAAGTAAAACCGGCCTGGGAGACAAGAGTGAAGCGGTCCACCCAGGGACTTTGGAGGTGAGCACTGAGCCATGTGGCCCTGAGAGCGTTGGGAAGGGAAGGACGGGAGCTTGGTGTCCCCGGGAATTCTAGGTGCTACCAGAAACTTTGTGGCGTCTTTGCAGGAAAGTGGCGTTGTGGTTATGACAAGGCAGAAGGGACTTTCAGGGAGAAACTGAAAACAGAGTGGGTTTCTTCCTCATAGAAAAGGGCCAAAAAGGCCACTGTGCCGACGTGTCAGAGCCAGGGGAGCCGCAGGAGGAAGGGCCTGGCCCGGAGAGCAGTGAGGCGCGGCAGCCCCAGGGCCAACGCTTGGTCAGTGAGGGCTGCAGGAGAAGGCACGGGGCGACGAGGGTTAATCAGCTCTGCTGGCTGCCCGACTTCCTATAGGACAGCGAACCCCAGGAGTCCCCTGGCTCTTCCCTGCTAAGGAAATAATGGCAGACCAGTGGGTGGAAAGTTAGGCCTTTCTAGAAGAAGAAAGCTAAATGTCTTTTTAAAACTACCGCAGAAAAAGAATAATTATGTAGGGACAATATGCCCGTTCATTAAATAGATAGTTCCACCCACCTTCCTATCTACAGCGTCATGAATGTATTTTCCTTTGCTCTGTCTCCTTCTCACCCAACCCTTTCAAGAATTTTTCATTTTATTTTATTGATTATGCTATTACAGCTGTCCCAGCTTTCCTCCTATGCCCCCCACCCCTCCATCCAGCGCCTTCACTCCCTCAGGCAGTCCCCCTACCATTGTTCATGGCCATGGGTCATGTGTGTACGTTCTTTGGCTGCTCCATTTCCTACACTGTACTTGACATCCCATGGCTGTTCTGTGACTACCTTCATGTATACTTCTTAATCCCCCCGTCTCCTCACCCATTCCCCCACCCCCTCCCATCTAGCAGCCACCAAAATGCTTCCTGTGTCCATGATTCTGTCTCTGTTCTTAGTTGCTTCATCTGTTTTTAGATTCAATGGTTGATAGATAAGTATTTATTGACATTTTACAGTTCATGGTTTTGATCTTCTTTTTCTTAAATAAGTCCCTTTCACATTTCGTATCAGAATGGTTTGGTGATGATGAAGTCCTTTAATTGTTTCTTGGCTGGAAAGCTCTTTCTTTGCCCTTCAATTTTAAATGATAGCTTTGCTGGGTAGAGCGATCTTGGCTGTAGGTCCTTGCTTTTCATGACTGAGTATTTCCTGCCAGTTCCTTCCAGCCTGCAAAGTTTCTTATGAGAAGTCAGCTGGCTTTTACGGGAACTCCTTTGTAGGTAGCTAACTGCTTTCACCTTGCTGCTTTTAACATTCTTTCTTTATCTTTAACCTTTGGCATTTTCATTGTGATGTGTCTCGGGACTCTCTCTGCTTCCTGAATGTGCATGTTTCTGTATTTATTTCCTTCAGCAAATTGGGGAAATTTTCTTTCATTGTTTTTTTAAATAGATTTCCCATTTCTAGCTCTTTCTCTTCTTTATCTGGCACTCCTGTAATGAATGCAATGAGGCCGATGTAGAAACTCGAGGTTGTCCCAGAGGCTGCTTACACTATCCTCATTCTTTTGTTTTTCTAATTATTTTTTCTTCTTGTTTTGGTTGGTTGTTTTTTGCTTCCTTATGTTCCATATCATTGATTTGATTCTCGGCTTCATCCGCTCTCCTGTTGTTTCTCTATAAATTGTTCTTTATTTCCATCAGTGAATCCTTCCTTTCTGACTAGGTATGTTTCATGCTGCTGAGATTCTCAGTAACTTCCTTGAGCATCTCTGTAACCAGTATTTTGAACTGTGTGTCTGATAGATTGCTTATCTCCTTTTTGTTTAGATTTTCTTCAAGAGTTTTGATCTGTTCTTTCATTTGGGCCATGTTGCTTTGTCTCCTCATTTCGGCAGTCTCTCTGTTTGTTTCTGTGTGTTGGGTAGAGTAGAGCTGCTTTGACTCCTTGTCTTGGTAGGTGGCCTGTAAGGCCCAGGGGCACAGACTCCCCTATCACCCAAGTTGGGTACTCGAGTTTACACCTGTTTTGTGGGCTGAGTACTCCCTCCTTTTATAGTTGAGTCTTGGTTGCTGCTGGCAGGTAAATGGGAGGGATTTACCCAGGACTGGCTGTCGCTGCTGACCACAACCTCCGCCCTCCATGGAGGATCAGCTATTCAGGGCTGGGTGGCGGGTGGGGGGCCGATGTTGGTGCTCTGATATGGTCCATAGCTGGGAGCTCAGACTCCTGGGTTTCCCCAGTGGTGCAGGCCAAGGCCAGCCCCGACCTGTGTTTTTCCTGGCGCCACGGTGCAGGAGCTAAAGAGCAGTCTGAGGTGGCTGCTACTAGTGTCAGGATCCTGGCCCCTTAGCAAGAGGCAAAAGGGGTGAGGTCTGGGGCTCACTGAGACCAGCTGCTACTTGTTTGATAGGATTTAGGAAGTCATAAAGCAGAGCCAAGACCAGCCATTCGTATCTTGGGTGGGCCTGCAGTTGGGTGGCATGGAGTCCCAGGTGGTCTCCAGGGTGGAGCAAACAGTACTGGACAGGTTGGTGTAGTCGCAGACATGGCACCCACCTGCTGGCTCTGTGGCTCTGTGTGGGGAGGGTTCAGAAAAGGGGCAGCGCTCTCTGCCCACCTATCTGGCAGAAAGCTGACCCCACCTCCCACCTTGATGCCAGACACTTCAGTGCCTCCCTGTGTGACACTGGTGTCTTTCAAGCTGTGCCCCGGTGCTGGAGCTCAGGGAGAGCGAGTCTGAGTAAGTCCATGTGTGGGTTCCTTAAGAGGAGCTGCTGGGCACTCCACACGTTTCTTCCATCGACTGAATCCCAGCTACAAGTTATGGGGACTTATCTTCCCGGCATTGAAACCCTGGGCTGGGGGGTCTGTGTGGGTCTGGGACTCCTTGCTCCCAAGATAACCCCCCCAAATTTTTTATCTACCACTCATGGATGTGGAACAAGCCTGTTCCCACCTCTGCCCCTCCTACCAGTCTGGATGGATGTGGTTTCTTTAATTCTGTACTTGTCAGACTTCCATTCAGTGTAATTGCTGATGGCTCTAAGTGATGGTGGTTGTATACTTTGGTTGTGATTTTGATGCGGTTGTGCCAGGAGGTGAGCCATGTTAACTGATGCCGCCGTCTTAAATCTCAAAGACTTTTTAGACCCCTGGGTGTCTGTTGCCTTTGCAGAAGGAGGTGAAAATATAACGTTGAGGGAAATGTCTGTCTGGCTTTGGTTTCTGAAGGTCTAACTAAGGCTTCAGGGTGTAGAGCGGGTTCTAGACCTCACAAGAAAGCGGGGGGCTGAGCAGAACCTCCCCCCACTTTCTTATCTAAACCAAAACCCAGAGCATTGCGTTCACATGGAAAAGAGAGAAGGAAAGGTGATAAAGGCAAAGCAGTGTGAGGCCTAGAGAGCGAGCAGCAGCTCCAGAGCTGCCCTGCCCTGGGGTGGGGCTCTGTGGCGAGGGTGGGGCTGGGGGAGCTGAGCCCCAGAGCATCGCACCACCACTTGCGCAAGCGCACAGTTGCCCAAGCTGGGGGGGTGGGGGGGAAGCTGGTGGATGGCGGGACTTCCCTCTGCGACCCATGCGTGCTCCCCCCTCAGCATTGTGCCTGAGGCCATGAGTGCCCCTGTCAGTCCCACAGGGGTAGGTAATGACATCCCTGAAGTGCCACCAGGTGAGAGCACTCGGAGGGAGGGTTATAGGGAAGAGTGACACCCTGCTCTGTAGCCTGCGACAGACCCCCCCACCGGCATGGCATAAACAATACTGAAATGCAGCCCTAGAGATGGACTATCCCCCCCAAGAAGTTAATTCAAAACAATCTCTTGGAGTTGAGAAACACAGAGTAAAATCTCACTTACTGTTCTGAAGTGTAGCAATGTTGGCTTTTCCTTTGCGGATTGTTGTTCTGAAACTCCTCCGGGAACATAGGTGAAACAAAATTGGCAACTTGAAAACCAGGCTGAAGTTGTTCTTCCTAAACGAAAATGTTTTCGAATTATGCTAATAATCCACGTTGCTGTGGAGAATTTAAAATAACAGACAAAAGGGGAAATGACAATATTCATAAGACCACGTTGAGAGATAAATATTCCCAATATTTTATTACAGTATGGTTTCCAGGCACATTCTGAGACGTAACCGTTCAGAGTTAAAGCATTTGCCTAGATGACCAGTTGGATTTCAGAACACCCATTCCGCTGAGCCTGCCAAACTGAGGACCCCCATGAAGGCCTGAACACATCTTTGTAGGTACAAAGTTGGAGGTTGCTGGACTAGCTTTTCTCTTCAAGAAACTCAGCATTTTCTAGCTCATACCAGCCACGGTCTAGAGGAATGTGCACACCGTTTTGATTGATGTCTTTTGTCTCTACTGCGTGTATCCGCCCACAGTGACCACGGCCATACTGAGCAGCAGATTCACCCCAGACTCCATGATGTACAACAATGATCACTTACTCTTACCCATGTCTCTGGGCCTGACCTAGGTGTGGCCCGACAGGGCTGGGCTCAGAGTTGCAAGTTGAGTTGACAGCTGCCCCAGGTGCCTGTCACCAGCCGGTCCCCTATGTTATGTTCTTCTTATGGAGCTGCTGGACGTGCGGGAGACCATGTATGTCAAGCTCCGGCTTGTTCACTCCAATGAACAACATATTGGCTGAAATATGTCAGTGGGCAAGTCCAAAAACAGGGGCAGCGATGCACCCACCCCTGGGCAGGAGGTCCGCGTCGCACATCCTACAGGAATGAGAAGGCGGTTTCTCCCATGCACACTGGAGGGCAGCAGGACTTTTCAATGCTCACACTGAGTATCGTGAGTTTGCTTTGTTATTTCTTTGTTTTTTCACTTCTTAAAAAAATGTAGATCCTTTTCATAGTTTCTCATTACAATTGACAGGCAATATTATTTCAAGTGTACACCCCAGTGATTAGACATCATGTAACTTACTAAGTCATCATCCCGATAAATCTTGTACCCGCCTGTCACCATACGGAGTTATTAGAACGTTAATGACTCCATTCTCTGTGCTGTACTTTACATCCCTGTGACTCTTCTGTAGCTACCAGTGTGTACTTCTCACTCCCATCACCTTTTTCACCCGTCGCCCCTACCCCTTCCCATCTAGCAAATATCAAAATGTTCTCTGTCTCTATGAGCCTGTGTCTGTTCTACTTAATCGTTTATTTTGGTTTTTAGATCTATCATTGTTAGATATGTATTCATTGCCACCAAAACAATATTACATGAAATGTTAAAGAGCCTTCTTTAAGAAGAAGAAAAAAAAGATGAAAAACGGCAATCAATGCTTTGTTAAGTCTCAAAGTAATTGTATATTGTTAATGCCAATTTACATTTTGATTTACTAAAATTTGCCCTATGACAACTTTTTCATGGATGACTCACTTTGATAAGATGGGAGAAGACTACATTCGTATTGAATTTATGTTTACTAAGTTGTTCTATAACCACTTTTCCATGGCAGTAACAGGTGATAGCAATATTAATTCTAATCTCTGGTTCCATTATAAAGTTTATTGGTAAACTATACTAACTTTAAACAGAAAAACTATTTTCAACCACAAAATGTCCCCTGCTCAGGGCAGCGGCAAGGCCAAAGACGGCAAGAGAAGAGAGAATCAGGTTGAGGGATCTGAGTCTGTGGACTGCTTTTAGGAATCAGAAACCGGGGGAAAAGGAACATGGCTCTTTGCCTGCTGTGATGTGAAGTAAAAAGCTCGCAAGAGCCTGCCTGCTGATAACAGTTCACGTTTCACAAGAGCAAAATCCTAAATGAAAACAACAAAGCGGCTTTGAAAACCTTGCTCAATTGTAGTTCCTCATGGCATCCTCATGTGGTTGATGCTGCCACCTTTGCTGTTTTCTACATTTCCATCCCAGCAAGTCTGGAAGGAACACTGCTCCCTTCCTTCCTTCCTTCCTTCCTTCCTTCCTTTATTCCTTCCTCCATCTTTGTTTCCCTCCTCCTTCTTCTTCCTCTTCCTACTCCCTGCCTTCTTCCTCCTCCTTCCCTTGCATGTCTCCTTCCCTCTCTCTCTTAAATAAACTTTTCTCTAGATACATACTCAGAGACGCAGAAGGAAAGTGAAAACCCACTTAGTCCATACCTCTGCTATTAGACAGGGCCATACCTTAAATAACCTAGACAGAAAGGAGAAAACATGGTTGGAGTTGGCAACCTTTGTATTGGAGGCCTGCTAACGTCAACATCTCAGTGGGCTGGTGTGCCAGGTGACAGGAGGACGTGGACCTGTGTCACAGGGATGTATGGGCTATGTCGCTGGCTCCAAGGGGTGCAGCCTCTGCATCCACAAGTGGAACCAAGCGTACGCTGGAAAGAGCATAGTTCTCAGCTAAGCTGTTGGCTAAGGCTGCTTTGCTAAGACAGGAAGTAACTTTCCTAGAGTTGCAAGCGTTTCATCTGGGGTGATGGTCTTCCTCACCTTCTGCCAAGTCTGTCCGTCGTTCAAGCGTGCTGAAGAGATTTGCAGCAGCTCATGAGCAAGCCCTGTCTTGTGCGTTCCCTTCCAGACTCTTCCGGGGCTGAGAAGTTCAGGTGTCCGTGCTCCACCCATCACTTCCTCCCTCTATGATCTGGGGTTGGAGCACCTCTCTAGCTTCACCTGGAATAATAATCCTGTCTTCTTCATGTGCCTGTGCCGTAGCTGGCACGGTAAACTTGAACAACAGTTCCCTGGCTAAAACCTAAACAGAACAAAACAGCTGAAAGCCTGCTTCGCAGTGATTGCAATTTCCGTGGTAAACGCTCCCACCCTAGCTGGTTCAAGCCACCGGCATGACGTCGCCGGACGCGGAGGGGGAAGTGATGTGTGCTGGGGCCCTGGGAACTTGTGCAAGCTAGACGGGCCACCCAGCACCAGGGCTACCGCCGCCTCCGTGTCCGCCTTCACACCCTCGATCTTGCCCTGCGGTTCCTTTAACACTCTTATCACTGGTACCACAAACTGTCACCCCCCAGCTCAAGTCAGGTACACACCTACGTCTGTCCAGAAGGGCTTTTTCTTTTCTTCCTGCCTTCTTCTCTTTCTTCCTTCCTTTCTTTCTTTCTCAGTATTTATTGAGCATTTTCTGTGTTTCACTCACACCGTAGCTTAAGTCTAAGAGACATGTTGTTGAACAGAGCCAACTGCCCAGGCTCTGAGCACTGCTACACAGCCTTTGAAGAAAGCAAGCAAGCCCTGGCTGGTGTGGCTCAGTTGATTGGAGTGTCATCCCATAACCAAAAGGTGGGTTCAATTTCTGGTCAGGACACATCGCCTAGGTTGCAAGTTCAATCCCTGGTCTGGGTGTGTATGGGAAGGAATGGATGGATGCTTCTCTCTCTCCCTTCCTTTATTTCTAAAAGCAATGGGAAAATGTCGTTGGGTGAGCGAGGGCAGATGGACAGAAGCAAGGAAGGAAGGAAGGAAGGAAGGAAGAAAGGAAGGAGGAAAGAAGGAAGGAAGAAAGTGTGTCAAGTGCAGTTACAGGGGTAACCCTAGAGGAAGGGCATGGCTGGCAACATGGCCTGTGCGAAGAAAATGAGTAGGAATCCGAAGTGTGAGGAATAGAGCAATCCATTTCTTGATATAATTCAGCCCCGCAAAGGTGAGTGGACATCCCAGATCCTGTATAAAGAAATGCAGTGCATTGATGTTGTAACTGATATTTCAAATCAGACTAGTAGGAAATCAGCAAGAGTGTTCTGTCCTTTTCCACGCGCCGCCCTGAGCGTGGGTGAGGGGTTTGACCTGGGCCTTGCAAACCACAGCGATTGTCCAGAGGGCGGCCCCTGCCCCCAGGTGGGCTGCGGGTTCTGTTATTTTCTCCTGGGGTTACTGTGTAGTTGTTGGGGACAAGGGGCTACCCTTCTGCCACTGGGTTTACTGAGCTGGAAGGTTGTAAGCTTGGGGCTACCAGAGGGCCGTTTCCCCTGTTACTTGAAAGAATGAAAAATGCCAAGCGGAAATGGAAATGGGAGGGGAGAAGATTCAGGTGGAGCCCGCAGGGCGTGCCTCCAAGCCCAGGTCCCTCCAGCTGGCCCTTGTCTGCTAAGCCACCAGGCATCCTTTCCAGGAATGGCCCCCCCATTGCTTCTCACCTGTGCTGGTGTGAGGCAGGGTCTGTCACACAGCCAAATGTTCCCTGCCATACACAGCAGCCCTGGATGTGGCCCCAGGGGCCAGGCTGGGTGGTAAGACACGCACCTGCAGGGAGACACTCCTGTCCCACCATCCTCCACCGACTCAAATATGCACATGTGACTTCCCACCAGACCCTGAGCCCAGGGAGCTTCCAAACATGAGAAGCACGTGCAGAACTTAACAATTTATCACAAATCTATCCAGACAACCTGATAGAAAACTACTAATTAATTGGGGGAAATAAAGGTGGAATCAGTCAAATTGTATACAGTTTTGAAGGAGAGAATTTTTGAAGTGGATCCTTAATAATGATTAATTCTTACTAAGCAATTTTTGTGTTTCTCTTTGCACGTGTTTATCTCTTTTAATCCTCTTTTTTCAGCCATTAAGAGAGAGGAGCCATTTGCCTCTCCATTTTTCAGGTGAGAAAACAGATTTGATATAATAACGATGTGGTTGTATTCCCGGTCCAAGTTTAGATATTAGCTAAGTTGGAGAGTCAGAATTTGATCCTGTTTTACTCAAAAGCTGTGTCATCACAATCCTTCTGGAGATGAGTATTAAAATTGTTTCAAATTTGATATTACAAAGGAGAAAAAGAATATATATTGGAAGTTTTTGCCTGAATTACACACACACACACACACACACACACACACACAATAGAAATTATGTGGACCACAATTTACAGACAAAAATCAACCAATAAATAAAAACTCAAAGTATTTAGCCATCTAGAACGTTTTGGAAATATCACATGTCCCTCTTAGTCAGATATATTACAGACTCAAATTATTGAGAGAGGAACATATTTAACTTCATTGAACCCACTTACTTTTCCCCCAAATTGACTTAAATCTGGAACCATTTTAGGGGGAAATCTCATTATATAATTATATCCCTTGGAACATTCTTGGGGAAATGCTTCCCTTTGTGAATAAAGCATAAAATGCACAAGGTCATAACATGATCAAATCAATCAATGACGGGTCATTGAGCACCTCCAATATTCTCATCATTGTGCCCAGGGCCACTCAGGGCCAGTGGAAACGAATAGGAACTAACTGGGCAATCTAAACGTCAAGAGGTTTAAAGCAACAGAAATAAAAGGCAATAATGAAGACCTTAAGTCAACCTGATAATTATCCATTAACAACTGTGCATTATATTAAAGTAGTCTCTACTGCAAGCTCTGTGGTGGTTACTAAGATGAGTAAAGCCAGTTTCTGCCCCCAAGGGACTTACTGTCTGGAAGAGAGGTGCTCAGGGAAGAGCACCAGGGAATGGGAAACCAGGAATGGTTTTTTGAAGGGGTCAGTGTTTGGTCTGGGGAAGTTAGCATAACATTTTTTGTTTTGATTATTTTTTATAAATACAAATTGTAAACTTCCATGTGACTAAAACATGTCTCTAATAGAAAAGGGGTTGATCTTTAGGATATATAAAGATCTCTTATGAATAAATAATAAAAAGTCAGAAAGCCCAACTGGAAAATAGAGAGAGATGGCAGGTCATCATGCTCAATTATACTTGAATAGGTAAAAGACAACACGAGTTGCCAATATACACTTGAAAATATGTCCAACCTCGCTGATAATTAGGCAAAGAAGTACAAAGCAAGGATGAATATTCTTTATCCACCTGATGAGCAAAAGATTGAAAAACTGATGGTATCTGTTATTAGGAATGTCTCTGAGAACTGGACACTCTCAAAAACAGCTGGTGGAGGATAAAGTGATAGGTAATTTTGAGAGCATCTTGCTTGTAGCTATCACATTTTTATTTATTTATTTTTGTTAGTTTTCAAAAGATTTTACTTATTTTTGTTATTTTTAAAAGATTTCATTTATTATTTCCAGAGAGAGAAGGGAGAGAGGCAGAAAGGGAGAGAAACATCTGTGTATTGTTGCCTTTCACCTGCCTCCAGCCACAGACCTGGCTGGAGACCTGGCTTGCAACCTGGTTATGTGCCCTGGCTGGGAATCAAACCAGCAACCTTTGGGTTTGCAAGTCAGCACCTATCCACTGTGCTTTACTTATTATTTTTAGAGAGAGGGGAGGGGAGGGAGGCAGAGAGGTAGAGAAACATCAATGTATGGCTGTCTTTTATCTGCCTCCAGCTGAGGACCTGGCTGGAGACCTGGCTTGCAACCTAGTTATGTGCTCTGACTGGGAATCAAACCAGCAACCCTTGGGTTCACAGGCCCGCGCTTCTCCATTGAGTCACCAGCCAGGGCTCCTATCAAATTTTTAAATTGCTAGTCCCTGGTGATCTAGTGATTCCTTCCCTAACAATCAACCGCAAAGAAACTGCCGAAACTAGGCATAAAGATGTGCATTTGTTGCAAATTGTTTGAATCACAAAGTACTTGAAAAACCCATCCAGAAGGTAGAGGCATGGTTAAAATGTACGATACAATTCTCTGCAGCAGCGAAAAGGTATGAGCTAGATATGTCTTTGCACCCACAGAGAAAGTTCTCCGAGGCAGTGGAAAACAGCATGTCTGATGTGTTTCTCTTTCATTAAAGCGTGTGCGTATCAATCTATGAACACATGTACCTTTGTGGGGAAATATGAATGCAAGAATGAAAGATTCCCTCATAACTATACATGCTAGTAATCTTTGCTGGGGGGGTGGGGTGGAATTAAGGATTTAGGATGCGTGGGAATTTTACTACCCGTACTCATGCAGGTTTGAATCAGTTCTCCCAGAGAATACACTATATCCTTGCATTATTTATGCACTTTTAAACATAAAGGAAAAGAGGGATATTCCAAGCAGGACAGAACGTATTTGCGATTGCTCGCAAGGAAAAGGCGAGGTGTCTCGCTCACCAGGGCTCAGGAGAGACGGGGGTGCATCTGAAGATAAACAAATGACTACAGGCAAGAAAACCTTGAAACAGCCAGAGAGCCATCAGGCTTTACCCTCCAGCTTTCCAACTGGTCAAGTTCAGTGGCGCTAGAAAAGGTCACAAACCTGTGAAATGACCACGGAGCTGCCCTGTTTGACCTTAAGTCAGGACAAACTTGGGACGAATGTCACATCGAACCCCCTGAAATTTTGTCAAGCTTATTGAAGGCTGACTGGGTTGCTGGCGCTTTGTTCGACCTTCTCCAGGAGGTCAGAAGGCCAGCATGAGCCTCCCTCAGGAAGTCCTAACAGCTTCACAAAGAAAGGGTTGCCCATGTTCCCTGCCTCCGCCAGAGGCCAAGCAGGCCTGGCAGGTGTTCTGTGGGTGACCGGTGTCTTTCATCACAGAACCATGGCAAGAAGAAGTTATATAAATCTAACCATGGGAAAGGATTTCGAGATCCCCTTCCTCCCAGTGGTTTCCCATTTCTCTCCATCAAACCTCACCTCCGCCTCCTGGCGGAAGGGCCTTTGGTGATCTCCTCCCATGGGGACCCCAGAACATAACCTCTCCCCTTTTCATCCTGATTCTGTCCCGAAGGCGAGCTGCCACATGATGTTCCCACAGTCCATCAAGGCTGCAGGAATTCCCACGGGCCCTTGCTGCTACTGATAGCAGCCCAAGGCTGGGCTCCATTCGGGAAGGGAAGTTCAGCACAAGAAAGGGAAATGGTGAGTGGCGCTAAGAGAGGCCACATGGAGGGGACACCGGGTGCAGGCCACTCAGGTCCCTCCCAGAGCTCCTGAGCAGCCCCCCTCCGTGCCTGCTGCTCGTGGCCTGGTCACTTTCCACCCCAGGGAGACTTCTGACCATGTATTTTTCTTCAAGTTCACTTCGTTGGATAGGGGGCTCCGGAATGATAGGGGACTCATACGTTGGTAAATTTTATTTCCAGCTAACAGCTAATAAGTTTCGTCATCAATGGGCGTGAAAACCTCGTTTCCGGAACTAGGAGGGATGCAGTTCCACCCTGGGGCAGCAGGAGGGCTGCAAGCAATTGAGAGGGTATCTGAGCTATCTTCCTGTAGGGTGGGACGGCCTCTGCCCGGGTCACAGCTGGAAGAATGCAGCTTTTATCTGATCAACCTTTCCCTGAATTCCAAACCCCTTACCTGCACCTTTCCTCTCCTCAAAACATGGCCTGTTGGTAGTGGGTGGCCCTGCTGTCTTCTCAGCTCACCAGCCATCTGAGTATAGCGCCCACCGTCTCTGCTTATTGGGGCTGGTAGGTGACAGGCAGCACGAGCGCCGGCTTTCCCGGCTTCATATGGGCCGCAAGGTTTGGAGACTAGAAACACCCGAGCTGAGTTCATGAGCCCCTGTGTGCCTCAGTTTCCTCTCTTGTAAAACGTGGAGAGTGAGAAGCTGCAAATGAGAAGTGAGCGAACGTATGTAACGCATGTATGAATGTATGAATGTATGTATGTAACGTCTCAGGCTGCCCTCCGCAGTTCCGGAGGGGTGTGAGCTCCGTCACCATAGGGAACGCAAATGTTGGAAAATCCCAGTGCCAGGTAACTGCTACCCAGCTTCGTCATCGATGTATGTAAAAAGCTCCCCTTGCGGAAACTGGGAGGGATGGTGCAACCTCTCTAGGTGACCATCAGCAGTTCCACCTTTGTGGACTGCAGGCCACCAAGATGGTACCTGAGCCACTTTACTGCAGGAAGGGACCACATCCAGGACACAAAGACCATGCCCAGGCACGGGTGGAAGATGCTGCCGCTTTTATCTCATTAGCTCAGATGGCCAACCATCTCAATAAAGCGCCCGCAGAGATTCAATCCCGATCTCTGCTCATCAGGATTGGTAGGCGGCAGACAGCAGAGAACCGGCTTTTCTGGTTTCACTACCTTGCGCTGTATTGGGTGGGAAGGGTCCCTCAGCCTAGGTGAGGAATTGACATTTCCCCCCTAAATCCTTTATCTGTTGGCTTGGGGTCATTTTTTCTACCCCGGTGGGACTTTTTATGAGACACAGTCACCCAACGTCCAGCTTATCTCTGGTTTACGGTGGCCCAAGCCCTCCACTTTTTGCAGTTTGGGGGTGGGGGTGGGACACTGCAGTGGCCTGTTTTTCCTGAGAGGTACATTCCGTATCCATGGCTGGCGACTCGTGTCTTGGTTACGCAAATGACTGGGCAAACCTCTTCTCTAAGAAAATAGGGAGGATTTAGCCCACAGAAAGGTGATGTAGGGATTTACAGGGCTGCGTTAGATTTCATAGGTGGCCATGATTGGTCACCCTATGACTGTGTCACAGGCCACCATCATGGTTTAAAATAGGGCTATCATCCAGCTCTCTCTCGCCTGAAGGACACGCAGAGACAGACATGGGGTTCCTATCCCCCCTGCTCTCCCCTGGAGAACCTGCAGACAGGCAGACCCACGGCCTGAGAAACAGGGAAGAACTCTCCTAGTTTGAGAGGTTGGGGTGAAGAGGGGAGAAAGGGAGACAGGCAGGTGGCACAAAGGTAGGGAACTGCGTGTGGTGTAAGAGTTAGGGAGTGGGGCGCAGGAGGACCCTGCCCTAATTGAGTACAGCAGCTGCTGGGGACTTTGAATTTGTAACTGGAACGCTAAGTTGTGAACTGTTATTGCTGAAAAACGGTATCACATGCTTGTCAAGTTTAAAACCGGCCTGATCGGGCAAGACTGTATATTTTGGGCCTTTTTAAAGGCCGTACAGGATTTAAAGGCATAATTTGCACCTTTAATATAAATTTGTATACCCTTCAAATAAACAAAAGACCTTTCCTTTCCATAAAACCCTGTTATTAAGAGTCATTCCTGGCAGCGGGCAAAATGAGCCTATTAAAAACACTGAGGACCTCCCCACACCCCGCAAAAGGGTCCTGTTACAATTGGACCAGAGTTCTCTCTCTCTCTCTCTCTCTCTCACTCACACACTCATGTAACACATTGTTGACCTGCAATTTTATAGCAAAAGCTCTTGCAACCGGTGTAAGCCCAAGTTAACTTGTTCTCGGTCAAAATTTGGGCTCGGGAAGGCGTTTTTCACGACCAGTCGGCAATGTGGTAAGGATAGAACCCCCTCATCTCAAAGGTGCATACAGTCTTTAATAAGAGCACAAATGATCGCAATGTTTGATCAAGAGTCTGCGATGAGACAGGGTCAGCGGAATGCTGGCCGTGGGCAGGATTTGGAAGAACCAGGCCCGAAAGAGCAGGCACAGAACGATGATGCCTCAGCATTGGGATCGGAGAAACCCTGGTTCTTCCCGCTGACGCCGTCAAGTACCATGGCTCGGTCAGCCTGTTAGTGAGCACGCGAAGTTTATGAATGGAGAGCAGAGCAAAGCTAGGGGTGGCCAAAGGCTGGGGTGGCAAGCTTACCCTCGTGGCCTGAGACCGTTGGGAAAGGTTCCCGAGCCAAGCGCACAAAAGAAGAAAAAAGGCCTAGTCCTTTGTTCCCAGGACTTACATCGTTTTGGGGATGGGAGAGTGGAGGTTACATATCGAAAGGGTGGTGCTAGTTTTCCAGGACTGGGGCACGGAGACCTACAGGTATCAATAGGCTTCCTTTAGGCTCTGTGGGCTCCTTCCCACCTTTAAGGATCTTGGGGTGCCTCCCGCTTTGGGATGTAAACTGTCTCAAAGGTTTGCCTTCCTAGACGGTGGAAACAATACCTAGAATTCCAAGGATTCTCCTCTTCCCTGGTTCACAGTGTTCCTTCTGATACGGAATCACCTGGCAGTGTTATCAGATCAGGCCCAGGACTGCCAGGTTCGCAGGTGAGACGTGTCTCCCTCTGCTCCTAGCCTCCTGTGACAGTACAGTATTAACGGGAGAAACTGATCTTGCAGAAATGTGTGCTAGAGAGAAAGGCCGGGTTTCACTTTTCTGTTATCCCTTACCATTTAAAAATACTTACACGCCTCACACCTTCCGGGCACAGAGCGAGGTTAGCTGTGTTTCACAAAGACAGGGCAGCCTGTGAGGCTCGGAAAATCAAATATAGCACAGATCGCAAGGAGGCCTGTTTTATGAAGCAGTAAACCAAAGGCTGATCCAGCCAACAGCACACTTGGTAGCTTTAAAACGACTTCAAATTTATTGGTGGTCAAGGCTCTGCTTCGAGAATGCAAGCTTTGTAGACAGACAAAAAAATAAGATACATTCTCCTGACTTAATGGACTTCCAGCTTTTCCTCGAAGTTGAAGCAAAGCATGGCACAAGGAAGTCCGCGTGATACTCAGGGTGATGTGAAAGGGGAAACAGTGGTCCCTGAAGGCAAACAGTTAACCAGGTAGGTCTTGAACCCGCTCAGCCCCAGGCAGGAGGCAATTCATTCACCTTGTGAGGTGTTCCAGGCTGTACAACAAATAACATCATGTTTCCTTTCCTGCGAGAGGGAAGAATCGGCGGCCATATCATCTCCCATGGTCTTTGTCTCTCCAGAATCTCAAGACTCTACCAGGGGTGCCAGTCATACTTGCTTCTCCTGAAGATCAGTTGCCACTGTCGGAACCTGAACTGGGCTGAGGCAGGTCTGACAACTCTGGGGTACTGCTGGGGGTGCTGGAAGCTGACTGGAACTGGGGTACCTGTAAGGACGCACCATTCACACATTCAGTCGACAGCCCCCCACCCCTACATTCCAGGCACTGCCCGGGGCCCTGGGGATGCAGAACCAGATGAGAGGGGCCTGCCCAGAGAAGCATCTCAGGGGAGACCCAGGCAAGGAGAAAACTACCCCTGGGGGCCTGCGCCCAGGAGCAGCAACACCTAGGCTACCCCAGCCCCAGGTGCCCTTAGACGGAACAGCACGTGAGACTAAGTCCTACCTCATTTCTAACCAAGACAGGAGGGTCCCGAGCGCTTTCCCTTGACTGACTGGCACAGGGGTGGCCTTGTAAAACAAGCCAAACAGATGTCCCTATTTTCGGGATCCCCTGACCCACGCCAGTTGAGCCTGCCATTTATTCATATGGACAGAAATGCCTCGGAGGGGAGCATGGTGAGGCGCCGGACGTGGAGGAAGCCCCTTCAAAGGGGCCGCATTTCCTAAAGGTCACGCCAGAGGGGCTGAGCCGCTTCCAGTTGAGAAACACTGGGTAGTAAAGGCCCCGGACGGCGCGCCTCTGGGGTAAGTGCAGAGCTTTGTCCACCTTTGCTGCTGGGGCAACAAGGAGCGATTTGTTCCTTTCATTTCTTTCCATTGAAAAGGTTTTCCTCTATTCCCCGCCCCTGCCCAGGCCACTCCGGTAAGGGTTTTCCATCTGACTCATAATTCCTTCCGAAAGTGGCCTGGCGGTCATAAAAGTGGTGCTTGCGGGGAGGGCGGGGGCGCCGGGAGCCCCAGGGCATCTTCACCACCTGCATTCCCGGCGCGCACGGTGGCCCGAGCGGGGAGCCGGCCTGCGCCCTGACGGCGGCGACCGCGCAGCAGCCGGGCCGGAGACCGAGCAGCGCGGCGGGGCTGCGGAGGCAGCTGCAGCCCGGGCGCCGCGGGAGTGCGCGCAGGAGTGAGGCCGGCGTGCGGCCGCGGGGCGTGGGGGGCGTGCGCGGGGGCGGAGCGGGGCTCGCCCCTCTCCGGCGCCGCCGCTGCGCGCTCTCCGGCAGCCGCCAGCACCGGCCCGGCCCGCTCCGGGCGGGGAAGCGAGGAACTGAGACTCGGTGTCATCCGCATCCTTTGTCAGGAGGGAGGAAACGGATCCAGCGGCGCGGCGGCGGCGGGGCGGTCACATCTGGGAAGGCAGCGCTGACCCCCTCCCCCGCCCCCGCCCCCTGCGCCGCCTCCCACACCCAGGATCACTTCGGAAGCCACTTCGCTTCAGCCCCTGCCTCGGCCAGAGGTTTCGTTTTTAACCGACTATTTAAGAAAGCTGGCAGCGTGCGAGGGGCGGGGGTGGGTGGAAATAGCGGCTGCTTCTTTTCCAGGGGTGGATTTCTTGGGGATGTGTTCAAGGCAAGAGCGAATTCAGAAGGATATCGACCTCGTGATCCAGAAGTCCAGAGCCGAGAAGGACTGCCTGTTTGCAGGTGAGTTGTCGCCCCGGACCCGCGCCCGCCGCCCTCCCAGCTGCACACCGACGTGTGTGGCCGGGGTGGGGGTGGGTCGCGCGTCCCCATTCCGGTCGCTCGGCACCAGCTGCTGCGGCGAGCGCGGAAGCCCGCAGGGGGAGGGGGCGCCGGCCAGACCCCCGCCCCCCTCCCCAGCCCGGGCCCTGGCAGCAGGGAACAGAGCCCGGCCGCCGGCGGGGACCTTCGCTGTGCGCCGGTGCCCTGCGCGGGGAGCCCCGGAGTGGGCGCAGCCACCGAGCGGGCGACAGGCGCCCGGAACCCAGCCGCTGCGCCGCGCTGGCTGCACCGAGGCCCGGGTGGCGGCGGCGGCCGCGGCGGCGACCTCCGCCCCCCCTCCCCCCGCAGTGGCCAGTCCCGAGGGTGGGGGGGTGCCTGGGCGCCCGAGTCTCCGGGCCCTGCCGGGCAGTCGCCTTGCGTCCATTTTGCTCCCGCGGGCGAGGGATGGCATTTGGGTTTCACAGTCTCTGGGGGCCGCTTCCGCCGCCCCGACCCGAGAGCCGTTGCCATGGCGCTGGCACTTGTTGCGGGGGGTGGGGGGGGTGCTCGGGGGCGGCGGGGGCGTCCCCTCCGGTGCGCACGCCGGGCTCGGGCCGCCGAGGCTCTGCTCCCCCCACCCGGCCCCGCCCGCCCCGCGCGGGTCTCAGGGCCGCCTCGTAACCGGACTTTTCTGCTTCAGATTTCAGATACTCGGACTCCACCTTTACCTTCACCTACGTGGGCGGCCCCAAAAGGTATTTGTCTGGAGTTGCTTCATTTCCTGTTCACACGCTGGTGTTTCCTTTGTTCTTCGTGGGTTCCGTGTTGGGGCTTTTTTTTTTTTTTTTCCTCTTTCAACTCTTGTTTCTGCCCCTTCCCCGCGTCCCAAGCCGGAGGTTCTCGGGTTTAAAACGCGGAGGCGACAGGAACATGTTTGAGCCCAGCGTTCCCAAGAGGAGGCCCCAGGCCGGCACGTGAAAGCTGGGGCTGGCGCTTCTGGCCTTTGGGGGTTGACACAGCCCAGCGGGTGCGAAACTGGGGTGCTGGGCGTGAAGTGAGGTGCATACCAGGGAGGATGTCACATCTGGGTCACAAGGGATGATTTTCCTGGTTGAGCGGCTGCTCCACGGTTCCGTGTTTTCTGAGGTCGGGATAAACATGCGCTCTGCCAGTTCTCCATCCTCCTGGTGGTTTTAGGAGTGCTGTTTCGGGGGACACATCTAGTGGCTGCGGAGCGGCTGGAAGTTACTTCTGGCTGGAGCGGAAGGCTTCTTGCTGGAGGGGCAGCGTGACCTGCACGCGTTAGTATGTTAACAGTGCGAAGAAGTCCAAATGCAGTTTTGCGTGTAGGAGGTAGACTTAAAATGAAAGGTAGCCATTAAAACAGGCCTTGCTGTCTTCACTGTGAAAGTTAGGATTTCCTCCCTTAGCCCTTTTGGGGCACAGTGGCTCACAATGGAAAGAGCAGTGGCCCCCTCGCACAAGAGAACTGTCAGCAGCTTTGCAGTGAGGACTTCACTTTCAAGATCATGGATCCCATTCCGAAATCTCTTAGCTCATGGGAACAGTTATGAACATGTAAATTGCAAAAGAGGCCTCCTTCTGTGAATGTATCTTTTAAAAGCTTGAAATTAATGGGAACCTTGAAAGCACTTAGGGTCTGTGCTGTGATCTATCTCTAGGAAGAGCTTTAATTCAAATAGTTATCAGGTGTGCAGAATGTCTGTGCCTCGGGATTGGTGTGTGTTTAGTCTTTATGCTTTAGTTTCTACCTTTTATTGACTGTCTTGGGGCAATGCCGGTTCATAACATTATTTAGATTTCAGGTGTACAATTCTATATAACACATCATCAGTACCTTGTATTACATGCTCACCACACCAGGGAGGATTGCTATCACTATAGCAATTTGATTTACTAGTTGAAAATAGAACATATAATATGTATGTATCAGAAGAGAATAAAATTATGGTACTTCTCAATTTATCATCTTTGTAATTATGAATAATAAGAGTAATTAAATTAGAGAAGATTCAACTAAATTAACATGCTCCTACACTTATTGTCCAGAGGACGTTGGTGTAGGACTAATATCTTCTTGGATTATTTTAACAGTCAAAATGCAAGCCTACCTCTGAGATACTGTGAGTTTGGTTCCAAACCACTGAAATATCGAAAGCAAATATCGCAGTGAAGCAAATTGCAGGAATATTTTGGTTTTCCAGTGCATATAAAAATTATGTTTACACCGTACTGTAGTGTGTTAAGTGTGCAGTTAGGTCAAAAAACACAATGTATCTACCTTAATTTGGAAAATGCTTCATTGCTAAAAAGATATTAACCATCATCTGAGCCTTCAGCAAGTCCTAATTATTTTGCTGGGGGAGGGTCTTACTTTCTGTGACAACACGGATCGTGAAGTACAGTGAGCCAAGGCATGCCTGTGTGCCTTGTGTTGAAAACGTTCCCTGTGTGAGCAGCTCGGCATCTGCTTGGGTTGCATGTTGACAGTTGTCACCTGGTGAGAGGTGCAGGCCGGGAAGATCCTGGGTGAGCTTTTCAGCTCCCTAGCCTTACTGTTTTCAGTAAGATGCCTGAGTTCTTTGGGCCTCAGTTTGCTTAGTGTACAGCGAGAGAAGGGTTGTTTTCAAGTAAGAGATGTTTGCTCTTCTGTGGAATCCTTTTAAGGGGCAGTGTGTTCTTTTGTCCCTGATTGAGACACCTGGGACTTGGGCTTCTAAGGTGGGCAGGCCTGTGAAAGAAGAAAAATAACAGTGTAGCTGTTGACCTGATGACTTTGTCTTCTCAGAAGCTTGTTCTGCAAAATAGTGCTATATATAAAAAGGTGGTTCTGGTGTAGTGGGAATCATCCCTTTAATTAATGGTCATCCATTTAAGGGTTCGTAACTGGTATCAGAGAAGACGTGCTTTCTGAAAATACAAAACACTTTCAAAAATACTGTTCGGCTACGTTAGAATTTGGTATTGTTAACATATTTCTTTGTGTGAGGTGTCAGAACAACACTTAAAGTAATCTCGCTCTTTTTATTTATTGTGCTCATCAACGTAAAATATTCTATTGATGCTGTTTCAGGTAAATCGGACGTACTTCACTCTTAAAGGAATTTTAGGGCAAGGTAGTACGTGATTATCTTGAATTATGTTTATCACTTCATCTAAATGGTTGAGAATATGGTTCAAAGATAATTTTCAATTCAGGTTGTATGTAGATAAAACTTAATATACCATGACCTTTCTGACACTCCAAGAATGAGTTACACTTTGTTCTAAATGCAGGGATTGATCTTACATATCCTTATTCTAAAAAAGAATTCTCCAGAAGTTGAGAATTTCCTTTTTTTTTTTTTTTTTTTGCATGGACCATTTTTCATTTCTGTGGGTTAAGAGGGAATACCCAGAGGTGACAGTGACAATGTTGCGCCTGGCTGGTGGCCTGGTGACTTGGCCTGTCGTCTGGGGGCAGACAGTTTATTCTGACTTCAGGTCCACCCGAACACTGAGTTCACTGAATCTTCCCTAGTGGGAGGTTTCATGGAGTTATTTTATTCTTGCCTTGGGATATGCCAAGTGAGGCTCCGAGTTCCAATAACATGCCCAAGTGACGCAGTGACATGGTAAAGCTGCCTTGCGTAGCCTGCTCTGTCTTACCAGGGGCCTGTGCTCATCTTTCTACGTGAATGTTCCCAGGCTTTTGATGGGGACACCTTCCCACCAGAAGATTAGGCAGATGTTTGCTGGAGAGTGGTTCGTGCCCTTTGGCTGAGAAACAGAGACGTAAGAAAGGAAGTGTTAAATGTGGGGAGTTTGATTACCAAGACCATCGACGTGTGTTTGAGAACTCGGGTGCTTGTCTGGCAAGACCGATTCACTGCTGCAATGACCCTTGTCACTGAGAGAGCTGCAGTGCTGCTGTGGCTGCTGCCTGGTCTGGTCCCCTGTTTCAGGGGGTGCCAGGCACCGTGAACCAGGGGCCCCAGCTGGGCACAGTTTGTGAGTTGATGCAAAAGTTGTTCATGCCCTGAACGGTCGTGCTGGTGGTCTCCTGTCTCGTCCTTTTCCCCTTGTTATTGGGGGACCCCAAAGGTTAGGGATTCGGGTCCTTCATCTCACCTGCCGTGAAACGTGCAGGTACAGATGAAAGAAGCAAAAGGGATTACATGGAGGGTGACAGGCACCATGAGGATGGGAAATAAGGCTGAGTCTCTGGGGACCAGCAGACCGAGAGGAACCCTCCCTCCCTGGGCCTGGCCCAGCGCCGCAGAGTTCCTGACTGGAACCTCTGGCCAGGAAAGTACTGTGAGAATGCTAATAAGGCTTTATAAATACACACATAGTAGTTGTTGTTTATTGTAAAACAAAACAGAGAAAAAGATAAACCAGAAACATGATTTCGCCGTCTTGCCTTAATATACTAGGATTTATTTCAGAATTTTTACCTGTCTTGTGCGTCTATGTGTCCAGATACCACATGATCTCACTCCTCTGGGGAATCGAATGAATCAAACAAGGAAAATGGGGACAGATTTGTAGATGGAGAAAGAACAGGTGACAGCTAGTGAGGTTGGGGGAAACTAGGGGGTGGAGAAACTGAGCAGAAAGGAAGGAGAACTCATGGACCCCGACAACAGTGTGATGACTGCTGGCAGGGAGAGGTATAAGGGAACTAAATGGTAATGGAAAAACTACAAGATTAAATTTAGAAGATATATGTGTCCAAACACTACTATATCCTTTTGAGACCTCACTGCTTGTCACCCGAGAATATAACAATGTGTTTCTTTCAGACAGGCTAGGAGAATAAAGAAATGTTTATTAAAGTGGGAGTTGTTCCAGACAGAGGATGTGACTCTGCCTAAGAAATCTCCCATTTCAACTTCTGGTCAAGATGGAGACGTAGGTAGACATGCTTCGCCTCCTTGGACACACAACCGTAAGAAGGATCACAGCTCACCCCAAAACTAAAAATACCCAGAACTGTCAGAAAGTCAAACTGTGCGGAAGTCCAACAACAAAGGATTTAAAGAAGCAATACTCACCCAGAAGGACAGGAGGGTCAGACACTGGGAGCTAGGGTGGAGGGGACACGAGTGTCACTGGCAGTGTCGCCATTGAGGCGGAGGAATGGGTGGTCCCACATTCACATGTGGTGGGCGGAAATCATGGATACCTTGTGAGAAAGCCATCCCCGCCCCAGGTTAGACGGCACACACAGCCCGGCTCCAGGAAAATAAAGCCTCATGACTCCTGGCTGTCAAAACCAATGGGGGTTGGGGAGGTGGAAGAAACTGCCAGCTTCTCAGGAAAGTCCATCTACAGGGACTGCATGGCCTGGAACACATGCAAACCACCCACTCGGAACCACCCCCCAGGGCAAGGGCAGCAGCTGGAGGGGCGCTAGTCACATCCTGGATGTCGGGTGAGTGCAGAGCAAGTCACCAGAAGTCAGGCAGCGGCGGCATAGTCCCCTCTCTTCTGCACCCATGGGACCGTCCACTTCACAGCCCAGGCTCGGCCTCATATAATTTAATAGGTGCACTAGGACAGGGAGTCAAAGTGGCCCTAATACACACACACAAACAGAGGCTACCAAATTGAGACAAAGAAATATGGCCTGAGTGAGGGAACAGAACACAACCCCAGAAGAGGAGCTATGTGAAGTAGAGGGAACCAGCCTCTCAGGTGCAGAGTGCAACGCTAGGGATTAGAATGCTCAGCCCTCACTGGAGGCGGCAACAGCATAAGGGAAGAAGTGGAGGCTACACCAAGTGAAATAAAAAAACCTACGGAAAACCAACAACGAAGGGAAGGAAGCCAGGATGCAAATTAACATTTGGGAGCGTCAGGAAGAAATAAAAATTTGACCAGAACAAAATGAAGAATCAAGAATTCAAGCAAATAGAGAGTTTAAGAAGACCCTGGGACATCTCCCAAAGCGCCAAGATCTGAATCACAGGGATGCCAGAAGGAGCAGAGGAAGAGCAAGAAAATTGAAAAATTATTTGAAAAAATAATGAGGGAAACCATCCCTAATTTGGCAAAGGGTATAGACATACAAATTCCAGGAAGCACAGAGTCTCAAACAAGTTGGACCCAAAGAAGACCACACCAGGCAAGACACTCATAGTTAAAATGCCAAGGTTAAAGAGACAATAGCAAAAGTAGCAAGAAAAAAGCAGAGAGTTTCCTACAAAGGAATTCTCATGACTAAGCTGATTTTTCAAAAGACACTTTGCAGGCAGAAAGGGGCTGGCAAGAAATATTCCTAGTGATGAAAAGCAAGGACCTGCAACCAAGATTATTCTATCCAGTAAAGCTATCATTTCGAATGGAAGGGCAGGTAAAGAGCTTCCCAGACAAAGAAAGCTGAAGAGGTTCATCATCGCCAAGCCAATATTATAAGAAATGTTAAAGGGACTTATTTAAGAAAAAGAAGACCAAAGCTATAAACATTAAAATGACAACAAAGCCCTGGCAGGTGTCTCAGTGGGTAGGTAGGTGCTGGTCAACGAACCCAAAGGTCACTCGCTGGTTCAATTCCCAGCCAGGGCACATAACCAGGGTGCCAGCCAGGTCTGTAGCTGGAGGCAGGTGAAAGCCAACCATACATTGATGTTTCTCTCCCTGTCTTCCTCTCTCCCTGCCCTTCTCTCTAAAAATAATAAAAATCTGTAAAAACATAAAAAATAATATGACAGCAAACTCACAACTATCAATAATGGGATCTAAAAAAACAAAAACTAAGCAAACAACTAGAACAGGAACAGAATTACTGATACGGAGATCATTTGGAGAGTTGGGGTTATCAGCCGGGAGGGGCGGAGAATGGAGGAGATGCAGGAACTAAGAAGCAAATTGGGGGTGGGGGTTAAGAACAGTGTAGGAAATGAGAAGCCAAAGAACTCGTACGGTCAGTCTTGGGCCATTGCTGGAGGAAAAGGGGTACCAGTTGGGACAGCTGTAATAGCGTAATAAAATAGACTTAAGAAATGAAATAGAGTAGTTACTTAGGAAGGACTCATCCATCAGGAACCTCATACTGGGCAGGCGTTTTGCGTTGACAGCATAGGCACCCATTTTATTGTACCAGAGGACAGCCTGTCCCGTGGCCCGGTGAGAAGGGCATCTTTGCAAGTGCCGCACCCTCGTTTTAGGGGTCGGTGTCCACGAGGGTGTTTTGGAGCATTGACTGTGGTACCCCAGTCAACAATGCCGATTCTGGATGTGCAGACTGAGGTTTGCCCCTCCCTCCCCGGGGCCTTTGCACATCCTGCACCCCCAGCCCCCTCGGCCTCGTCAGCCTGCTCAGGCGTCCTGGGCCCAGCTCCCTCGGAGAATCCTTGTGTGGCAGCTGTGCCCTGGGCAGTTCTGCCAGGTGTTTAAAAAACCATGTCACGGTGTATCGTGAGCACCTGTTCACTTGATTATCTGTAGGAAGGGGAGGCTCTGGGAGGCAGGGCCTCAAACAATAATGTATTCTCTCAATAAATTGCTATTGAACGGATTACTAAATCGGGGCTACAGGGCTGCTGGCTGGTGAGAGCAGCTCCCTGACCTAAATGACCAGGTGTAGATGGACCCCCCCGATTCTTCCCCGAGCCCCCACCTGGCGATGTGACTTCAGGGGGACAGAAGTTGCCCAGCCCAGGTACCAGCCCTGTTCTCCGGGTCACATGCTCCCATGATCTCTGGGGACAGACGGACAGCGCAGTTGTTCAGGATAACAGGGCGGGATGGGAACAGGCCCGCTGGAGCATTTGGTCTTGGGAAAGATGTAATTCCGTTGTACGCAGTGAACAGCTCCTCTGGTGATCAGGTAGAACTGCTTGAGGGGGTGGGCTTGTCCCCGGCCCCCCGGTTTGTCATTTCTTACTCCTGGGATGTGGTGGAGAGAAAGTGGTTGCGAAGGGCATTTGTTTTCCTTCGACTGGGAAAGGGGAAGTGGCCTGGCCTGCAGCCGTGGGGCGGGGTGGGGTGAGAGGTCATCCATCCTCTCCAGAGGTCATCTCTCTTTATTATGAAAGAAGCACGTGCTCATTCTAGAAGTCTGCAACCAGGCAATTACTTTGAAACCATCGAGCGCTCCTTAAGGTTTCAGAAAGAAGAAGGATCACTTTTTAAAATTAAAATGCAGTTGGTTTCTGTTGGCACGGGGGACTTGCCACTGTAATGTTGTTAAATCAATTGTTATCCAAAATAGTGCCTTAGACGAAAAGCATGTTTGTTGGAGCCCTGGGGCCTTCCTGGTGGAAGGGGGTGCGGAGGAAGTTTTAGGGGGGAGGTGGGGGTCTCGCATGGCCCTTCCCCCCTGAAGGCTGCCTTGGCTCTCTTGTGCCAATTTTTTTTTTTTTTTTTGAAAAAGGTTTTCTTGTTGTTGTTCCACGAGTTCTAAAACCATTGACCTAAAGTCACCACCAGATTTAACACAAGTATAACTTTGCGGTAAAGTGTCTAGGTTAGTATCTAAACTCCCTTTATTTCACGGGCTAAGCGTGTGGGTTGGGCACACTCCACTGTCCTGGGTGCCGACTCCATGTCCGGCCTTTGGGACGATGATGGGCAGGTATTTTGGCAGCTGTTTCGCATTTCAGCGCGGCAGATACCGAGGCTTTTGGGTCATTGAAATGACTCCCCAGTTTCCGAGGAGTCATCTGCTGCAATGTAAGCCCGCTTGCCTGCGCCGCTAAGGAGTTCTGGTTGCACCGGAGAACCGGGGCGTGTTTGGGGGTGCGGGGTGGCAGCAGGGGACATCGGCCAGGCCGGGCCTGGAAACTCCTCGCTGGCCCAGAGCTCAGCAGCGTAACGGAAAATTAGGTTCATGGGCTGTGCGATCCTGAGGCAGTGTTGGGCCCAGCTGTTTAAATTTCCCGTCATTTCTCTCTGCAGCAGGAAAAAAGAAGCACAGCGAAATTTCATCAGGCCTGAGCGTACTTTGTCATTCTCTGCACAGATCCGCTCAGGGATAACTTGGGCCGCAGCAGGCAAACGCGCTGCAAGGAAGCTGCCACTGACTTCGGGTGACATTTTAGTCAACTCACTGACATCGCATCCTTCTCCCTCTATTTTCCTAAATTCCCGAAATGCCGTCTGCCGTGCGTCCCAGGAAAGGCTCGTAAGGAACCAGGCTTTTGTTGATCATGCTTGTCCTTGTGTTTCGTGACACGGGTTAGGTGTTCGGGTCCGTCATCTCGCAGTTCAGCACTTGCAACCAACTCGTCATCTTTTTCAGAGCTTCTCTCCCTGGCCTCTCCCTGGCGTCCCGGCACCGGAGCCAGGGGCGGGGCTTGCAGCCTCAGGTGTCCCGCGTGGAGCCTTTTCCGCCCCTTTTGAAGCTCCACCGACCCCTGTTGAAACCATCCTCACCCCACACCTGCCCACACTTGATTCCAGTCGGTCACATGAGCCCAGCGTCCCTTAAAACAGCTTGTCACCCATCCGCCTGTTTGAGTCGGAACTCCACACAGGCACGGCGTCCCTCTGCTCGAAGCCTTGGTGTGAGACGCCGGTGTCCCCACAGCGCGTTTGGGCCCTTCTTCTCGGCTCTCAGGAGCCACGGCCCCAGCCTTTTGTTCCCGCTGGTCGGCCTCCCAGACACCACCCTCCTCCTCGTTGCTGACCTCCGCCGGCCACGCCGCAGCCCTTGGTATATAACTCAGCGCGTTAAGCATTAAGGTTCATTGATTGCTAATGTGCGTGTCGCACTTGGTGGTGGATATCAAGATCATGGTTTTATTATTGCAAAGACCCGTTCGTTCCAACTCGCCTTGGACCGGAAGGGACATCTCTGAAAATACCTGAGGAACCGATGCTCCAGAAGACAGTAGTGGAAGATGCTGGAGGGGACGAGGTGAGCATAGAAACTTGACGCCCAATCCGTTAGGGGACAGCAGCTGGGGTATATTTACGCGTCCGCGGCATCCTAGTTTGTGGCCAAGACCTTCTTGGTGTGTTAAGTGGGGGGTGAAGAATTGGCCAGTGTTCAGTTTAACAGGGAGACTCATTCACACCGTTGTGTGGTCGGATCACTTTTCCCTGGACAGGAAGCAGTAGGCGGAGGAAGTAAGCCAGCCCACTGACTGACTTTCCCCGAGGTGGTTTCTTCCTGAACGTTTTAGAACGTAAATCGCGTTTGCTCGTGGTCAGACAGTGTCCTTAGGATCTGCCAGCCATCTCTGCAGGGCTGTCGTTTGGATTTTCATCATCGTTTGGCTTAAAAAACAAGTATAGGTGGTTATTCCCCAAGAAGCACTTGGAGGATATTTTTGAATTTGAAGTGCAGAATTAAACCAGAGACTAATGTGGCTATTATACATTGGTTAGGCTTTCCCTTCTATGAAGGGGAAAAAGTTAAAATCAGAAAAACAAACAAATAAACACTATTACTGGCTCTGGCTGGGTAACTCAGTTGGTTAGAACGTTGTCCCAATAAGCCAAGTTTGCGGGTTCAATCCCCAGTCAGGGCACATACAAGACTCAACCAGTGAATACATAAATAAGTGGAACAACAAAATCTACATTTCTCTCTCTCCTCCCTCCCTCCTTTCCTCTCACTCTTTTAGATCAATAAATTACAAAAATACTATTACTGACAGCTATGTAACAGAATAAGACAAATAAAAAATAAATTTTCTGTTTAAAGACTAGAAATCTCATTCCTAGCAGAATGCCTAGGATATAATGAAATACTTCCTAGTATTTCTTAAATGCTATTTAATTAAATGTCTAGGTATGTGGCTAGATATGTCTGGGAAATGCTTAAGCAACATTACACAATTTTTAAAAATATTTTATTTATTATTTTTAGAGATGGAGGAAGGGAGAGAGGGAGAGGGACATCCATGTATGGTTGCCTTTCACCTGCTTCCAGCTACAGACCTGGCTGGAGACCCGGCTTGCAACCTGGTTATGTGCCCGGGCTGGGAATTGAACCGGTGACCTTAGGGTTCGCAGGCCTGCTTCTTATCCACTGTGCCACCAGCCAGGGCATACTACACGATTTTAAGGTTTGACTTTTAGAGCCTCTGATACGCCGGTGTGCATCATGCATATCCAAGAGGTGAATGAAGTGTGCGGGGTTTTCAGGGTTATTTGATTACAGATCTGGGACATCTTGAGAAAGCTGTGTTGTGGAACGCTCTTTGGCAAACTCCGAGTCCGATTAAAAATAGTGTCTGAGTAAACAGTACGCTGTAATAGAAGTGGAAATTGCCGATTCGCATGGAGCCCTGAGGAATGTATTTTCAGTAACTTTTATAGAACTGGCTTGATGACGGGAAAAGCTGCGATTAAAGGCATTTGGCCTGTCATGCCGCTTCCTCCTCCACCCGGGGGCGTATTTCTCTGGGCCTCTCTCCCCTTGTGTTGAATCCGGTTCCGACAAGGGGTCTCCAGGATGCTTATTTATTCATCAGAGCTTTGAGGGTCCTCTGGGTGCGTGATTGGGAACCGGGCTCCCAAAGAAGTGTCGGAGGGGGCAGTGCTCCTGTGCAGCGGAAGCATCCGGACGTCCATCCGCTGAGGTTCTGGGTCTGGGGCTGCAGGGAGCTCCCTGGGCGGTACCCTCGGATGGAGCTCACGTGAGGGGAAGGTTTCACTTCTTTGATAAAGTGCATTGAGAAAATCAACAATGGATGGCAATCTCTTGTTAAATCGTTCTCCTCCCTGTGACCAAATGAGAAATGTCCTGAAGGAGTTTTCAGACATTTCTCGGAACTTTCCACCCTGAGCCAGGAAGCACACGCCCCGTTGGGAAAGTGTGAGCCTTTCAACCGTGGGAAGCTGCACGTAACAGTGGTCACGCGCGGATGGAGAAGGAGCCGCCGCGTGGACCTGCGCGCGTGCGGACACAGGGCCAGGCGCGAGTTGAACAGGATTCCTGGTCGTGGCAAACATGTTTGGTACGAACGCTCCAGGGATTGGCGATTCAGAGGAGCCACGGGGACCCCACTCATACTGAGAACCTAGCAGATTCCAGGGATCTCTCTTGGAAGTCAGTGTGCAAAATCCTGAGTGAGTTTGCGATCGTGAGAATACCTTTGTCTGTCTCTATGCCTCCGTGTCGTTGATCGTTGATTTTAGGAACAGAGTCTTAGATGTTGGCCCACGGGAGACCTAAGCAGATGCTAAAGTCTGCTCCCCCAACAAGAGCTGAGGCATCCTCATTGCTTGTGAAAATGCACCCCAGCCGTGTGCGGTCAAAGAACAAGGTGGCCCTCCCGCTGGAAAGCAGTCATTGCTTCATTGTCACTGCAGAGTCCAATCGGATGTCTCAGTGAATGGTCAGGTTCATTTTCAGCGTACTTAAGAAGTTAGGATTTCAGTGAGTTTCAATGAAGTGATTTCAAAGAGGGTTGTCTATCCTTGGCTGAATTTGGCCCGCAAAATGACGAAACTTGGGCCATCCTAGTTTGACTTTAATACGAGCTTTTCGTGTTGACTTCCTCTGCCATGTATTTAAAATGTGCGGTGTCCTTCTTTTAGGTGTCCGTCCAGTATACCCAGAATTCTTATCTGCCTTGGGTGATCAGCAGGGAGAAACCTACTGTGGAAAGTAGTTTCACGAGAGGTTTCTTGAAACAGGAATGTCGACATTCCCAGGCTTTGGGGCACATTCTGGGGAGTGTTGCATTTCAAGTGTACTTGGAGGCCCAAATGCAGGTGCTTAACGCTGCACAGCGGTCAGAAGGGCCGAAATCCAGAACGTTGATCACATCAGATGCTGGTGAGGATGAGGAGCAGCAGGAAGGTGAGGGACGCAAAGTGCAGACCTTTGTGGCAAGGGCTTACCAAGCCAGACACCCTCTTACCATAGGATCCGGCATCAGGCTCCCTGGTACTTACCCCATAGGATCCGGCATCAGGCTCCCTGGTACTTACCCCCAGGAGTTGAACACTTAGGCCCACACGGACCCTGTGCATAGTTCATAGAAGTTTCATTCAAAAATTGCCAGCACGCGGAAGCAACCAAGATGCTCTTCAGGAGGTGGGTGGATGGATACATGAACTGTGGTCGGTCCCTCCGGACAATAAACGGGATATTATTCAGCACTAAAAAGGAATGAGCTGTCATGCCAGGAAAAGCCACGGAGGAACCTTAAATGTATATTACTAAGTGACAGGCGCCTGTCTGAGAAGGCTGCGTACTGTGTGATTGCAGCTCTGTGACGTTCTGGAAGACGCAAAACGAGAGAGAAGGCAAAGTGGGCAGTGGCTGCCGGGGGCTGGGGGAGGGAGAACTACTCTGTGTGGTGCCGTCATGGGTGGGCATATGGCATTACACACTTGTCCAGCCCATGCAATGTCCAGCCCCAAGAGTGAACCCTGAGTAAGGTGAACTATGGAGTGTGTCATTGTAGGTTCCTCGTTAGGAACAAATGGTCTGCTCTGGGTCGGGGCGGGGGTGGGGGTGGGGGCAGGGGTTTCTTGGGTAATAATAGGCTGCACGTGTGTGCAGGGAGAGGGTATGGGGAAATTTCCATATTTTCTGTTCAGTTTTGCTGTGAACCTAAAGCTGAATGAGGCCTGTTTAAAAAAAAAAAAAAAAAAAAAAGCCGGAATAAAGGGCAGGTATTTACCAAGACTTTTAAGAACAACTTCTTATCAATAGAAAATTTAAGGACTTCATCAATAAAAGCGATGATTGCCAGATGGGAAAGAGGTTGAGGGCTGGGTAAAAAGCAGCAGGGATTGAGAAGTACAAATTGTGTTACAAAACCAGTACCGCCCGGGGAAAATAGTCTCTTGTTGTCACTGGTGTCATGTGGGTACCAGATGCACTTCATAAGGTCTATACGTCTCTAACTGCTATGTCGTACACCTGAAACTAATATAACGTTGTATGTCAACTGAAAATGACAAAAATTTATTCAGGTGCTTTAACACAAAACTGAAAGGGCAACCGTATTATGATTTTAGCATGTAGCAAATTCCGTAGAAGAAAGTCTCAGTTTAAAATGAGAAGTCTTACCAATTTTTTCAAATATAGATGATAAAACTCTACTAAAAAGTAATTATTTAGTATTTCGAGAAATACTGATACCAGTTCCTACCGAAACACAACATTTAATACCAATGCACTTTTCAGATAAAACCAACAGGAGTTGGTGCCTTCAGATATTTCTGTGGCGAAATGCTGAGCTTAAACATAAAATATATTTGAGGCCTTTTTCTCTTGCGCATGTAGGAACATGCACAAATGTGCAAAACATTGAATGCTATGAATTGTAAGTTTTCCTCCTAAACATACAAAGATTATGTTATAAACTGCATATGAAGACAGAAACTAATACCTACTCCTTTCTCTCTTTCTCTCTCTCTCTTTCTCGCTCACACACACACGCCACTGTTCTCCAAGATGGGAAGCACTGAAAATTAAGTTACTCTGGAAATTTTTTTTTTAAGGTGGGGAGGAGTCAGTCGGCAAGGAACAATGTATCATTTTAGGAACCTCTGACCACAGTACTGCTTTTAGAACCACAGGAAAATATGTAAAATCTTTTTTTTTTTTTAATAGAACTTTTAAAAAACATTTTATTTATTATTTTAAAGAGAAGGGCAGGGGGAGGGAGGAAGCAAGAGAGAAACATCCATGTATGGTTACCTTTCACCTGCCTCCAGCTGGGAACCTGGCTGGAGACCTGGCTTGCAACATGGGTATGTGCCCTGGCTGGGAATCGAACCAGCGACCTTTGGGTTCCCAGGCTGGCGCCTTTCCACTGAGCCACCAGCCAGGGCTACATAAAATTCTTCATGTATAGAAGCCGCACTGTATTTACAGAGTAATCATGGTCTAAACATTTTCCACGGTTCATGAAATTACATTATATGATTTCCAAAGGACGTAATGCAAGTGTTGGTTAGGTTCTACAATTGTTGAAAAAATACTCTACAACCCCGTAACATCACCGTGTGGTATAGCCGAATGGACAGATTGAGTCGATTCCTTGTGAAAGCCAGCCAGGCGACGGGTTGCGCTCTGTGAGTCCTGGTGTCGTCACCTGTGAAGTGGCAGTGGTAGTATGGCAAGGTTTCAGGACCGAATTGGGTAACAGGCTTGGAAGGCGCTCCTGGAGACGGCTTGTCGACTCACTGATTCTCCGAAAGGCATCACAGGACTCGGAAAAACTGGTACGTTCGCTGTTATTTTTTATTGTAACAAAAGAACGCGGATTATCATCAGCCAAGGCAAAGACGTTTGGGACGCAGTCCAGGAGAAACCAGGCACCGGTGGTTTCCCCGGTCTGGTCAGCAGAACACAACGGGTGCTCTTAATTCCCCAGCAGTGACCTTGACACCACGTCATGGTGCCAGCCCGGGCGCTTGCCTGAGCCTTGGCCTCCAGGATGTTCATGGCGACGGCCAGCTGCAGGCACGCGTCGCGCCTCTGTGACTGAGCTCCCTCCTCAGGCTTTGGCCTCGCGAGCCAGGCAGACGTGGGTGTGATCACGTTTGGTGGCGGTACCTGGCTCAGCCAGCGGCGCCCCGTGCCCAGGACCTGAGGCCGCGCGGCACGCTGGCCAGGCGGGATGGTCTCAGGGCTCGCAGCTCACTTCCTGGGAACTGGCCGAGGGCCGGCCTTGAGGACGGGCCACTGTTGGGGTCCGGCCGCCAGGCCTGAGTGAGCCCCCCAGCATGTGCCGACGGAGCAGGCGGCACCCAAGATCCTTATTCACGGCTGGTTCTAATGCCTCATGTCCGGATGGCGGCTAGCAGAGTCAGGAAACAAGTGAAAAATATGTCCTTTGTTTGGAAGGACGGCTGCCCTGCTTGAGCTGGAAATACAAATTGTTCTCACTTTGAACATTCATTTACAAAAACGCACTGTCATTGAATAGCAACTTCTAATAAAAACTGTATTAGATGCACACAGAAGAAAAAAGAAGAGCGTGCATTCATTCACCCAGTCGCCGGCCGTTCTGCTCTGACAGTGTCCCGAAGTTCAGGTGACCGTGTTTGCTATTATGAGCCTACAGATTCTCCAGGCTCACTCTGGGTCATTATCTGGTCACCATAGCACCCCAGGGACATTGCCTTTCTTCCTCCACGTTCTGGGTTCCTGAGCTTCCCCTGTAACTGTAGAACAGTTAGGATGTTATTTTATTTCATTTTTAAAAAGATTTTATGTATTAGTTTTAGGGAGAGAGGGGAAGGGAGAGAGACAGAGAGGGAGAGAGACATCCCTGTATGGTTGTCCTTCACCTTCCTCCAGCCACAGACCTGGCTGAAGACCTGGTGTGCAACCTGGTTATGTGCCTTGGCTGGGAATCGAACCAGCGACCTTTAGGTTTGCAGGCCGGTGCCTTATCCACTGAGCCACCATCCAGGGCTAGGATGTTATTTTTTAATTGGAAAAATAATAGGGTTTAGTCTGTATTTCTTGTTTGCTTCCCCTAGCATTTTTCCCTTCCTTGAATTGAGACGTGTCGAAGTGGGAACTGTGTCTCTGGATTCAGCGATGGTGTCCCTTGGCAGGTGCCGCACATCATACGTACCAGCCTCCTCCCTCTTTGGAAGGCCATCCGGGCTCTGATGCACTTGGCAGTGCCTGACGACTTTTCTCGCACTGGTTGGCATGTAACGGCCCTCTGCATAGGAAAAACAAATTAGTTCAGGGCTGCGTCATAGCTTCCCGCAATAGGCACACATGGGGTTCTGTTGCAGGTGACACCGGGGTGACACTCCAAGGAAGTGAATGTTCTTCTGAGGGCTCAGTATTCGCTTTCCCTGACCCTGGCAGGTGACCGTTACAGCGCCCCCTGTAGGGTGGTTGGAGAGTTGATGTGCTAGATGGTAGTTGTTCTTGTCTGCTGGGGAAATGTTCCGAGAGCCCCAGTGGACGTCAGATCCAAGCATAGGACCAAACCTTTGCGCGCTGTGTTTCTTCCTGCACGTACATGTCAAGGTGCAACAGCGAAATTCACATGAATTTCTTCCCCTGTCACAAGTTCACCGGGAGAGGATTTGTTCTTCCTGTAGATCTTAGCAACCTCAGCATTCAGTTTTCCTTCTGTATTGCAACCTCAGCGTTCCGGTTTCTCTCTTGCTGTGTTAAGTCTTGAACTTGACTTGTTTCACTTAAAGGAAGTCCTTGATGGATCCTCTTCGGTGTATTTGAGTTGCCCAACTCTCTCATGCTCGGGGGGGGGGAGACTTGAATACGCAGAGGTGCTGTGACAGATGATCTGATAATGGACTTGCTGCCAAGTGACCGACAGGTGGTGAGTGTGGACAGCGTGGGGACTCTGGACACAGGATGGTTCAGGTCTCTGTCTGGACAGAGCAGGACAGCGTGAGACTTCATCCCACTTCTCGGAACCATGCGCACTTGCAATCTGCTGAATTGTTCATTTTTAGAACTTTCCACGGAATGTTTTTGGACCGTGGTTGACCGCTGGGAACTAAACCCACGGATAAGGGGCACCTCCTGTATATGTGAGAGACCTAAGCACGCGTGGGTTTTGCTATTAAGAACATTCAGTAACCGAACAGAGGCTTACTGAACAACTAACACGCGATGCCGGTTGAAAGCGGCAACACATGCGGGACAGAGTGTCCCTAAGTTGTCCTGCGATGCCTCACAGGCAGCCTCAGCCTCTGTGTGCAGGGCCAGTTTCCATGTACCCCACGTCAATGGTCCCTGACGCCGTGGGAAGGAAATGGTGTCTGGATCGACCTTGTGCACACTGGTGGCCCCTACATTTACATTTTTAGCGAAAGGGTCTGTTTGGTCATTGACTGTTCGATCCTGTGGGAAAGGGCATGCTGGGATGGGCTGTTCACCATGAGGCCTCCCCTTGTCTGCCTGGGACCCTGAACCACGCCGGGACTCGTGTGTGTTCACAGCTTCCTTCCACCTCTCACCTCCGTGCCCTCCGCCGGACTCGGGGTCCACCACGGTGACCCCTCTGGCGGGGCTGGGACGCAGGGACGGAGCGCGCGCTGGCCGTCACACGCCAACCATCTGTGTTCTCACTGCCCGCCCCTCTTTACTGTATGTATTTTATGTACGCACGTCTGCAGTTTCACAGTTAACTTGTGGGAGATTGATTATTTTTGAGGAAATACCGATTGACAAATCCGTTGGGTTTTCCCCTGTAAGTTTTCTTTATACTTGGTGAAGAAAAACCACTGTCTCGTAAACTATGATGCACTGGTGTTGCTTTTCTTATTCCAGTAACTCGGGTTTCTCCCTTTTCCAGGGACAGTCTCCAAGCCATGTTGGAGGCCATGGGGTGAGAGGACAGAATTATAAAGTCGGATTTAAATAATAAATAAAATATTGATATATTTGGCACAGCTCCATTTGCCCTGTGCCCTTTGTTGGGACCTGAGGACATGCCTGGTTTTCAGAAAAGCCAGACACACATTGCCATTCAAACACAGGAGCAAGAATTGTTTTTGGTTCCCTATTTGAAAAATGCATTAAGCATATTGGGAATGTTGCAAGTGGTTAATATTTAATCAGGTGCTGAATTTTATCTTTTTTGTTCATGAATTCAAAAGGTAGACCTTAGCTTTCTTAATTAACTTACCTAGGTGACTTCCCCAACGCTCGGGTATAGGCGAGTCTTAGTCCCAACTAAAAAGAATATGTTTTACCATAGACATAAGAAGAATCATAAATACCTGTGATCCCATTAGAAAACAATTACTTTTGCTTAACATTTTAAGTAAGACTAAATATCTTACTGCATTTTTAAAAGTTGTCTCAGAAAAATACCATTGAGCAATTGAGGTTTGTTTTTTAATAGCTGCAAGCTTCTTTGGTATTAAAATAAGTGAGTTTGGCTCTGAATCCAGTTCATTCATTCTGGGAGGTTTGTTGGGTCATGGGCCTGTGAGGCAGAAGTCATTTACTCACCCTGGATGTGGACAGTCACTTTCTTTTTTTTTTTAAAGATTGTTATTCATTATTGTCAGAGAGAAGGGCCGGGAGGGAGGAAGAAAGGGAGAAAACATCAATGTATGGTTGCCTTTCACCTACCTCCAGCTACGGACCTGGCTGGAGACCTAGCTGGTTATGTGCCCTGGCTGGGAATCAAACCAGCGACCTTTGGGTTTGCAGGCTGGCACCATTCCACTGAGCCACCAGCCAGGGCCAGCGAGTCACTTGTAAGCACCTTTTAGGTCCTTAAAATGAGAGTGATTCTCTTGGGAAGCTGGAGAGATGGCGAACATTCCTCTTTGACAGCCATATCGACCAACTCCCTGATTCTTTATTTTGATTGCCCTAAATTGTGTTTAAGAGCTTCCTGCAAAATTTAGTTTCTGTTGCTGTTAGTTTTGAAGCAGTTATTCCAAAATAAAGTCCTTGCTTTGAAGTTGTAGAGGATACTCAAATATCAGGGTGGAGCTTCCTTCAACCTCAAGTTAGATCTCTGAGTCTTGGTGGAAGAGAGAAGGACAGACACCACCTCTTGAGTGTGACCAATTTCATTAAAAAAGAATTCCAGTGTTTGCTGGTACCTGGAGGAGGGGCATCCAACCCCAGCCTGCCCACCCTCACTCACTGCCTCTGCCCCCACACCCGTTCTCCTTTTCCAAGTTGATGTCATCGGAAACCAATCAACCCGACTTGTTCCAGTCCTGTTTAACAGGGCACAGATGTTATTCGGGGCCCTGATGTGGCCTTGCAACATGTTTTTTGATGGGTTAAAACTATTTTGTAGGTTGTGTTTTCTTCTGTGCTGAATTTTGTGCTTATTATTCCAACCGCTGACTTGGAGCTTTGGCTAAAAACAGTATCAATGTTGCATGTGGTGCATGTTTGTCTATTGGCAAATGGTGGCGTCTAGATGGTTGGAATGTTGCTGTTTGATCAAGGCTATGCCTTTGGGAACTTGTTTTCCTGAGGGTCAGTAGTTGTCTCTGTCTCTGGGGTGTGAGCTGAGCATAATTAAATGTATTGATGGGGGGGAGGGGGGTTGTAGCTAACATTTAAATCACTTCCTTTGCTTGTGAATTGTTTTTGGGTTTGAATACAAATACAATAAAATGGTTTTCTACCAAGAATATGAAAGTAACATTTTGCTAAACTACATTTGAATGAAATCACTTGGCTTTATTTATAGTCACTTAACATTTTCGGTTCATGTACTAATAATATTCTACGCAGTGGAAGGAAAGTACAGGCCAGTGTTCACCTTGATGACCCACTTGTCACTGCAGGAGTGTGGAAGTTTGGCATTTTAAATATCAGATGTCCTAAGTTAAAAACTGTCTCCAGTGCCCCCCAGCACAGACATCATCTGTGCTTATTCGTGTCCCTTTCATCTTTCTCATAGGAAATGAAACCTAGTAGGCCTTCCACTATTTTAAAATTAGGTCACACGGATGTTGCGGCAGACCTCCCAGCCATAAAGAGCATGAGGGATGTTCTGTGTGACAGCGGAGGCAATGACAATCTATTTCCAAATGTTGGTAACCTGTTTTCCTGTGACCTCTTGTGCATGTATGCAAGCGTGATAACCTTTTTTCCCTTCCAGGACGAATGCTGGGACCTGTGGTCTGATCCGTGTGAGGGCGCTCGGGGAAGGCAAAACAGGGCACTTCCACTCAGGGCCGATCTGGGAAAGACTCGGTCCCAGTATTTGTGGCTCAGGGTTGGGGAGGGACTGGAAAGGGATGTCACGGTAGAGAGCACAGGTTGGCAGCCAGACTCGTCCCGGGGACAGATCCCGAAGAGACTGAGGAGAGCTCCTGCCGTGCACGCTTATGGGCTCAGATGCAGCACCGTCCACCTAGGCAGTGATTTAAGCGCTGGGTCCTAGCTGGACTGCCAGCGCTTCATTTACTGGAGGAAACTGTTTGCCCCTTCTCACGGACTCCATCAATCTCCCATGTAATGTAAATACATTTTCCCTGTGGCTGTTTTACAAGGACGTTGAGGATTAATTAAATTTAAGAGAAAGGAGTGCATTGAATTCCCAGGAGACAGAGGAGCTATTTATCATTTTCTTCATCCTTCATTCCTTATTTATTTTTTTTGGAAGTATTTGTAGAATACCAATTAGGGTAAAGACACTATACCAGGTGCTCTAATTGGGACTACAAAGATGACTGGGGTGACTTCGGTCCTCATTACGTTATTTGTTCAAATCTTGGCTTTAATATGTCCGTTAGGAGTTACCGTGCACCCATATACCATCGCCAGTCTCAGCAGCAGTTGATCTTTTGTTGGTAGAAATCAGGTTCTTTCACAGGATCTCAAGAGAAGCACTCCAAGGACCCAGGCACAGGAGATTGTGGTGCGGACAAATGGTTTATTTGGGTGGAAATCTGCCCCCCCCCCCATTCCTGCCATGAAAAAAGTCACACTGTCGTCTCAGCAGGCCAGGACAAAAGCCAGTGACCTGAGTGTCTGCTTCATATCAAAGCTCAGCCCTTCAGAGCCCGGGCAGGCCGTGAGACCCTCATGGTCCCGTGCTCCCAGGCAAGAGAACATGCGAATGCTGGGAACAGGTGCACGTCACCAGGTGGGGCCAGGGAGCACATGCTCCTTTGTTCCCTGGGGTTATGCTTTGTCAAAAGAACCAGTGAACTTCCCAAGCTTTCACTGGCTTTTGATAAATCCACACCCCTATTTAGACTGACAGGGCCCTGCGGTCCAGCCCTTCCCCATGCACCCCCAATAATCCGGTAGTGGATGGGGAGCAATGCCGAGATCCTGGGGTGTGAAGCTGTAAAGAGGTCAGCGCTCCCCAATTCACTGAGCTCAGTGACCAGTTCCCTTTGCTCCCCTGCTCTTGATTAAGATCTAGCCCACCTCCTACAGTAATTTTGGGCTGACGTCACTGGCATGCATTTTCCTTAGTCAATTCATGTTTCCTTTCTAAGTTGAGAAGTCCTCTTTACCTTCTACAATAAAGACACAACATAACTTTATTCTTTTCTGTATTCAGTGTGGTGTGAACTTTTTCTCTGATTAACAGTCCCCTCAAATCGTAATAGCAACCAAGATACACTGCCCACATACTACTTTTCCTGTTAGAATACCTCAGCCTTACCTTAGATTGCACATTGAGAGTAACTTTAACCTTATATTGTTATTTGTGAGCTATTACTAAGAAATTTGAACAAAGTCTGATAGCAGTATTCTTTCATTAGCATTAACACAGCATTTATCACTCCACAGTTGAATTTAATTATATCATCAAAGACACAAATATAGATATTTCCAAGGGGCGTTGGTAGGATATTCCAGTAGAAAGGATGCACATTATTTCCCAAAGTGTCTGGTTTCAGTGGCTGTTCAGTTGGCTGGTTCTTGAAGCTCATTGACTAAGAGTGAACATGTTCGTCTTCTTTTTTGATGTTAATCTTTTATTTTAGTCCGAGTAGGGACAAGTAGATAAATTTATAACGTGTGCCAGAGTGTTTCGGGTTTGAAAAGAAAGCCTCTACTTTCCAAATTAGTCTCGAAAGGAGAATTTCTCTCCTTGATTATCTCTCAGTGTGGGGTTTGTGGTTTTGGGGAAAGGAATCTAATAGGGCTGGAACGAGCAGCCTTTGTCACAGCAGATCACACCGCGGTGGCAGTGCTGAACTAACCTGGAAGTCAGGCGCTGAAAAAGTGCTGCATTGAGACAAACAGGAAGCAGTAGCTCACTGTATATACATTTGTATATTCAATTTTTTTCACCTTGCGTACTATCATAAAAATGATAAGATGCCTAAATCTAGTCGTGAGCCAGCAACAGCGTCCAACTTGTGCTGAAATCACTTGAGCCTGTGAGTCATGACAGCGTTTTAGGGCAAAACTAATATTCTTTGAACCAGTGTCATTAGTGGGTTCCAGGACTTCTGACGTTCGTATTCGTAGCACGGGCTTCTAGAAACGTTTCCCTCATGATGGAGCCTTGAAAGGCCGGAGCTTTGTGAGTGTCATGCATGGCAGATATTTCTGTTCCTACTTCTGGTTCCCAGAAAGGGTAGGGGGTGAGGTCTCTCAGTGGGTGGTGGGCTTGCGGGCCATCAGGGGACCTGAGTTCCTGCCGCATGTCCATCCGCTGGAGGTCCGATCATTTGCTTCAGGAATCCCAGTTACAGTTGCTCTAGACTAGTCAGTTCCTGTTTCAGAAATTCAGATTTCATGATATTCCTAATCGTTGTCCTCATATTGGAAGTTTAAAAATGTTATTGGTAGCTGATCAGAGAATTCAGATAAGCAGGCCAGGATTTCTAGAGTGTTCCAGTCCCTGTCCCTGGGCGTGGAGAGCCAACCCCACCAGGGCTGGGCCTGGACATTTGTCAGAACGTGTCCTCTGCTAATGACGGATATCCAACTCGATGGGCCTAAGTCAGAGGGTTTGCTAGTGCGTTTAACCCTGGGTTCAGTGGCAAATTGGGTTTCCGGTCTGTTCGGTTCAGGGATTGACAATGTCTTAAAGCATTTGGTTTCTTTTCAAAGGTCATCTCTTGCCTCATGCTTCAGCCAGCCTGGCTTTCTCATGGGCTGAGGGACAGCTGCAGACAGCCCCGGTGGCCTTTCCCCTTCCACATCCGGGCAGGAGAGATGCTTCCTGATGCTGATTATTTTAGGCCTGCATTCCATATCCCATTGCTATAGGGTCAGGAGTAAAATTAGCTTCCCCCAGATGAATTGCCCTGGGGAAGATGTGCTCTAGTAATGCCTGTTCCTAAGAAACAGCGAGTGCATGTTCACGTGGCAACCAGGAAGTCCACCAGAGAGAGTTTTTCCATTTCCATTTCATAGTTTCCTTTAATATTTGGCCTTGGACAATGGAGGGGACAGTTGGACTCACCGTCAGCAAATAGACGCACTGTTCTGTCCTGTTCTACCCCATCCTTTCTCATCAGCGATGGCAGCTTCGATTTCCTTGGCCAGCAGGGAAGTTTGCCACCTTTAGTGAGCGTTGCCTTGATGCCCTGCGGTGACCAGATGACCCTGAAGGAGGAACCACCTCCTGTTGCTAAAGCTTGTGTCTCGGTATGTTTATGACCAGTGGAGGGTCCAGTTATGAGCCCCTGTCATGTATGTGCACTGTCGGGAAACATAGCCAGCTTCATCTCCATTTTGGGGAAGCAGGGGACCTCAGTATTCTACTCGGGCCTCTTGTGACCCCAGTCCAGAGGCGACACACCCTGCTTCCTCATTTCATGGACGTGGTCACCTCCGTCACGCATGCCTGTGCAGCAGTGCAGGCTACGGTGAGGGGCAGCGAAGGCTGCCACACCTGCTCTGTTTTCCTGAGTCCCAGAAAATGCCACAATTTCTGAACACTTGCAGAAGTTGGGGGGCCGGATCCATCCCCTCCCCCACCACCTCCCTTGGCAGAAGGAATCCTTGCACTCACCTTCTCTCTGACTCCTGTCCGTCTTAAAGCGAGCTGGCCTGCAAACAGACTTCCTCGAGTTCTCCTTCTGTTCCTGCTTCCCTCCCTTCCAAAGCCACATTCTCTGATGGCGTGGCTGTCCTGTTCTTCACATCCCCAGCTTTTCTCTTCCTGTGACCTTGGCCAGCAGCCACAGTGCCTCCCACGGGACAGCTGACCTTCACCTTCCTTCCAGGCACTTGCTGAGTTTGTTGGTGGACAGGTTCCTGGGGCTTCCCTGGGCCTCGGGGATGGGTGGACTCTTGGCTGGGCATAATCTCCCCAATTCCTGAGCCCTTGTGCTTTTCACCCCAGGCCTATTCTTAATATCCACCTGTTTACTACACTTCCCAACTTGGACAGGTTAGGAATCGTCAAGTTAAATATATCAAAAATGAAACTTCTACCCTCTCCCAAGTTCTTGCTTCATTGAGTGACTTTGCCATTCACGGGCAGCTACTCATGTGAAACATGTGGGTGGCACCCAAGATGCCTTTGCCTCCCACACGCCCAACTTAGAATGACCACCGTGTTCTTAGGGACCTTTAACTCCTGCCTGTCATCAAATGGCTTCTATCCATCCCAACTCTCTCCTGGTGGTTCTAAAGCCTTTTCCTAGTTTATTCTCTGTTCTTCCAATCTTAGTTCATTCCACCCACAGCAGCAGCATCTTTCTGAAGGATAAACCTGACCATGTGACTTCCTGCTGCTGGCCCTTTCTCCCGTCTCCCTGACCAGAGACTGAACCTGCACTCTTCTGGCGGCCAAGTCCCCTGTGGGGTGCGGTCATCCATCTCCTTCATCCTAGCTGTCATTCACTGTCCCGCCGCTTTCATTAATTTTATTTTGCATGGCTCGCTCATGTTTGCTTCCACTTCAACGTAGATGTCATTTCCTCACAAGGTTTCCCTGAAACCCTCAAGACGGGATTGTATGTCTCGCCCAGGTGCTACTGTAGGCCCTAAAACTAAACCATGCGCATGGATCGTGTAATTCAGATTCCCTACTCGTGACTCTTTTATTCTCCTTCGGGGCTAAATGCTCTTTTTCTCTTCTCTTAGCACTGTCTCGGGTAAAGGAGATCATCACAGTTTCTGAATGAAGGAGAAGAATGTTACTAGAACCAAGTTAGGCAGGCCTACAGCTGGGGAACTCTCTTTGTGCCCAGTATGGTTTTTCCTACATCCATAAGATGGTGCAATAAAAACGAATATCCTTTACCTCTCTAATCCATTTGACTGAACTTTATTGTCTTTGAAGATTCAGCTTCAGCGGTCACACCTGGTCAATCGTCAGTCATTCCCTGGTTTTGGAGATACTGGCCCTGCCTCCCTGTCACCTGTGCTGATCTGTCACCACGCTGAAAACAGTGGCTGGTAATGACAGGTTTTCCTGCCTGTATTCCCGACTTGACTTTTAGCCCTTTGAAGCAGCACTCTCATATTATTCTCTTCTGTGTCTTGAAATGACCTGACCTGACCTGACCTGACCGGCCCAGGGAAAGAGCAGTGCTGAGCATGTTATTGTAAGCGAGTTGGGGCCTTCTCTAGGAATTCCTTTGTTGTTGTTGTTTTTTACCTTTTGCCCTGAGGAATGCTTCACGGCAAGTTAAATTTAGGCGCTTTCAAGATGATTTACAAACTGAAATGCCCTTGGTAGATTTTAAGCCAAATTTCAGGTGATAATAAAGGACTCTTAAATGTTTATTTTCCCCTTGCTCTTAATTATTTATTACCATTGATCATAAATTCCCCTGCTGGTTTTTAAATGGCCTCTCACAAATAAAACTTGACTGAGCATGGGAAGTAGCTATTAAGACTTGGTGTTTTCACATCCTTTATTCATTTAATACTACAGCTGAAAGTATCGCCAGACCTAGCAGGGATGACGTTTTCCTAGCGTTTTGCATAGAAGCTGTGTTCTGACGCTATTAGGAAATTAAGTCTGTCCAGGGGTTGCTGATTGTCTTGATTTTTAAAAAGATTTTATTTATTATTTGTAGAGAAAAGGTCAGGGAGGGAGGAAGAAAGGGAGAGAGACAGTAGTGTATGGTTGCCTTTCACCTGCCTCCAGCTATGGACCTGGCTGGAGACCTGGCTGGCAACCTGGTTCTGTGCCCTGGCTGGGAATTGAACCAGTGACCATTTGGTTCACAGGCCAGCGCTCAATCCACGGAGCCACACCAGCCAGGGTGAGACCTTACCTATTTCATGCAGTGCCTTGCCCCTCTACAAATGGAAAAAGAAAAAGAAAAACTAGGTTCAGCATTGTAGGCCGCTGTGGTTTAACATTCTCCCCTCCTGTGGTTTGCCGTGTCCCTGTCTGCATTGCCCACGATTCCGAGTTCTGCGTACATGTTCCAGAAATCTTGGGAAGGCGGAGGGTATGGAGGAAATAAAATTACTTTTAATTTCAGCCGCCGAAGATCATGTATCCGCACTCACAACTAGTCCCTCACTCTGTCTTTATTACGTAGAAAGAGGGACTGTCGTAAATCCTGAGCTGTGTTTTGCAAGTCGCCTATCCCCCGTAATAGCAGCAATAAATGTCCACGACCTGCTTTATGTTTGGAGCAAGTATTTGTGAACCTTCCTGGTTGCATCCAGCGTCCTGCACTTACACATTCTTGCACTTACCCGTTTATTCTGACTGTAGCCTTAGAATGAAGATTCCGAGTCTTTTGACCCATGTCGTGAAATCGCTTGATGCCAGTGACACCAGTTGACACCCGTGGGAGCACTCTGGTGACTTAGCTTCTGCTGGAGGTCAGAACGGAAGTATTGCCAATTCCATGCACCCAAAGTGAAACCTTGCTAGAGTTTCACTTTGCTGTATTTAATGAGTCAGGATTTTGAATATGCTTTCATGTTTAGGTTTTTCTCCCGGATTTGATCAGCATCCCTGTAGAGGATCCTGGAACCCCTTTCCTGGATGGGCTTCAGTTCTGCTGATCAAAGGTTTTTGTCCTGGAGGCGTTTTCTTAGAATGGCTTCAGGAAGCTTGGTTTTAACCAGGGCAGTGTAGCTGGAGAGATACCCCCTTCTAGAAATGGGGACCCTGCGACCTCGGCTGTGTATGGCTTGTGGAATCTTATGCCAGGTGCCATGACCCCAGTGCCGACCTGTCAGGTAGGCCCGAGCTTCAGGTGTGACCATGACCTAATGCCGGGCTGCCTGTGCTGGGATAATGAAAACATAACCCAGTCAGGTTCCTGCTTGGCCATTCGCACCAAAGTTAGTGCCCAGTTGTGAGGGACTGTTGGAGCCTGACCAGTTCGGCTAAGTGACTGTTAAGCACCTCATAAAAGGTTTGGAATCTGCACTAATAGTGCACTCATTAATGAATAGTTATTAGTGTCAGTAAAAACAACAAGTATTTTTTTATGGTGCTTTAAAAAATTAATGTGGTCACTTTTTTCATTTGGTTAGGGCTCATTTTTTTTCTTTACAGTTTGTATAGTCTAGCATCACTGTATGTAGCATGGGTAGCAAACACGAGGCCCGCGGGCTGAATCCGGCTCTCCGCCTTGTTTTATTCAGCCCTGCACCTTCTGCCCGGCACCTTCTTCCGCTTCCCTGCTAAGGAGTACCTACATTTAGACAGCCCTAAAATGACATTTGGCCCTTTGAGGACAACCGCGAGGCTGATGTGGCCCCCAGAGAAAATGAGTTTGACAGCCCTGCTGTATAGTCGAGTCATGGGTTATTTCTAAACTTTTTTCCTAATAATAAATTATTTTGATTTAAGACTAACTCAGCAGATAGGAAATTATTATTCCCAGAAGCACTACACGTTGATTTACTTTTGAATATGCAGAATTCAAGCTTTAGTGTACTTGAGCAATGTTTTTGTGATTTAGAGTTGCTGTGGGAATTATAAATTTCAAAGATGTTCACTTGGGTGAATTGAAAATCATTCTCCATCTTGGCATTATTTTGATAGATTTTAATTCGAATTTATTGTTTATTTGAACAAAGATGATTTAGGTGACAGAAACGCATGCTCTTTAGTGTTAGAAATTATGTAAATCTTATAAATTAAATTTGTACATCAGCACTTAGAGCATATAATCTAATGCTTGTACAGGAGAGATGAAAATTTTGGTTTAAATGTGGAAAAGATGATTCGATTCCCAGCCAGGGCACATATGACCAGGTTGCTAGCCAGGTCTCTAGCCAGCTCTGTAGCTGGAGGCAAGTGAAAGGCAACCATACATGGATGTCTGTTTCCCTCTCTGCCTCTCTTCCTTCCCCTATCTCTAAAAATAATAAATAAAAATTTTTAAAAAGTTCAGTTAGAAATATTTTGGTCTAGTTTCTTTCATTTTTTTAAAAATAAGGATTTTGTTCATTGTTTTCAGAAAAAAAAAAAACTAGTTATTCTGAATTAATTTCAAATAGAGAATATAGCAAAAGATTGAGAAGAAGGCTTGATCTGCCTTTTATTCATTTGTAGTTAGTTTTTAGACAGTCTGGGCTGCCATACAAAATATTTTAGGAAATTAAATCAAAATTCTTTTAGGCTTCACCTGGGCAAAAGCCAGAAGTTTCATTCTAAGATTAGTTTAAACTTGGGGAACTGGAAAATGGTCCCAAATTTTGAATTAGGGCATCCAAGATGCCATATTTTAATGTGTTTAGAAAACATCCATTACATTTCTTGAATAATCAGTCCATAATCTTTATTTTGGAAAGATGAAAGCTGTAAGGCGGCTGTGATTATATTATCTAAAAAGGAAACAGCAGTCGGCTATTCCCCTTTCTCCTCCTCCCGTAGTAGTGTTGTAGTCTTCCTTTCTCGTTGACTCATTACCCACTGATGTCTGCCCTCAGCCTTCACTTCAACATCACCTTCTATTTTGGGCTTTTCTGTCAAGCCCTGTCCCGCTTGACTAGACACACATCATTCCAAGTTTTGGTTTGCTTCTTCTTCTTCTTTTCTAATCATGTCCCAGGCTTCCGCATTTCTATATTTGTACGTCTGTGTCAGCTTGCCCCTTTCTCAGTCGACTCTGTAGCTTCTGAAACTTCTTACGTGTTTGCACATTTAGCTCTGGTTCTCAGCTCCTGGGGACGCAACCTTCCAGCTCTGTGGCCTTGGACAGAATTGTCTTGTCACAGGTGTTCTTGTTCTGAGTTATGATAGTGACCCAGACATGCCAGGATGGGTCTGCAAACATGTGGTTCACATCCTGCATCAAAAAGTCTAGGGTTTTTGGAAAGGTATTGAAGGGAATGCTGGCATTTTTTTTTTTTAACATTTTTTTAAAGGTTTTTTTTTTTTGGAAGATTTTTTTATTTATTATTTTCAGGGAGAGGGGAAGGGAGAGAGGCAGAGAGGGAGAAAGACATCAATGTACGGTTGTTTTTCACCTGCATCCAGCCACAGACCTGGCTTGAGACCTGGCTTGCAACCTGGTTATGTTGCCCTGGCTGAGAATTGAACCAGCAACCTTTGGGTCTACAGGCTGGCCCCTTATCCACTGTGCTACCAACCAGGGCCGGAATGCTGGCATTTTATCTGGAAATCCACTCCCTTATTTGAGATCTTGGCCAATAGTATTTGAAAGAAGAAAAACAGTACTTAAATCAAATGTCAATAAATTAAAAAGCTTTGTTGATTCCCCAAAAAAGAAAAAAACAAAGTAAATTATTTGTATCATTTTCTTGATAAAGAACAACAAAATCATCTGCATCATTTTCTTGGCAGTGATAAGTGAGTATGGATGAAAAAGGGGTGCTGTAATTATACATTCCTAACTGTGCAGGTCATGGAGGGTAGACCACCAGGCCTAGAACTCCTTTGGCAAAAGGTCTTTAAGCCAGTTCTGTCCATTGCTCTTGGGCACCTAAGTTAACATTCCTTCCAAGTGCCAGAAGTGGTAGCCATGGGAGGAACAGCCACCCTTCAAGAGAGTGTAGAAGCTTTACCGTCTGTAATCCAACCCCAGCCTTGCTTTCTCCACCTCCATGTAATCTTCCTTGGTTAATTTCAGATGCATAGAAGGAAGGGCAAACTGTTATTCTCCAGGGGGTCTGAGATCTTGCTCCTGGGTAGTGATCAGTTTGGGCTCAGATCAAGTCTTTAATATTCTCTGCAGGTGCGAACATGTCTTGCATCAACACAAGTCATGTTCTCGTTTGTCATCCATAATGTACTTTAGCCCATGGCTTATACATTCTTGTTTACTTTACCAGTTTTACTAGTAATGGAAAGAATCATTGGGTTGGATCCGGGGCCCTGCTTTCATTTTCTTCTCCTTTGTACCCTTCAGGTCACCTTCATGCCACATAGCAAAGCCTTGATCCTGTCTTTCTCATTTGGTTACATCTTCCTACTTGAGATTTCTCCCAGAATTGCAACCGCAAGTTTACACACTTACATATAGAGGTCTTTCCCAAAAGCATCAAACCAATGTCAATTTAATTAAAATAGTTTGTGCAGCTGATACTTTTGGGACAGACTCGTATGTGATAATTGGGGGAAAGTATAATATCTGCCTGTGGACTGTGTGTGCCACCACAGCCTTGGACATCATGTCTGTGGCTCGCCACTTTCTAGGGGCCTGCCCTGTGCTTGGGACACAGTAGGTGCTCAGTGACCATTTTTCAGTAGAGTCCATGATTACGTGAATAAAGGGTTGGTGCTTTGTGATTCAATTGGAGGTTCAGATAAGAAAACCTCTGAGTGCATCATGTGTAAACTGTTGATCTGCTCACTGACCACTGCAGTACATGTAGGTACCAGGGAGACAGGTGGGGCTGCGTGACCCTGCTGCTTCAGGTGTTCCCATTAAGCAAAAGCTTTCCCTGTTGTTTCCAGGCTTCCTAGAATCCTGGAATATGGCTGCGACTTTCAATGGGGTCGGCCCCACCTTGACTCAGTTAGCTAGCCACGGTTATTCCTAATGTAACCCCTTGGCATGAGGCCACCTTGGTCTCATTGTGTATAAAAACTGGGTTTGCTGTAAGCATACAAGGGTGCAAGAGTATAAGAGTGCATGGGATGGGGCATGCAAGAGAGAGAGTGAGAGCAGGCATGAGGTGCATGGAAGCACCAGCACTTTCCACTGCCTGGCCGCTGCTGAGTCCCAGTGTGTGTGTGTGTGTGTCTGTGTGTGTGTGTGTAAGCCTGCACTCTGCAGCCACTTCCCTGCCACTTTAATAAAGCATGGAAAGCCTCCCATCAACTCTGCACAAGTTTTTCTTTACTACTGGACCGGATCTCTCCCCTCTATCTAGAGTTCTCAGACCTAAAATTCCACTCGGAGGTAACAGAGGGTCCACGGCACTGGATGTGGCAAGGAACTTGTACTGGTGGACCCTGTGATTTTTCTCTTGTTGTGCCCTTTGCCTTAACAACGTGGACCTTGGCAGAGTTGGAGTCTTCCAAGAGAAAATCATAGTCCCAGTGGTTACTTAAGATGTCACCATTTGCAAAGTGTTCATGCATCTAGTCTCATTTCCACAGCTTCCCTGTGCATGGAGGTCCGAGGCAGGCCACCGGGCTCCACCATGTGCACCAGATGTCGCCTTCTGCCCAGGGACTCCCCCAGACAGAGTCCTGAGGAGGCTCAGAGACTGTTCCCTCTAGCAGTGTGGGGAAACTGCTGGGCAGTCCCCACCGTGGGTGTCACTGGGCCACTGCGGTATCTGTGGAACAGTGATTCAGGTTTGGCAGGTCTGAACTGGGCCCAGGTACCCTGGTTTTAATAAGGTGAGCTGACCGGGGACTCGATTCTGCGCCATAGAGCAGGCTGCTGGGGTGGCGCAGGTTTTGGGCACAACCAAGGCCTCGCGGAGCTTTCCCTAGCTACTACACTCTTGGTATGGTAACAGCACCCATTTCATTACGTAAAAGTTTCACTAACAGAAGGACTTCAGCATGACTCGTGGCATCTGTCTCTGTTGAAATTTGGGTGCCTTTCCCCAGCCTCAGTACACGTTCTTTTCTAAAAGCCCAACTGTGGACATTCCGGTGAGGAAAGGGAGGCTTCCGGACATTGTTGCTGGTTCAAAGGCAAGGGATAGTGGACTTAAGATCATTTGTCCTCTTTCTGTTATATCAGGGCCAGATGTCCAGAAGCAGCTGCCAGAAAAGAGCAGGGCACTGGCTGAAGACTGAAGAAATCTGGTATTTGTTATCTGTTGCCACTGTGCTGGGAAAACGACTTGGCTTTATATGGTTTTCCTCTTTAAAATTCTCAGAGCATAAAGCTTCTCTGTGGAGAAACCCGAGTTCTATCTACCTATTGATTATTCTGGGGATAACTTCATCCACAGTTGGGAAGAAGTTTGCATGTAAAACCTTCTTTTCCTTGGAGCCTGTGGTTTTTCCAAGCATGAATTTTTATTTTCCATTTTCTGTAATGCAGTGAAACTGGAGACTTAATTTAATCAATTACAAAGGAATAAAGGTAACGTTCCCTAAATGTACTAAACAGTGGTTTAAGGCAGATATTTCAGTTTATGAGAACTGGAATCTGCTTGGTTTTCTCGTTGGAATATGTGTGTGGTCTCTTGACTTGCTTATGTTTAATAACAGTATTTGTGTCTGGGCATCATTTCTCAGTTATGTTTTTCCCCTACAAATACAATATTGAATTAATGTAGCAATGCTAATTCAGCTACTGTTCATGAACTTCCATGCCTTTATTATTATTTTTTTTAATTTGGCAGACCCTTCTCCCTGGGGAATCATTACACTTAGTAATCCTCACTCTCATACTTAAAGTAGCTACTAGATAGTCCTCCAGGTAGTTCTCCAGATCCATCCAACACTCATTAAAATACTTTCTAATGCTGCTGGAGTTTCTTTATCTGTTGGACAGTGGAAATCGCCCAGATTATTCCATGGAGAATTTTTATAGCAGAATCTATGTTTTATGTCTCACATTGTTGGAATACCCTTCCTACTTTTAGGTTAATGTCTGATATAAATTCAAGCTATAGTTTTAACCTTTGAAGTTCAGTTAACACAGGTTGATGCTTTAACAACCTGCTATTGTCCCCCTCCCTCCCACCTTTTTCTTAGTAGAATGATGAAATGGAAAGCGTTGTATTTAATTATCTTTAATAACAAGAGGCTGTTAAAGAAGGGGTACAAGTAGATGAACTGAAGAGATGTTTAATGGCAGAATTACCAGGTTTGGGTGTTGAGCACATATGTTGGGTAGGGATTGAGAAAGTCGCTTCAAGTTCAAAGAGTAGTGAATTTGGCTACCTAGGGATAAAGCCTTCAATTCTTCTAACAAAAAAGAAAATACCTTTTTTTTTTTTTTATCTGAATGCCTGTTATAAATATTAATTTCCTTTCCCAAGCATCATTTTAGTAAGTGGCATTTAACATACAAGACATGCTAATTATGTAATTACGTTTACCGATTGAATAATCACTTTTTGAAGTGACTTTGCTGAATAAGATTGGCTCTTTTGAAGTCTGGAAAATTCATGGGGTTGCCAAAGAGGCAACATTGGCTGAAAAAAAGGATCAGGAGGAAGGTGGTAGAAGTTTAGGTGAGACATATTTTTGGAATGTTTAAATCTTTAAAATTTGTTGAATTTTAAATTGTTAAGGTATACTTGTTTGTCATTTGGACCAGAAAACTATGTTTTACCTTTAACATACTAATTTTTAATTTATATTAAAAATATTTATTAATTCAAGATCCTGGTTAATAAAACAGATAAATTTTGAATTGTTGGTCACATTATAGTGCCTTCATTGTGTGTGTGTGTGTGTGTGTGTGTGTGCGTAATTCTTTAGTAATACTGGATGTATTTCAAAGTAGTGAAAGAGTGTACTTTTTGAAGAAAATCATTAATGAATAATTTCATATTCAAAATGAAGACCCTGTATTATTTAGCTCAAACACAAATTTTGAATGTAGCATACTAGAAAAACATCTTTTTCATAAAGGGTGGTATATATGTGTAGATTATTGGGTTAGGTTGTATCAATTTTTGTTGTGAAATTATCATATTTCGCCATTATGGTATAGGTGCTATAGGATACATTTGATGATTTTATTTAATTTTTAATATTTTTAGATTTTATTTACTTTCACAGATAGGGGAAGGGGGAGAAAGAGAGGCAGAGAAACATCGATGTGTGCAAGAGATACATTGATCAGTTGCCTCTCGCACACTTCCAGCCAGGTACCTGGCCTGAAACCCAGGCTTGTGCCCTGACCAGGGATTGAACCAGTGACCTTTTAGTTCACAGGCCAGCACTCAATCCATAGAGCCCACACACGAGAGAGAATATTGATTAGTGCCTGACCTGAGACCAAACCTGCAACCCAGGCAGTGCCCTGCCCCAGTACCAAACCCACAACCTTCAGTCTGTGGGAGGTTGCTCCAGCCAACTGAACCAACACTGGCCTGGGCTAGGTGCTCATTTTATTGAGTGTCTTTTCATGTCTATATACTTGAACTAGGTTCTCTCTTGGGTATATTTGAAAAGTGGAATTGCTGATTAACATAAGCTCATGCTCAACAGTGTTTGAAAACTGGTTGTGGCACTTCTGGCTGAAATGTTGAAAGTTACCATTTTCCCCACTCTTGCCAGTAATTATGGTGCAAAATCATATCCTATTGTTATTTTAATGTGTCCGTAGATCAGTGAGTTTGAGGATTTCAGTAAAGTTTTGAGAGTTTTGAACTTTTATTTCTGTGACCTCCCATTCTTTTGCATATATTTTATTGGTTTTTAAATATTTTTTAAAAATTATTTTTAAAACCTTGTGGGACCCTGGCTGATGGCACAGTGGATAAGGTGTTGGTATGCATACCCAAAGGTTGCTGATTCGATTCCCAGTCAGGGTACATAACTAGGTCTCCAGCCAGGTCCGTAGCTAGAGGAAGGTGAAAGGCAACCATACATTGATGTTTCTCTCCCTCTCTGCCTCTCTCTCTTCCCCTCTCTCTGAAAATAATAAAATCTTTAAAAACAAAACTACAGCAACAAAAAACATTTATGGGATGCAGAACTTCTCATGTCTGATAATAGTTTTCTTTTATCTGAAAAGTCATTTAATCTTTCTGTCCCACTTGACCAAATGTGGAGTCTTTTGATTTAAACTTGTGGTGGTTAATGTCAGAAACAAGCTTACCTAATAATTATTTTAGTGGGTAAGAGCAGCTTTTTGAGTCCAGAAGTTTTCATTTAAATCCAGGCTCTTCATGATCTTGGGTAGTTAACTCAGTCACTCCAATTTCTATGTAGGAATCATGCCCTTGCTTGTGTGGCTCAGTGGCTTGAACATCAGCCTGGGAACCCAAGTGTTGCTGGTTCGATTCCCAGCCAGGGCACATAACCAGATTGCAAACTAGGTCCCCAGCCAGGTCCCCAGCTGGAGGCAGGTGAAAGGCAATGATACATTGATGTTTCTCTCCCTTTCCTCCTCCCTCCCTTCCCTTCTCTCTAAAAATTATAAATAAAATCTTTAAAATAATAAATAAAATATGTATGTAGGAATCACAGTTGCTATAACACACAAACACAAATAATGTTTACTAACCACAGTAAATGGAAGCAATAACAGTATTTTTACTAATAATAAGAAAAAAATAACCATCAGTTTTCATTTTGTCAAGTACCTTGTGCTTTCAGAATGCTTTTGCCTTAAAACTTGGCTAACCTGAGCACTTCCTAATTCGTATTTTAATAGTCCATTGTGATGCTGGTAGCCTAGCATGATTGATTTCTCATGTTTTCGTATGCTGGTACACATGCATCTTGCTGATGAAATCACTTCTCAGGGGGTTCATAATTTACACAAAAAACCCATATAACTACTTTTTATTGGGTAGCCTTGTCTAAGTGTTAGATTTGCATGTATTCATGTAGTTCACTTAATCAGTATGTTCTTTGTAAACTGATATAAAATCTTTTTATATGCATTTGTAAGAGCATTAATTGATTTACTAAGTCAACACTTGTCAGCCATGCATCAGTGTAAATTGTTTATATATAGTGACAGCATAGTTCTTTAGAAAGAGTATATAATTCATTCAAGTAATAAAAATATATGACCAATTAGTATTTACTTCCCAAATCTTTCAGGAAAGAAACTTTCTTTGACATAGACAAGTTGCAGTTGTTGCTTATTTGATGATTCTCCTTGGGTGTTTTTGTATTTTGCAGATGTTTTAAATTTAGGGTTTTTTTTAGTACTCATTTCACAGTAGCAAATAGACTTGACAGCTACTTAGAATGCATCATTCTTTCTCAGAAACTGTAGGCAAATTCAGAAGGTTTGATTGAAATTCTAAAACTAACCTCTTAATATCTGAATACAATGTTTGAATGATTTTAAGGCTTAATCTTTGGGAAGTATTCCAAAGATGTACATGTTCTGCTGCTTTTGTGGGGCAGTAGCCAATGTAGAGACCACATTGCTTGCCAGGATGCTCTTCTGAAAACTGACTATATTGACTGCTTCTTTTGGATTTAAATGGGTGCCAGGACGACCCTGACATTTTCTCTGATCTCTTGTTATCAATGGGGAGTTTTTAAAAAAATTCTATATTTATAGAAGTAAATGCACGTGTCATTATGAAACCAGATGGTATGGTTTTCTATGAACCATATTTTAACATAACATGTTTAATGTTGGGGTCCCCCTGGGAAGGTGTCAGGCCATGGAGCCCTGTGCAGGCCAGGCCAAGCCTGTAAGACCTGACCAGAGAGCTGGGAAAGCTGGGTGCATACAGGCCTCCATGCTGTAGCCAAGGGGGTACCTGGATGAGAATCTGGCCTTGAGAACATTCCAGACATCCTTTGAAGTCTGTGCCTTTGACTTAAACTTCCTGGACTTAATTATCGCACCACAGCAAATGTTAAAACCTTCACCCACATGTAATCTCACCCTTCCTAAAATTGTTTAATCACCTAGAGTTCTTAGCACCACCTTATCTAAACTTAACAACTCCCTTCCTTTTGGATATTCTTCTGTGGTAATGAATTATAGTATGTACGGGCATCCCCCAACCTTGTGTGAACAATAAAATCCTTTGGAGGTGGGCAGACAGAGACTTTGTCTATCAGACACTGGCTGGCCTTCTCTGCCCTAGCACAAGCTGCCTGGGAAGCATTCATTTCATCCATAGCACTGAGGGATCTCTGCAGACTGAGGGTCCCCACAATTTAAACTAGTCATTACTGACTTAATCAATTTTAGACAGTCTATTGAGTACCTGGTGTTAGTGTTTCTCATTCTTACATCTCCATACTCCACAGTCTTAATATCGTCATTTCACAAGTTTCGGTTGCATCCGTAATCAGTGTTACATTTACAGCCACTGTAACGTTATAACTCTTGTACTTATTTTCCTTCTACACCTTTTTATTTAAGAGTTAAAAGTTGCCTGTGCATTTTTCCAATAGCCGTTATTTGATTATGTATGATCTCTTCCCAATCCTTTTAGAACATTTGTTATGGCTTTTAATAACTTCCCCAAATGGTCAAACATATCAGATGACCAGGTACTGATCTCTACTCTCCCTCCCACCCTAGAGCCCTCCCTGAGCCTCTGTTTCCTTCCGTCTGAACCCCATTCTCTTTGGGTCTGATGCATGTGTTCTTCTTTAGCATAACCCTGTGTCTTGTCCTGTTTTCTGGGTGTCATACTTTTTTTTTTTTTTTTTTTAAGATTTTATTTTATTATTTTTTAGAAAGAAGGGAAGGGAGAGAGGGAGAGAGACATCAGTGTATGGTTGCGTTTCACCTGCCTCCAGCCACAGACCTGACTGTGAGACTTGGTTTGCAACCTGGTTATGTGCCCTGGCTGGGGAATCGAACCTGCGACCTTTGGGTTCACAGGCCGGCACCTTAACCACTGTGCTACCAGCCAGGGCTACTTTCTTTATTTTGTTGAAATATATACACTTTCAGCTGCCAGAGAAATGTGTTAAGAGGTCATGTTATTGAGTGAGGCATGTGTAAAGTATTTGTATTTGATCTCCGTTTTAATTGATCGAGAAAGTATGGAATTCTGGGTTAGAACTCATCACTTTGGAGATAATTGTTCAATAATCCTAGTGTATCCAGTGCCCTTGTACTGTTCTGGTCCAAATACCTTCATATCTAACTTGTCTTTGGGTTTCGCTGGAAGCTTTTCAGAGCTCTTTTTATCCTTCAGGTTCTGAAATTTCACGGTAATGTTGTTTGGTGTGGGTATTTTCTAAACTAATCCAGGGGTGCCAGACTCATTTTCATCAGCCTCCTGGTTGCCTTCAAAGGGCTGAATGTAATTCTAAGTCTGTATACAGGTAACTACCCCTTATCAGGTAAGCGAGCTGGGTAGAAACGAGGTGCCAGGCCTTACTTGGCCGGAGGGCCCTGTTTGCCTGGTGGTCTGTTAGATCCGTGTTCACAACAAGGCCTTTTACGTTGAAAGCTCCTCTCCAGGAAATTACCTTACACTCTACTGTTGACAATATTTGCTTACTGTTTTAAAGTCCTTTTTGTGATTCTGTTGTTGAACTTCCTTTCCCGATCCTCTGTTTCTTTTATTATCCATGCCTTTAACTTTTTATTTTGCTTTTTAAAGATTTCCTCAATTTTATCATTCTGCCCTTCACACATTTTTTTTCAATTATCAGTATAATATATTTAATTTTCCAGGGTTTTCTCTTAATATTTTTCTTTTGAAATATTTTCTAAGCACCTAGTGCTATTGTTATTGTTCTGTATCCTTTATATACTATCTGTGAAAAATAGAATTGTGAGACTTTCATAACCAAATGTATTTCAATTTAAAATGTTAGCAAAAACTATTCATTTTATATATTTATCTGACATTACCCAAAGCTGACATTGTGGTAATGCTTAAAAATGCTAAGTCACGCTTATTAAAATTAGGACAAATGATTTCTTTGAAGTAAATGTCTCCCGAAGGGCACATTTTGTCTACCCCTTAGCTAAGGTACAGGATTTTAAAATTAAAAGGGAAATCATTTTGTTTATGCTATTTGTCAACAGTGTTAATAGTAACATGATTATTGACCTGAAAACATTATTAGCAAAAGTTATGAAGGAAATATTGCTAAAAGGATCTGGGTGTAACATAAATACATATCTCCCTTTCTAAGTTCTCAAAATAATAATAATGAAAAATACTAATAAAATCAATTAGAAAGAATTTAGGTAAGTTTCTATAATCTGGCCCACATATTTAGTACAGTTTTTATTACAACTCACACAACATGACTTTACTGATTTTATTGACATTAAAGTAAGATCGGAAACCTACAGAACCCTAAGTTTGAATACTCCCTGGGTGAATAACTGTATAAAGTCTGCCATCCTACCTAACTGCAGTCTGTAGTGTCTTATGGAAATACTAGTAATTTAATTGCATCATGAATTGAGTAGAGTTTTTAGTTTATATATAGCCTTTTGTAATACTGTTGATGACAAACATGAGTTAGATGCAGTTAACTTTTAAATTTGAATTTATAGCACCCCTCTGTTAGGTTAGCACTGCTGGAATTCTTAAGCAATAATGGATATCCGGAAAATGGTTTTGCTTGTGATTTATTCTCAGAGTGGTACAAAGAGATTTATTTTCCTCCTTATGCCTTTGGGAGAACGGAAACTTAGAGTTCCCTACGCTGAAGCTGTTACAAAATTAAACAAATGCAGTATGTGATCAATTACCTTCATGGCCAAGAAAGTGCTTTATGTGTCTAGAACTATCCCTATAACATGCAGAATGAGAGCCAGTGCGGTCATGGCCCCTGAAGACCCCCTGCACTTTCCCCGTGGCTGACCTAACAAGAAGCAAAGTTAATGAACAATAGCTAATAAAACAGCACAGAGGTAAACTGCTGCTCCTTTTCCATAAAACTGTGGCCAGCAGTGATCTCTTAGGATTCCCTATCTAACAGTGAATTGGTTAACATCTTCCATGTATGGTTTGTTCCATTGATGTGAAACCTGCGAGTCAGTAACTTCTTAAAATGGCCTCATTTGGAAAGGAAAGAATTTAGGAATATTGAGGATAATTTTGTTTTTAGATATAAAGTGAAAAGAGAAATTACTGAGCAATGTGACCTATATTAACCGAAAAGAAAAAGTAAAATTTGTAAGCAAAGGGCTAAATTCTTCAGTTTCTAAAGGTGTATCATTTGCTTTATGAGTTTTTTTAATGTTAGTATTCAATTTCAAAATTAAAATTATTCTGAAATTGAGTAAGCTGTTTGTCAATTAACAGCGTTTAAATTAAACTTTAAAAATGCTACAATATTTAAGGCTGGATGCTTTGTTCTGATTTGCATTTGGATCATTAATGATAGGCCTTTCCTGTGAGTGACAAGACAGAAGGTAAATTAGTGGTTGGAAAAGCTTGATATAAATTACACATTCACATGCAATTTCATGTTTTGTTTATCCTTCTTAAGCATTATGATGTCTTAAAATTGATGAAGACTGAGTACTCATAATTTTTGCCTCCTCAAATGAAATTTGAAAGGAAATTGATTCAGCACTTAATGGTTTGTCATCTAAAGCGTAATAATGCAGTGTTGCTCCAATTGCTTTGTACTTGTGAACAGCCATAGGAAATGAGAAATGAATACTGTACTGAGTACATGTACCAAGAACTAAAATTAAAAAGATAACTTTTCTACCAGTTATTGTAAACCAAAAAAGAAAAAAACATTGAAACTGGAGTTGTCAAGGCATTACTGTTGTGACCAATTAAAATTCATATTAAAATCTAGTAATTGGACCCTGTAAGACTTTTGATGTCTTTACATATCAAATGCTGAAAGTCATACACTGTTAAAATTGACCTTGATAATTTCTTTCTGTCAAAGAAGCATTCTTGTATAATGTCTTCTTATAAAAACTATAAAGTTATGGTAGAACAAATAACTGCTTTTAAAACCATGGAGAAATCATATGTGTGTGTGTGTGTGTGTGTGTATACACGCACATACATGTATACGTATGCATATGTATAGTCTCTGGGTGCATGCCAATAGGAATTTGGGCAGAGAATATCTTCAGTATTTGGGTCATGTGTTGTAGGTTTGAAGAAGAACCCTATTAAAATGTTTCCTTCATCCTTCTCAGAAGTTTAGTCAATTAAAAGCTAAAAAGGGAACTGCTAAAAGCCCTTCACCAGCTCCTCAGAGAAAGGCTGCCCCTTGGAAGTAAAGCATGCAGTGCGCCGTGAGAAAGGACCTTCCTGTGGAAGGTCCAAGCTCTTGATCCGTGTCACGTGAGTAATTGAGCTTTCAGGAGGCTTAACCTGTGGTGTCTGGTCAGGTACAGCTGTTACAGGTCATGAAATCCTCAGGGAAAATTATGTGGACACTTGACCTAGCTCTATTCTTGTTACGGACCCCATCGACAGGAATATATTCACTCATGGAGAACCTTTCGAAAGAAATACGTTTGGGAGATCTTCCTCTTGCTTCTCCGAAGGCGCACTTTGGCTTGTTTACGTTGTAGGGTCAGGGTTGGACTGGGCAGCGGTCGGCTGGCGGGGTGGGGGGACCCGGCCGGGCCAGGGCAAGCTGTGTGTGGGGAACCCCCCCCCCCCCTTCCAGTGCTCTCAGGCCGGTGGGCCTCGGGCCTTCACTAGCCAGTTGGCTGCAGTGCGCAAAAGCCTGTCCTGTAATGACCCTGGCCGAAAGGTGTTCTTTTGTCCCTTTCTTGGGAAGTCTTCCAGGGCAGGTCTGGCTACGCTGCTCAGGGACCCAGGCGCTGGCCCGTCGGAATGGGCTGGGTGTGGTCCCTGTCCCCACACGGGAAGTGGGACGGGGGCAGCAGCACTAAAGGGACGCAGGTCAGCAGCCTAAGAGCAGATGGTGCCGGAAGCTGCTGCAGCCGTGTTTCTGTGGGTGCCGTGTTTCTGTGGGTCCCGTGTTTCTGTGGGTCCCGTGTTTCTGTGGGTCCTGTGTTTCTGTGGGTGCCACGTTGACCGAGATGGGTCCAATCATCACCCCCAGGGGCAGGGGAGGCTGCCCTTGATTTAGGGCACCTGTGTGCTGAGCTAAACGGGTGTCTATGGAAAAGGGGTGAATAAATAATTGGGGTCAAGGAGCCGCATTTGCCAGGCTGCCCATCCCTGACATCACCAAGGCTGCCTTTCCTTGAAACCGACTATGTGTGTGAGACCGTCTTTCCTCTCTCCCGCCTTGTGGGCCCTGCCTCAGGCCCACCTGTGCTGGGGTGCCCTTCTCAGGGGGCCTGCTTGTGCGGGGGTGCCCATCTCAGGGGGCCTGCTTGTGTTGGGGTGCCTGTCTCAGGGGGCCTGCTTGTGTTGGGGCGCCCATCTCAGGGGGCCTGCTTGTGTTGGGGCGCCCATCTCAGGGGGCCTGCTTGTGTTGGGGCACCCATCTCAGGGGGCCTGCTTGTGTTGGGGCGCCCATCTCAGGGGGCCTGCTTGTGTTGGGGCGCCCATCTCAGGGGGCCTGCTTGTGCAGGGGTGCCCATCTCAGGGGGCCTGCTTGTGTTGGGGCACCCATCTCAGGGGGCCTGCTTGTGTT
>PVIW01001262.1:14582-320337 GCA_004026585.1 Noctilio leporinus | reverse complement strand
CAGTGTATGAGGGTTCCCTTTGCCCCGCATCCTTGCCAACACTTGTTGTTTGTTGATTTGCTGATGATTGCCATTCTGACAGGTGTGAGGTGGTATCTTAATGCAGTTTTAATTTGCATCTCTCTGATGACTAGCGATGTTGAGCATTCTTTCATATGCCTCTGGGCCCTTTGTATATCTTCCTCAGTGAGTTGTCTGTCCAGTATACCTTTTAAAAAATAATTTGACAATGAATAGACCTTCAGTGGGCAAGGGGGAGGGGGGAGGAGGACAAAGAAGGGAGCAGTTCAGTCAAGGAACTAGCATGGAAGAACCATGGACATGGACAACAAGTGGGATTGACTTTGGTGGGGAGTGGGTGGGTGGGGAAGGGGACAGAGGGGAGTAAAAAGGGGATGGATATAATACAACATTAAAAATAAAATTTAAAAATTTACCTATTACATTCAACTCAACCTTTTAAAACACCTCATAATCTTTGTTTCTTTCTACATTCTATTTAATAATAAAAAGTTAGAAAAGTTAAATAATTTGATTCAAAAATGCTGATGTGAGACTCAGAGGTCACATTATCAAGGCGTTCATCGAGATTAGAAAAATAATTTCCATTTGTTAGTCACACTTTCTCCCCTTTGCTTATTTCAGTATTTCTATGCCTTTGGTTGTACACAGTTCTTCAAATCATAAATTCATAAACTCGTTGAAGAGAGCTAGTGAAACTATCACTGCCCATTCACATGCGATAAAAGGTCCAAAAGTGGGACCTTAGAGCTGAAAGATATGCTGAGAATTTAAAGGCTTGATCTTATATCTTCTTCTATTGAATGTTTACTTCTTTATTAATAGGCTTAATTACTTGTACCCAACTACTTGTATAGATTAAATTGTGTTATATTATTTCTGACATTCTAACTGTTTTACTCATAATCACCTAGTTCAAAAATATTTGTTCATAATATTTCCTGCATCACTTTCTCTTCACGGTCCTCATGCCACTCCCAGTGACAACTTTCATTAGAGCACGGTTTTGCTTTAATAGGTATTCTAAGCATTGAACGGTGATGGTGGATGTACCAGGGCTGACATGTTCCATTAATCTAGGATACTTTAAAAGGAGTAGGTAAGTTGATGCCCCAGAGTTTGATTTTTGCTTCAATACTTTTTGTTGATTTGAGCAAAATGCTGGGTACAGATGGCTGTAAGTCCCCAGACAGTTTCTGGAAAATTCACATCTTGAATAAAAATGTGTTGGAGAAAAGAAAATGATACCCAGAGTCCAAACAGGTGCATCAAGCAATGCATTTAATGAAGTTGCTACATTTTGATTGTGCAAAACAAGGCTTCAGTAGGAAAAAGATCCAGCAAGGATGATAACTATGTGATCTGCAACAATTGCAATATACATGTATTGCTGTCTTTGGGGAACAATGAATTATTCTAATAAATCCTACATCTATTGTGGAGAAAGAAATCCTCTTTAACTATATTTAATAGTGTTAGTTTAGAGGCAAATGATATTAAAATGACTGAACATTTGGGAATAAAAATAAAAATAGCCGACAGTTAAAATCTTTTTAGTCATTTGCTAAATAGCTAATTCTTTCTTATGCTCAAACCACCCAGGAACCGTATTTTTAGGATATGAAGGGGAAATAGCAATTGAGGCAGCATGGTAGCCAGTTGAATTAGAGCAGGAATTTTTCACACTGGGCTCTAGGCATCCCTGTGGTGTCAGGTCTTAGGGCTGTCAAGGGCCTACCTTGCTCTTTCTATTTCTACCCACCATCACTATCCTTAGTGCAGGGTGATAATCACAATTACATTTGTTTTGTATATCAGCTTTGAAAAAGTTCTTAAAAAAAAAAAAAAGAAAAGAAAAGAAAATTACTCTAGAGTACCATAAAGAAAAAAAAGAAGGCTGATGTCATAGTAGGTCCTTTATTTACCGTGTTCAATTATTTTTTCATTTTAAAGGTGTATAAGGCCAGAAACATTTGACAATATAAGGGTAAATATATAACCAGAATATGGCAGAAATGTACATGTTTATAATATCTTTTACTCATATGTTTGAATTGCCCCATCACTCAAAATAAGGGTGACTGTAAATCGATACTTATATTTTCATTGCTTTATGATTCATTTGGTTCTTTAAAAAATATACTGGATCTTTTTAAAATTATGTTTTTGTTCCCTGTCATATTTTTGTTTCCACATTTCTTTAGTATAAAGCATATTTATTTTATATTCAGTGTAAATAATTACACTGAATTACATAATAATTAACTGAAGTTCATACGAGGCTAATTGTGCTCTTTGGTGTTTCTCTTTTGTGGTAATATTTCCTCATGTGCAGTCTTAGTCTTGGATTATAGGAGTGTATTTGGCTGGGCTATACCTTAGAGACTCCAGGAAGGTCTAGGTTAAGGTTGCTCTTGCTTCCTCAGTGTTTTAGTGAGCCAAGTCAACTTCAGATTAATTTCATGCTGGAATTTCCTGACCAGGGTAGTATAAATTTAAATCTCAAATCTGTGTGAGGGAAGGCCTGTAGCTACAAATTCTTAGCAGACACATTCTTCCCCCAATCAGAGCCTAGGCTGAAATAAACAATTCATCCCACTTTTGTTTTGTTGATGGAAAGACCTTTTTTTCTGGTCCATCTTTTCACTGAGGGTATAGTCCTGCTGATGTGTAAACTTTATGTTAGGGTTCTCAATTCTGATGTCTCATCTTTGCATGTCCAAGGTTATGTAACCTATCTGTGATATAACTCTCATAGTCCTGGAGCAGCAGATATTCTCCGAACTGCTTTCACTTCTGATTCTAAGTATTGTTTTTAGTCCCTGAGGACTTCTTAATGTGTGTGTGTGTGTGTGTGTGTGTGTGTGCATGCACATGTACACATAGGCATATGCACATTCAGCTAAGTATGTAGAAGACTATTTGTTATCATATATTGTCTTGTATGGGAAGTTATTCAGGATGTGTTGTTCCTGATATTTCCTTTACATGGAAGTTAGTACATATCATGAAGAATATTGAGTTGTGGTGAGGAGTAGATGACAGTGGGTGCTGGCTAATGGTCACTCTCAAATATCTACTCTTCTCTTTTATTCCTGCAGTGCCTGTTCTTTAGTCTTTCCCCATTGGACAATGTCAGAAAGAGGAACTGGTGTACCAGGGGGTATGTTTGCTTACACTGAAAATAACTACTTTTTTACTTTCTGAGAAGTATAAGTCATGAAAAAGAAAGATAACTGTGGTGGCTGCAGTTAGCTTTCTACAAAATTCTCCCCTTCTGCCAAGTTAGTATTTTTATGCTTCCCTTTTAGTTAGGTGTGGTATGTGATTAAGTTTTCATCAATAGATTATAAGGAAAAATGATGTATGCTACTTCCATTATTAAGTCTTAAGGTCCTGAGCTCCCCTCCCGCAGGCTTTCTTTGCCTTCCACTGGTGGGACCTTCACTTGGTAGCAACCCATCTCCAACCATGCAGAGGGTTTTGGTGGCCTGGGGAAGGCTGAGGAGGACAAGGGTTGCAATCTGTTGCTCTGAATAATCACATTAGGCTTAACTACCCCACTGACCGCTGCTTTTTCTGGATCTGTTACATGAAAAAAATAAGTTGGAGAGTATGTATTACGCTTAGTGAAATAAGCTAGGTGGCAAAAGACAAATATCATAATCTCACCCAATATAGGAAACTAATGAATAAAACAGATGAGCAAAATGGAAATAGAGACATGGAAACAAGGAGCAGAACAATGGTGACTAGAGGGGTGGAGGGAGGGGAGGAGGGGAGGAAAGAAGGGGAACAGTTTAGTCAAGGAGCTAGCATGAATGGCCCATGGACATGGACAATGAGGGGGGATTGAATGTATGAGAAGGGATGGAGTGGGTGGGGCAGGGAAAAGCAATAGGGGAAAAATTATAATGTTAATATCTGAGAAGCCTCTAATATACTATCAACTTTGGAGAGAGATTTAATAAGTATCTGTTGATATCACTGAGATTATGACTAATTCCACAAACGGATTATGTCTTTTGAGGAAACAAATGTGACCAATTCTTTTTCATTAAAAGGTACAGTGTCACTTTCTTATGAAAGACAACAAGAATTTATATATATATATATATATATACACACATTTTTTATTGGTTATGCTGTTAATTTGTCCCAATTACTTTTCCTTTTGTTACCCTCTACCCAGCCCTCTTCCCTCTAGCAATCCCACCCCTCTCAGTTCATGTCCATGGGTCATGCATGTATGAGTTCTTTTGCTTTACCTTTTCCTGTGCTATTCTTAACATCTCTCTGGCTATTCTGTACCTACCAACTATGCTTCTTAATCCCTGTGCCTTTCCCTATTCTTCCTCTTCCATCTCCCAGCTGACACCCCTCCAAATGTTCCCCATATCTTTGATTCTGTTCCCTCTCTGGTTGTCTGCTTAGTTCTCGTTTTTATTCTTTAGATTCTGTTGTTGATAGTTGTGAGTTCATCGTCTTTCTTTTTTTAATTTAATTTTATTGTTGTTGTATTACATCCATCCCCTTTTTGCTCCCCTCTGTCCTCTTGTTGTGTTTTTAATGTTTATAATTTTGATCCTCTTTTTCTTAAGTAAGCCCATTTAACATTTCATATAATAATGGTTTGGTGATGAACTCCTTTTAGCTTTACTTTGCTTGAGAAGCACTTTATCTGCCCTTTCATTCTAAATTATAGCTTTGCTGGATACAGTAACCTTGGTTGTAGGTCCTTGCTTTTCATCACTTTGAATATTTCTTGCCAGGCCCTTCTTGTCTGCAAAATTTCTTTTGGGAAATCAGCCGATAGTCTTATAGGAACCTCTTTGTAGGTAGCTTTCCCTTTTTTTTTCCTGCTGCTTTTAAGATTCTCTCTTTATCTTTAACCTTTGGCATTTTAATTAGGTGTTGATGCCATCCTCCTTGGGACTAGCTTGTTTGGGACTCTGTGTGCTTCCTAGACTTGTATGTCTATTTCCTTCACCAAATTTGGAAAGTTTTCCTTCATTACTTTTTTCATATAGCTTTTCAATTTATTGCTCTTCCTTGCATCCTTCTGGAACACATATGCTTTGGATATTGGCACGTTTAAAGTTGTCCCAGAGGTTCCTACACCTCTCCTCATTAAAAAAAAAAAATTGTTTCCACTCTGGCTGGTGTGGCTCAGTGGATAGGCACCAACCCATGAACCCAAAAGTCGCTGGTTCAGTTCCCAGTCAGGGCACATAACCAGGTTGTAAGCCAGGTCCATAGCTGGAGGCAGGTGAAAGGCAACCATACATTGATGCTTCTCTCCCTTTCTTCCTTTCTCCCTGTCCTCTCTGAAAATAATGAATAAAATTAAAAAATAATAATTAAAAAAATTAAATTAAATGGCCAATTGTGGCTAATGATATAAAATTAATTAAAATTAAATTAAATTAAAAATTCATTTGCTCTTTCTGTACTGATTAATTATTTGTTCTTTATGTTCCAAATCATTGATTTGAACCCAGGTTTCCTTTTTTTCATCCTTGGTTTTGTATGGACTTTTCTTCATTTCCCATAGCCTAGCCTTCTTCCTTTCTGCATTTGCTGTATTTAAGCATATCTGTCAAGTCCGTCAGCATCTTAATCACCAGTGTTTTGAGCTCTGCATCTGTTAGGTTGGCTTTCTCATTGGCAGTTAGACTGGCTATCTCTTCACTCAGTTCTCCCACTGGCACTTTGATCTGCTCTCTCTTTTGGGCTGTACTTCTGTCTCCTCAGCTTGACAGCTTTCTGTGTTTCCCTATAAAAGGTTTGTCTCTTAATCCTCACCTGAGGATATGTTTTCTTGACTTTAGAAAGGGAGGGAGGGAGGGATAGATAGAGGGGAGAGAGATGAGAAAGAAATATTGATTGAGTGCCTCTTATACGTACCCCAAATGGAGATAAAAACTGCAACCTAGGTATGTGCCCTGACTGGGAATTGAACCTGAAACCTCTGCTATATGGGATGATGCTCCAACTAACTGAGCAACCTGGCCAGGACTATAAAGAGCTTTAATGATAAGAAATTATTCATGTTATAATGTTAATTTTAAAAACTCATACAAAATTGGTTATACATTATGTAACATTTATCTAATGTATAACATAAAAGATGCACAGGATAAACATAAAATATTCATAGATAAATAATATATTTTCTTTGGCTCTGTACACATCTATAGCCCTATGATATACAGCAGAGGCTGGTAAACTATAGCCTGCAGGAAAAATATGGCTTGCTCCCATTTTTGTAAATAAAGTTTCATTGGAACCCAGACACTCAACTTATTTATGTGTTGTCCATGGCAGTTTTCATGCTATAATGGCAGAGGTGACAGACCATATGGTCTACAAAATCTAAAATATTTACTCTCTAGCCCATTACAGAAAATGTTTGTTGACCCTTAGAAACAGGAGGAATTGATTTGTCACATGGTATACATGCCCCTGTTCCAAAGTATCTTGCTAGTGGCCTTCTAAGATAAGCTGATCTTTTTCCCACCTTGCTGTAATGGGTAATACTTAATTTCTACTAATTAGAAAGAACTTAAATTTAAATCAATTCAGCAAACACAGGGGCCCCACTGTCCATCATGTGGGTGTGTGGGATAATAATAGAATAAAACAAAAAATGAATATATTATAGTCATAAAATTTTCGCAATCTAGTTTTGAGAGAATTGATGCTTTGACTTCATTATGTAGCCACCCAAAGAATTGACTCCTGGGTGATTTGTATTCTAAATAATGTAGATTGGATTTAAATGCTGGACAAACTCTTACTTGATAGAACTTTTACCTGTACATGTAGGCAGCCATGTGTGTATTGTCATTGGTGGGACACTTTCTGAGTACTCTGTCCCATTTTCTTTAAATCAGTCTCCTAATGATCTTACAGAGATACCTCCTTCCAGGCTGAATGTTCTCTCCAATAGAAACCTAATGGGATATTACAACTAGACTTTGCTCCAGGAGGGTGGACAACCATGTGCCTTATTTAAAGTTGTATTCCTTATATTTAATAATGTGACTTCTAAGCATAAAAGGTGCTTATTAATGAATACTTGACCAACAAATAAACATATAAATGGATAAATGAAAGGTTCTGGCTAAATCTTTTTCTTTTTGTGTGGTACCACAATTTAAATTTACTTAAGGGACTGGCACAGAATGCCCCATTAAAAAAAAAAAAAAGAAATCTAATATAAGAGGACAAAGTACCTTTTTCAGAATTTTTTCCAAAATGGGCTTGTATATAAAAACTACTATGGTCAGCTTAATGTAATACTATTAATGATTATTAATTCAATTAATAATATTTGTATGGTACTTATTGCTTCCTAACATGACAACTTTACCTGCCTTTATGATTTAAATAAAGGACAAATAAAGTTGAACTCAATTTATTCAATAGCAGAAATCTTAAAATAATCTACCACATTAAATTCACCCTGATGTGCCATGTTCATGAATGTAAATTTGAAAACCATCTCAGAGACCTTCTAAAATTTTGGTATTCCCAGTAGGACAAAGTCTAAGGCATCAGTTTCCAGAACGAGCAAATGATCGTGGCAATCCCAGCTTGTGTTTTAGGACTGCAAATACGGTCACCACAGGTCCACTTTATCCTGATTTCAAAGGATATGGGCTTGCTTTTTCTTCCCAGCTTGCAGTCTGATCTAGAACTACTGCTATTGAGACTTGGCTGAGATTCCTTAGCTGACCTCAGGTTGTTTTATAACCATTTGTCACCTTGTAGCCTGGCCTGATCTGTTTCTGAGAGAGCCCAAAGCTCAACATATTACAGAGAGGGAGGCAGGTGGAGGGGAGAGGGAGTCAGGGAGAAGGAGAGAGGATTATAAACAAATTTTTTACTAGATAATAATAATTTAGAACTGGAAACATCTTAGAAATTAGCTCACTTTAGTAATAGTGTCCCAATGAGGAATCACCAGGTTTGGTATGATTTAAATTAATAAACACTTGAGAACTTACTGTGTGTCAGATGCTTTTATGTTCCATCATTCCATTTATAAATGCAGGATAGAACATTCCTTAGGTCATATAGTGAGACTTTTTCATACTCTGGCAGCTCTAGTTGCTAAAAATTTATTCTATATGCTATGTATTAATATATGCCTTCCTGAAAATTGTAATCATTGATCCCAAATCCCATAAACTAAATTCTTCTGCTAAATGGCAGACATTCATATAGTTGAAGAGAGATACCATGTCCCCTTTTAATCTCCAATAATCCCAAACTCTGGGGCTCCCTAGGACAACTTGAAATCCAGTAAGAAATTAATTATAAATAAAAAAATCATTCTGATATTCTGGAAACAATAATGCCATTATCAAATGTACAGCCATTTAAAGCATGAATTAAGCAGATATAGTAGCATGTGAACCAGAGATGATATCATCTATGTCAAATTCTACTTCATAACCCTGTTTTATGAGTATTCCTCTGTGAAATCTAAGATTGGCCTTGAATTGTCACTGACCCAAATATTGTTCTTTCTTTTCCTTAATTTAAAAAAAAAAAAAAAAAAAATGTGCTGGGACCCAGTTAGGCCAAGTTTTTCCCCCTCATTAAAGATACAAAGAATGATATAATCTGATCACACTTAACTTCAAGGAAGGAAGGAATTTGAAACAGGTTGAGTGATTCTGCTTGTTCTTCCACAGTCAGTCAGTGTTAGGTGTAAATTTGCTGATCCCGCTGTGGGCCAGAGTAATCCTGGAACTCTCCTACTGTAAGCCTTTCATCGCCCTGATTGTAACTCTACTATTTAAATATACATGTTTGTCCAATGACATGACTCCTAAACACAAGCTAACTCCATGGTTGGGTTTTTAACTGAGGAAATAATCATTGGAGTCAGTGCAAGACAGGCCTGTGTTGAATTTACTGAAACATGTAATTTAGTTACTTTGTGGTTAATTTGTGGGGTTTTGGGGAGGGGGGAATGGAGGGTAATTGACTATTTCCTCCTTGTTTTGGCTTTAAAACTTACCCACGATTAGATAAGATTAAATTAGATAGCCTTTAGGCCCTAGAGGCTAATATATTTTTACTTCCTTTAAATAATATTTAGGAAAGCATTCCTCAAAATAATTTATTGGGGGAAAAACTGTTCATAGAGCTCCTAGGAGAGGGTTTGCCAAGCTCTGTATCAGCTACTGGGTAACTTAGCTAGACTGAGAAGTAGAAATGCAGGTGCTAGAAGCTCATTCAAATCAAATGAAGAGGTTTTCCCTTGAAGTTTAACATACTTACAAGAATAAGTGAAAATTTGCTTTTTTTCAACAAAGTTGCGGAAGTATGTGGACTGGTGGAAATCTCTGCATGTTCCTGGGGAAGTTACTTTCCACTGGGCAGGTGCTGGTTGCTCCAGGGAAGCTAGAAGGAAGAGAATATAAAGCAAGCCTCTTTGGCTCTTTCATGTCATTTCTTTTTGGGATTTGTGTGTTTTCCAGAAACTCTGAGTGCTTCTCTGAATGGAAATGGAGAGATGCAGTAGTCACTTTACTTGTCATTTACAATTTTTTTGTGCAGATAGGAATTTGAGACGTGAGTGACATGGTGAATATAGGAGAGAGAAGTGTTGTCGAGTGATGAGAAATGTTACTGTTCAACTTCACGTGTATTAACCTAGTCATTTTAAATAAAAATACTTCTGGTCCTTATTCATCTTTTATCTACACAATAGATACCAGATTTTAGAGTAAAATGAAGTTTCTTTGTTTAAATTATAACATTATTATATCAATAATAGATTACTGACATTTTCCTTTTTATATTCATTTTTATATAACAGATGCACAGTGTTTACTAAGTACCCTATACTGTTCTAAGCATTTGACAGATACTAATTCATTAATTCTCCTAACAACCTCATGAGGTAGGTGCTATTACTATGTCCATTTTACAGATAGGGTAACCAAGGTACAAAGTGGTTAAGTTACTTGACCAAGGTCAAATGTCTGGTAAGCTGCAAAGCCAGGCTTAGCCTCTTTTGTTCAATTCGAGTGCCAAATATGTATTATTTTTAAATATGAGCCCTGATGAAAAAATGGTAAAGTACTTTTCTAGAAAACAAAAAGGAAACACAAAAATCCCACAACTACAAAGCACTAACAAAACGAACTTAATTAATATATTTAAATATGGGGTTGATCTCACAGGAAAGTAATAAGTAGGTTATTACTCAGCCTTGGTACTGAGCCCAATAGCTGATGCGTAGCTACTGAGTGTGATGGTGGGAGATAAATTGAGTAGGAGAGACTATGAGTCATGGTAATCTAAGGGCTTGATTTCTGATGCTCAAATGAAGACAGCAGATCAGGAACTGGTCCAGTCCAAAGAGATGAGTTGAAACAGAAACCTCCATATAATGTTAGAATTCTCAAGAAGCTACAATTTCAGTGAAAGTAGAAATAAAAAATAAAATCTGCCATTTCTTTTGGCCTGGATTGTAGGTGGGATAAAAGATCTGGTTTTAAAATGTATAACAATGGCCTGCGCTTTATGAAAATGTGAGGGTTAAACTCCAAGCCAAGAAACTGACAGATCTAAGGTAATTATTCATAATGCAGCAAAGAGAGTTACTGGTTGAAAATTTGATGTCAGAGAGAAATGGAAAATAAAATGAGAAAGTTCAAGCTGCACCTAATAGGAATTCCAGGAGGAAAGAACAGAGATAATGGGGGAAGAGTTTTCCAGTATCACAGTAAACCCCAAGAGTAATAAATAGTTTTTTTCATACCTAGATATATTGCAGTAAAAATGCAAAACACCAAAGACCAAGAGAAAAATCGTTTTTTTTTTTTTTTAAGATTTTATTTTATTATTATTTTTTAGAGAGAGGGGAAGGCAGAGAGGCAGAGAGGGAGAGAGACATCAATGTATGGTTGCCTTTCACCTGCCTCCAGCTACAGATCTGGATGGAGACCTGGCTTGCAATCTGGTTATGTGCCCTGGCTAGGAATTGAACCAACAACCTTTGGGTTTGCAGGCTAGCACCTTTCCATTGAGCCACCAGCCAGGGCCCAAGAGAAAAATCTTAAAAGCAGCAACAGAGAAAAGAGGGAATTGTCTGTAGAAGAATTCCAACTAGTTTAGCCTGTAGACTGTTCAACAGTGATAAGAAACCACGAGATAACGGAAAGTCTTCAAAATGAAGATAGAAATTATCCATCAATTTAGAAGTTTATACCCATATATACCTAACTGCCCAGAAGTTAGGGGAAAATATATTTTTAAACAAACAAACTATCTACTACAGCGAGAAGGAAATTTAACCTAGGAAAAGGCCTGAGATGTAAGAAAGTTGGGCACGTAAATACGTAAACTTGTCTTTTCATCTAAATAGATATTGACTATAAATGGGTACAATAAATAGGAAATAATTTCTGGAAATTAGTTCAAATAAAGTATAAACAAATTGCTTGTATAATTAACATAAAAGTGGAGGAAATAACAGATTTAAGCTTTTATAATCCTATACTTAATTGCTTTTTGTCTATTCTCTTTGGTTGAGTCTCTGCCCATTTATACATTCTGGGTATAAGTTCTTTTTCAGATATATGAGTTAAAAATATTTTCCCACAGTCCATAGCTTATCTTTATTTACTTGTAATAGTATTTTTTTATAGAGCAAAAGTTTTAAATTTTAATGAAGCCCAATTTATCATTTTTTCTTTTATGTTTTGAGCTTTCAATATTATAAGAAAGAGTTCTTTTCATAGTGCCAGATCTTTCATAGTGCTAAAACTTTTTTATGTTTTCTTTCAGAGTTTTATAATTTTAAATTTGACATTTAAATCTTTGATTCATTTTGAGTATATTTTTGTATAAGGTGTGTCATTTAGTTTGAGGTTTGTATTTTGGCATATGATGTCCAGGTATGTGAATACCACACATTGCCAGACAATCCTTCCTTTCTTTAATTCTTGCAATTTTTTTGTCAAAATTGATGGGGAAACTTTCTGTCGGCCTATTTCTGTGTTATTTGTTCATCCCATCAACACTACCACATTTTCTTAATTACTATAGTTTTATGGTAAGTCTTAAAATTGAGTATGCATCCTTCAACATTATTCTTTTCAAAATTGTTTTGACTGTTCTAATTTTTTACCCTGTATAACATTTATAATATGTTTACTATATATCCAAAAAATACTTCTGGGATTTAGATTGGAATTGTTTTATCTGTACTCTATTTGGGGAGAATTGACGTCTTTCTTATGTTGACCTTTCCAGTCCATGAACAGTATGCCTCTACATTTATATAAGCTTCTGTTATCCATACTTGGTAGTTTTTTTTTTTTTTTTTTTAATTGTATTCATTACTTTTAAAAGGAGGGAAAGGGAGTGGGGAAGAAAGGGAGAGACACATCAATGTATGGTTGCCTTTTACCTGGCTCCAGCTGGGGACCTGGCTGGAGACCTGGCTTGCAACCTGGTTGTGTGTCCTGACTGGGAATCAAACCAGTGACACGGGTTCGCAGGTTGGTGCCCAGTCCACTGAGCCACACCAGCCAGGCATGCTTGGTAGTTTTCAGCATTGTTACATATTCAGAATTGTGCCAAATTCGTATGTCAAAGTCTAAATCCCTATACCTTAAAATGTGACCTTATTTGGATGTGGGATCTTTAGCAAGTCAATCAAGTTAAAATGAGATAATTAGATGGGCCCTAATCCAACGTAAGCAGTGTCATTATAAAAAGGAGAAATTTGGAGGCAGACAGGCACACAGAGAAAATGCCACATGAAAATGGAAGAAGGGATCAGGGTGCTGCAGAAGCCAAAGATCAACGATTGTCAGCAAGCCACCAGAATCTAGAAGAGAGGCATGAACAGATTTTTAGTTCCCAATCCTCAGAAGAAACCAACCAAAAACTGGTATAATTTTGTTAAGCAGTGTCACCCAATAAATTCAATAAAAAGAAAAAAGGGTACCTCCCCAGCACATACCCACCCAGAAAAGAAGGAACCAACCTCACCCATACGTTGACCTTAAACTTCTGGCCTCCACAGCTGAGACAATGCATTTCTCTTGTTTAAACCACTTTGTAAGACTTTGTTATGGCAGCTCCAGAAAACTAACACAAGTATCAAATATACATATTAGACTTATATTTATTAAATTTTATGAAATTTCAGTTTTTAAAGTTCTTATCTCCATGATGAATGATGAGTAACTTATTTACATCATATTAAGACAAAAATTTCTCAAATGTATCAGTATTTGTGATGTTATAATAAAAAATTCTATTTAAAAGGAACCTATGAATATCAAGTCACTTTTCTCGGCCCTTACTACTTAATTTTTCTCATGTTTAATTTCTCTTTAATTTTCCCAATTAAATATGCTTATCTGCAATTTGGCAGCTTCATTGACTATTTGTGAAGAAACACCTCAAATTAAACTACATCCTGACATTTTGTCATTATCTTTGAAGGTTGTTTTAAAGAAACACTCACTGGGGAAGCCACCAGTCCTCTGAAAAATAACTTTACATATCTTGTAAAATGAAATCAGTTACATTTTCACTAAACTTATTTACTTTTTTAAAAAGGAGGCATTTTAACACTATGTCTATGAAGTCAAAGTGTTTCTTTAATTCCCCCTCTTTCTTCCCCAGTGCTCTCACAATCACCACATGATAGAGTCGTCCTCAGAATACATTTACAAATCAAGCCAGCTTTCTAAGTACTTCCCAAATCTATATTCATCTCTTCTTTTTCACTAGGAAGTCTTCCTTAATTGTCTGGCTCTCCCTGGTGGGTTAAGTGCCTCTATGGGGTACCTTGTTCATAGCTCTCTATATTCCTGTGTACCATGGAACGTTTGAATGCACTTGGTAGTTCTCTTCTGCTAGACTTGAAGTTCTATGCTGACAGAGCCTGCATGCTCTGTGAGGGTCTCCTCAGCCCTAGTGGAATGTCTGGTCACTATACACTTAGCCCCAGCATATAACAGCAGGTGCTTCAAATATATCTATGCATATAATGAATGAATAAAGAACCAAAAATACCTCAACTGAGTTGAACAGTTTTCTCATAAAATTCAAATTTTATAACTACTTAATATAGACAATGGTATCATCCATTTTACTGAAAAGCTAAGAAAGCTAGCATATTCAACTTTATAGATACAACCTAAATTAATCACACCTTACCAGTGTGATTACCAGTCAAATCTGCTCTCCACATTTCAGCCCAATATCATAATACTGGCTTCAGTATTGACATTCAATATTTAAATAAAATATAAGTAGCCTGAACATTCTTAGTGAATTTACACTTGAACATGCCAGGAGTTCCAAGACCAAGGATTCTCCTTCCTTCACTGCAGGAGTCCTGACTTATAAATGACCTGAGGCATGAGAAGGTCTGTGTTACCTGTAGGCAAACTCCACTAGGTTGCGTCTGGCTGTTTTTTCACATATCAGTGAAAGTCTACCAAGTAGACATGCATTAGCCAGGATAAATAGTTAACAGTGATTATTCTAACATATATGTGCAAAGTATTCCTATAAACAGCTTGGTGCAAGAGACAGTTTAGTGTAGTGGATAAGGTGCTGCTCTAAGGGCCCAGTAAGCAGATATCCATTCTCAGTTTTTTCACTTGTGCAAATTGTTCTAAGGTCTTTTTGCTTTTGTTTTCCCTTTTTATAATAGGTCTAATGCTACTCACCTTGCAGGAATCAGTGGGAGTTAACTTCAGAGAGTCCCAGGAACTCTTTAGCAAAGAGTAATATACTTACCCAGAAAACAGTTTTGGTACTGAAACTGAATTAAATAGAGTCCAGGTCAATTTCATTTATGCTTATTTCTTAGGACATGTGCTACTGGAAAATTAGGATTCTAACTTGGTGAAGTAGTAATTATACTGGGCTTATGTGCACCCAGTTAGGGCCCCTCAACTGAGTTGTGTTGTTGTTGTATATCTGGATATTTGGAAATGCTTAAACATCGTGAGTGCTGAGAAAATGCTGTCCCAAAACATTTCACAAGTGTCATTCATCATCACTTGTTCCTGTAAAGTAAGTAAGATATTGTCACCCTCACCTGGCTGTTCTTATTTGATAAATGATAATTGATATTATCTGACTTTCAAATGAACTGTAAAAAGGTGGGTTTGTTACCTCCCTTCTTATTAATTGTGGTTGAATAGTTTTGACTTTCACCTAATCCTGGTGAATAGCTAGTATCTGGCTGTTTTGTGTTTGCCTCACACCACAGCCCTCTTGGGCATAATGGAAAGGAAAGCTGCCTTCCCTAAACAGGAGGAGCAAAGAAAAACCCAACTGAGTCAGCATTACAAAAAAGGTAAAAAAAAGAATTAATATAAAAATTTATAGATTCTTGGATATCATAGTAACCCTCTAGAAATAAAAGCCTCCCCTAAAGACAAGTCTGAGAGGTCCTGTCTCTTTTCTATTCAAAATTCAAATTAATGAAAAAAATTGGTAGTCTTTAATTATTGTCAGTTGGGGAAGCAATCTTTCCTTTTACATTTATGGATTGCCTTAATGATTAACAGACTTTTATGTTTTAGAAGTAGAAATCTCACCTTCCTAAACCAGTTATTAGATTTAACAGTTAAAATATGTGATTTGTGGAGTATATAATTTGCATTCCCATAGTGCTTCTATGACCTTAGTCTTTGGAGCTTTTTCCTGTTTTAGCAGCAAATCGATTGAAAACATTGCAAAAGTTGACAGTATGGAACCCATTCACTATAATTATTTGTGATAACCTTGTTAGATGATATTCTCATTTGCTTGTGACCTCGTCATAGAAAAAAATGGAATTAGCTTTTGCCTAAAAATATTTTTAGGCAAAAGCTCTTAGCCTCATTAATGGCTGTGCCTCCTATACTGTTTTGAAAGAAAAGGAATAGCTATGTGGCTGATGAAGAAAATTACAGAGCACCTAGACCTGTCTGTATAGAATAGCTTGGGGATTCAGATAGCTAGAAAGAAGTCTTGACATGAACTTTAGTTTGGAAGCTACTCTGAAAATCACTCTCAAAGGCATTCTGTAAATTGTTTCTTTCCATTTAGTCCATAACATTGTCTGATAGGAACTGTGGACGTGCATCTCAAATTTCTACCAAAAGATGAGTTCAGTAACTTAAAAAAGTTTATATCAACAACATAATTAACATAAAATTGACCACTAAATAATGGTAAAGAGTGAAAGCTGTGAGGAATGAAAGCAACCGAGAATAGGTTATCATACTACCATTTTCTGTAGCATCCTAGCCTAAGTACCTGATCATAGCTGGGTTTCAATTTCTAGCCTCTCAGCCAAGTTAGTACCACTCCGTCTGATTTGCAGTGACCCTAAAAGAGCTGGTGATACCTCATGTTGAATTATGAAAGACATTCTATCTACCAGATACTATCCCTCTCCAAGTTTTTTTTTCCAGTTCATTCTTACCCTTTTCTTTCTGACATTGACTCAGAGTCTCTTTGTTCATCAGAGGATCTGCTTCTGCTGTTCACTTTCAGCTTCCGCTTTTACCTTGGGACATAACAATCAAGCTCCATTCTTGCAAAGGAGATCAGGCCCTTATATTATGGATTATTCTGATCTCTGTTTTTTCAGTTGTACAGGGTATTGCAAAAACACTGCCACTGGAGTTCTATTTCTAAGACTTATTTTATGCCTGCCCATAAATTCTATTTCTAATCCTGATTCTGGATTTTCAATGGACAAATGAGGGGAAATAAAGAGCAGAAAGGACAGATTATCGATACAAGTTTCTATCAGCACTCCTTCCTATATTCTAACTACCCAAGGAAAAGTTCAGGCAACAATCAAAGCTACAGAACACCATTTTTTCCCTATGGGCCAGTTTTGCTGATAATGTACTGATTAGCTGTTGTTGTATTGATGACTTCTTTGACCCCTGCTCAACCCAATGTGAGTCAAGAATACAGGTTGATACTAGGGAACTCCAGCCAAAAAAGCATTGGGAAGCATCAGGGGAATTGGTTTTGCAATCTCCCATTGCCTTGTCTCTGGGCTAAGCAGTTTGGCTTTAGGGGGTGCACAATAGCACCAGAAAGGAAAATGTTTAAAAAAGCAATTGTAGGGGGCGGGGCCGGGGCGCCGGAAAAGCTGGTGCGGGAGTTGGGACGGGAGTGGCAGTCCCGGTGAGGCGCGGGCTGCTGGGCGGCCGGTGCTCCGCCGAAGACGCCCCCACGGTGGGCCGGCGGCTGCGAGCCCACCATTTTCAGACGGAACCTGTCAAGAATCTCAGTCTTGAATTAATTCAAGAGAAGTACCTCGGGAACTGAAGGACGAGTCTGTTACTTCTGAAAACAAGGCTTTTCACACCTCTAGGGGAGCTCCTCTGGATCAAGCTCTAGAGAAAAATGTTCCAGAAAGGCAAAAAACGACACAGTAGCAGCAGTTCCCAAAGCAGTGAAATCAGTACTCAGAGCAAGTCTGTGGACTCCAGCCTTGGGGGCCTTTCCCGGTCCAGCACGGTGACCAGCCTCGACACTGATTCCACCAAAAGCTCAGGACAGAGCAACAGTAACTCAGATACCTGTGCAGAATTTCGGATGAAATATGTTGGTGCCATTGAGAAGCTGAAACTCTCATGAAGGAAAAAGCCTCGAAGGACCACTAGACCTGATAAATTATATAGATGTTGCCCAGATGGAAAGTTGCCTTTTGTTCCTATGGAGGAAGAATTTATTATGGGAGTTTCCAAGTATGGTATAAAAGTCTCGACGTCAGATCAGTGTGACGTCTTGCACAGGCACGCCCTGTCCCTCATCATCCTCATGGTCTGCTACGACGAGGGCCTGGGGGCAGGGAAGAGCCTGCTGGCCCTGAAGACCACGGACGCGAGCAACGAAGAGTTCAGCCTGTGGGTTTACCAGTGCAGCAGCCTGGAGCAGGCACAAGCAATCTGCAAAGTTTTGTCCTCCGCTTTCGACTCCGTGTTGGCATCTGAGAAGGCCCGAGCCCTCCCGGCAAGTGGAATGGACCCCCGGGAACCCAAGTCCAGCCATTTTCTCAGCAGTGCTGTTTCCAACCTGTAGCACTGAACTAGTGTGAAGACAGGAAGTGATTCCTTGCTCTAGGTTTCTGGGAAAACAACATACTTTGTGTAAAATATCGTTTATTTGTTTTTCTATTAAAATGTGTCTTATTAAAAAAAAAGCAATTGTAATCCGCTTTGGGGTTCAGTGGGGGCTCCAATATATTCTAAAGAGACTTATACAATTTTAATTCAACTAACACCTGAAGAATAAACACTACTAAGAATATCAAGTAATCTGGTTTCTTTAGGATACGACTGAGAATCTTTCAAAGAATGGCAGTCTGGTTCTGATTATACAGAGACATTTTACAAGGCCCCCCAATACTTTTATAGGGATTTTGGTCAAGGGAAAAGACATATACAAACTTCTTTCCAACTTACCTATAGAAATATGTATTACTCATCTCTCTCTTTTTTTTTTAATTTTCATTTTGTACCTAAATATACTGTAACATTAGAGGAGGTATTTGGGTACTACCTACAAATGTCACTTTAAGGGAAAAGTAGAGTGTAAGAGGAAATTTAAAAATGCCAGAAAGTACAAAGAAGGGGAGCAGTTTAGTCAAGGAACTAGTATGGAAGAACCATGGACATGGACAACAAGTGGGATTGACTTTGGTGAGGAGTGGGTGGGTGGGGAAGGGGACAGAAGGGAGTAAAAAGGGGATGGATGTAATACAACAACAATAAAATTAAATTGAAAAAAATCAAGAAAGTAAAAAATATTGACTTTTAATTTCAAATCTATTGTTTTATGAAATAATTTAAGCTATTTCCCAGGTAATATTTTTGCATCTATCATGGGGAGATGCCACTTTCTATTCATGATTTTCTATGAAAGTAGTGTGATATGTATCACATGGTTATGTTTAAACACAGTGGAGAATATTCCATAAAAAAAAGTATGTTTTATTTATGTATCTTTAAGTAGAGGTTAGTTGTATGTTATTCAAAGGGTGGTTTTATAGGGTTGAGACTAACTATCAAAGTAAGCTAAAACCAAATTAATTTATTGCTGAATATTTTGTCTTGTATACTGTCACATAAACACAATATTTTGCTAACATTCATTTTAAAGAAAAATTAGATTAGGGGGAATCACCTGGGCAGATTGCAGTCTTGTGTATACAGAATTGAAATGTAATAGTTTCAACACAGTTGTCTTCAATGCCAACATAAACCTGAGATAAATTACACCTAATCAGTTAAATGATTTTAAGATATGGCTTACAGGTTGTTGGAACCAATTAATATTTGTAAACATGTTATCTAAATTCTGAAAGGGTATTCATTATACAACTTGCATTATAGATTGAATTGATGTTAAAAGAGAATTCTGTTTTGTTTCACGCCTTCAGGGAGAGGAAATAAAGAAGAAAAAGACATTTTTAGTTAGGCTAATATTTTCTTTTGTAAAATGTAACTTGAATGTTGTAGAGAAGACTAAAACATTTAGAAAACAATTGGTAAAGTTAATCCTCAAATGTTGATAAAAAGTTTTTTCACCCTCCTTCCTCCAAAAGCTAACCTCCAAACAAAATCTTGGGCTGAAGTTTTAAACAGTCTGTTGCAAACAATTGCCACTTTCCAAGTATAGACTGCCAAGTGCACAAAGAGCAAAGTTTAGTCAAAGTTCATTTTCAGGTCATCCAGCCCAGAACCATCAATCTGGACAACCTCTGGGTAACCTCTTCAAGCCTATGGACTGGAGCAGGATCCTTGCAGCCTCATTAGAGCATGCAACAATTAATTTGTTTTAAATAGGAAATTAAACAGTCATGTACAGTGTAGAGATGAGGTCAGAAAGTGGATCTTGAGGTGCTTTCACAAATTTTCTTTGGGAGTCCTTCCATGCCTGCAGGAAGGTGGGACAGACCGAGAAGAGAAATGATTGTGTAGGACAAACATGACAAAACCTCCATGACAAGAAAAGCATACATAAATAGGAGAAAAATTTGACCTGAGAACAAATCGCCAGTATTTTTTACGTTGCTCAGACATGCCTGTCTTTCAGAAGACTTAGGGTGAGAACTCAGGCAAAGATGACCTCACAAATTCAGTGTGTATTAACCCAGAAAACCCACCGTTGTCCTTGAACTTACTTCTGATTGTATCTGAGACTAGTATTCATGAACTAGAGATTCTGTCATGACAAAATAGAACAAAAGGTCTGATGTGGAGTTCTGTTGAGTCAATGCTGCTTGTGAATCCACAGTGAATTGAATCATTGTCTTCCAAGATACCATTCTGACATAATTAAAGACATTGAATGGTTAGCATTAGCGCTAAACACAGGAAATTTTGAAAAATGGATAAAATTCTATTTATTTCTCAGAAATAGGAAAACGTAAAGCTTCCAACTACTGTTTATCCAAAAACTGTAATATCTATATATTCTTCATTAGTTGAAAGTTAAGTTTTACATAATAATATAGGAATTTCAAAACCATGGCATTATATGTTATATGTGAGGATGTAATCCTATTTGTAAAGCCTTTTGGTCTCTATATTTTTTGATGAACTTAGTACAATATAAGTCTAAAATGACAAATTACAGATTTAATAAGTAAAATAGTATGCCATGTATGAATAAATTTAAATAAAATTATAAATATAAGTAGTTAAATAAAGAGTTGCTCAAAATTGTAAGAGTTGGAAAATAAAAATTTCTGAAAAAATGAGATATATAAGACAAGGAAATCTATTTATAGCTATATAGCATTAAAAAAAAAAGGCAAACATCACTAAGTCAATTGAATATTTGCCACAGATCTAAAACATAATGTTGACCAGTAAATTACTATTTTATATTAGCTTGTTTTTCTTCCACATTATGCTCATTTTTAATGCTAGCATTTTAGTCCTATAAGACTATCATTTTAATTTTTTCCTCTGAAAATAAGTAATGGTTTTGTAATATTTTTTGAAACCAAATTCATTAAAGCAAGTTCAGTGTTATAAATGTACAGTTCCTTAAATTGCGATAAATACATGTAAGTATATAACTGTTATTACAATTAGGATAGTGAACATTTCTATTATCCTATAAAATTCCTTCAGGCCTTTCTGTAGTCAGTCTTCTTTCCCTATCTCATGGCTACCATTGATAAGATTACAATTCTTTTAATTTTGCATTTTTAGAATATCATGTAAGTAGAAATTGTTTCTTCTTTCATTTAACATAATAAAAACATATATTGGTTTTCTTCCTTTTTATTGATAAACAATATTCCATTATATGTATTACAGCAATTTGTTTATTGGCTGATGAATATTTGGGTTGATTTTCAGTTTTGGGTGATTATGAATAAAGCTACTATAAACATCCATACAAGGTCTGTCCTGAAAGTATCGGCCACACAAACTGTTTTAATTATATTGACATTGGCTCCATACTTTTGGAACAGACCTCATATATAGGTCTTTGTGTGAACATTAGCTTTCATTTCTGTTGGGTAAATATTTAGGAGGGGGATTCTTGAGCCATATGGTAAATGTATGTTTAACTTTATAAGACTTTAAAACTGTTAATTCATTTACTAAACTGGCTGTACCATTTAACATTCCTACCCACAATGTTTAAGAATTCCAGTTGTTCTGTAATTTGGTCTGCACTCGGTATTGTCGATTTTTTTTTTTAATTTTAGCAGTTCTAATACTATATGCATAGTAGTATCTCATCATGGTTTCAATTAACATTTACCTAATGGCTAATGATGTTGAACACATTTTATATGCTTATTTGCCACCCATGTTTCTTCTTTGGTGAAGCCAAATGCTATCCAATTGCTAAACAGGTGTCAGTAGCTGCTCACTTTAACTTATTTAATGAGAAAAGCTTATTTTTGTTAAACCACTGGTAGTCATTGCCTTTGTTACATAAAGCTGAAAAATCATTCCCAAACTATACAACCTTCTTTTTAAATTGTGATTTTGTTTTCACATTCCTATATTCCCTCTTCACGTTAATGGAATCACCATTACTCCATCATCTAGGCCAGAAATTAATCCAGTTTTTATTTTCACTACTTTCTTATCTCCCAAGGCAATAATTCACATCTCTTGCATGAACTATTGCAATAGCCCTTTCGCTAGTCTCCATGCCACCGGTTTTCTTCTGTATTGATATTAGCTTTAGCACTTTAAAATGCAAATAAAATAGTGAAATTTTTCTGCTTAAACCTTTAATGGTTTATCATCACTTATAGATCCAAGGGTCTTAGCATAGCATGCACAACCTTTCACACCTTTTCTCCATCTATTGTCTCAGCTAGATCATCTGCCCTTCCCTCTCCTGCCCTGCCTTTCTCTTCCCTTCCCTTCCCTTCCCTCTCTTCTTTCACTTCCTTCCAGCACATCCCGTATTCCTGTGGGACAGAACCATTTATCCCTGGTGTGTGTGTGTGTGTGTGTGTGTGTGTGTGTGTTTTCTGTTTGAAAAGGCCTCTTTTTCTCATCTGGACAACTTCTATTCATCTTTCAAGAACAATGTCACATGTCACTACTATAGTATCCTAATTCTCATAAAAGTCACATACTCTCTCCATTCTGCTTCCATGAAATGTTATTCCATCCTTTATTCCTGAACCTTCTCAAATGATGTTTTTATGTGATGGTGTCTACTATGTTATTTTTGAACTATGTGATTCGTATAAATGCTACTTTGAAATCTCTGAAACAACTTCAATTTGGTACTAAGAAATCTGTGATTTTAAATAATTTTTAGAGTATCTAATATTACCATTATACATATTTAATATTGAGTATTACTAGCATTATTGGATACCCTCTTAATTGACATGAATACTGAATTTGAGTTAGAGGTTAGTGGAAACAAAGACTTAATTCTTCCTGTTCAAATTCATGCCTACTTTGTTATAGAGTACATCCTGTTATGAAGAAGGGAAGAAGGCGAGAATAAGAATCCTTAGGCATGCTATGTTTAAGGTTTGAGTAGATGTGATGTAAAGGAGGCTGAGAAGAAATGGTCAGAGAGGAAAAAAAGGGAATCAAGGGAGTGATTAATTAAACTAAAAAATGGGAGCATCCAAGTTTAAGGGAAGAGACCAGAAGAAATTAGTATTAAAAAGAGGCTATAGGATTTAATTAACAGCAACCTTTGCTTGAATGATTTCTGACGTTTATGGCAGCCATTAGCCCATAGGTTTGGGAGGAGTAAGTTATTTTTTTCCTCTGGTTTATCAGACCATCAAGTTTGGATTCTTAGATCTTAGACAGCAAATCCTATGACACAAAAGATAACCTTCAAGTCATCTCTGGACATAAAAATACCAGCCTCATAAAATGATTAAAAGTGATAATGTTCAGTCTATAAATTAATCAGGGGAAATTGGGACATAAATTTTAGCAACTTTGTTTCATTATCAGTTTGTGTAAAGAATTTTGTTAGAAGAAATAAAGACAAGATCATGTGACATGTGAATTAGGTTTTCAGAGAAGGAGCTAGCTGGGCAAATGACTCCTTGTTTAATCACCTGTTCTATTTTTTATGATTTAATATATGAATTTCTTACATGATTGCATTTTAGATTTGATTAATTTTGGTTTTTAATTGTTAAATATGAATACAATTAGACTTAGTTTTATGGGAATATAATTGGATATAAATTAGGCTTTGGTAAAGTTTAAATTGAAAATATATTAGGCAATTTCCTTAAATTTATTTTGCCTCAGTTTCTTCATTTGTAAAATTAAAGCATTGAATTAAATGTCCTTGAAGGTCCTTATGATGTCTCACAGTTGAACACAGCATTTTTATATAGAGAAAATAACTATGTAGTTAATCAAATCCTTCATTTTTCAAGTGATTATTTTGGCTTTTGAAAGCCTGTGAGAAATTTCTCCATTTATGACTATTTGTATTCATTATCTAGACATTGTCTTCATATGGATGGGGTGCTGGTAATCATATCAGCCCTAACATGGGAAATGCCTTTCTTTCCAGTAGCCACATTTTATCATGAAAGATGGCAGGCTTCAAGTACCCAGTGCTGTCTGTCTGACTTAGCTACACTGAATTATTGTAAATCCATATTAATTGTTAGAATTGCTTCAAATTTTGAGGAAATTTAATGCCACAGGGCCTACCAGGTTACATGGCCTCTGAGGCAGCTTGATGCAGTGCCAGAGTTCTTTCCTGTCCTCACTCGGCAGCTAATGCTATCTTCCTTCATGGCATTCAGGTTGGTCAGAGTATGGAATTTGCTACCTCCAGAACCTGAAGTGGTACAGTAGGTGTCATTCTTCTTTCCAAGTAATGGGAATTCTAAGATTTAATAATTTGTGTTTCTCTTTTGAGGGGATATTCTTGCATTTCTAAGACTACTTGGCTCCTTAAAACATCACTGTTAGCTGAGGTTCTTGATCTTTCTTAGTTTTATCCTCCACTAGTTAGTTAAAGCACAAGTGTCTTACCAAGGCCTCCCACATACTTGTCTATTCTTGCTCATCTGGTCTAATTAATATGATATCATCGGTACAGCGAGCCAGTGTTATGTTTTGTGAAATGTTCTTATGATCCACGTTGATTCATTTGGACTATGTCATGGCATAGTGGTGAAGGATTAACATAGCCTTAGGGCAAGACCAAATTGTGTGGTTGTCCTTTCCCTGTGAGTATAAACTGCTTCCGATGTTCCTTCCTAATGAAAGTGGAAAAGATCACATTTGCGAGATTAATGGCTGCATGGCTTATACCTGAGGCTGTATTAATTGGTTGTGGTGAAGACACCACATCTGGCACAGTAGCTGAAATTGGTTAAGTGTGTGGTAGTCAAATGTCACGTACAGGACCATCTGGCCTTGCAGAATTCATTAGGGCTTTGATGAACTTAAATGAGGTATGATGGTGACTATTACCTCTGCATTCTCTAGATCTGTAAAAGTAGCACTAAATTCTGCTACAACCACCGAAATAAAATACTATTTTTAGTTGAGAAAGGGAAGTTTCAGGGGTTTTCACTTAGCTTCTTCTACTATGATAGATAGCTTTTATTCTATATTCTAAGGAACACATAACGAGGTCTTTCAGACTATTTGGTATGGGTAGTTGCATTATACAGGGTGTGTGTAATAAATGGCAATAACTTTGCATCTCCTTATTTCATGTGCTTCTTATTTTGAAAAACTATGTTTCTAAGGTTATGATTTAACATCATTGTTAAATCATTGTTACATATATATAGTATTAAATTCTGAGAGTAACTGTCATGTTGAAGGAATATGATGTTAGAGCCACCAAAATTCCTGGACTCTGTGCAGGGTGAACTGCTAAGGAAATTGCAGACTTCAATAACATCCCTTTACCTACAGTTGACAATGTGAAGAAGGTGTATGTTGCTGATCCTGATGTCACCACACCAACAATGAAAACACATAAAGTATGCAAGGATCGCACAAGTCCAGACATTGTACACAGAATCCAGGAGATCATCAATGAAGATTAGGGAAGTCAATGCGCTCCATAGCAAGAGAACTGCAGATGTAGGATGCAATGGGTTGCAAGATTGTTGCTGAAGATATCAGATATAAGTCATATGTTCTTAGAAGAGGCCAGTTTATGACACAGCAGACAAAGGAAAGGCCCTTTGAAAAAGCAAGGAAACTGCTAACAAAATTGAAAAATCCCAAAGAAAAAAACCCTCTGATTTTCTTCTCTGATGAAAAGAATTTTCAGCTGGACCAAATAGTCAACAGAAGAAACAACAGGTGGCTTTGTGAAATTCTTAATGAAGTCTCAATTGTCATGAAAATGAAATTTCCTGCTACAGTGATGGTGTTAGGTGTTGGCAGCAATAAAAGAGATAACATGACCCTGCATTTGTTTCCACAAGGCTTGAAAGTGACTGCTGATGTTTACCTTGACGTTTTGAGAGAAGTAGTTGTACTATGGATGAAGCAGGTCGCAAATGGACGTCATTTTATCTTTCAACAAGATGGTGCACCAGCACATAATACCAAAAAGGTGCAAGAATTTCTCAATGTCAATGTTCCTGAATTCTGTTCAAAGGAAGTCTGGCCACCTAGTTCACTGGATGCAAATCCTTTAGACTACTATGTATGCAGCATTTGTGAGAAAGAAGTTAATAAACCACCTCATTCCAATAAAGAGGCTGTTAAAGCTCAGATTGAAAACATGATGATGTCCATGGATAAAGAAGTAAGTTAAAGCTTGCTCAAGATTCCGAAGTCAAATTGAGTCTATTATTGCAAGTGGAGACTTTTTTGAACAATTAAAAAAATAATGACTATGTTTATGTATTTACATATACAGATAAATTTATTTCAAAATGTAACACTTTGTGGTATGTTGTTTATTTTACTAAAATTTTGCCTATTTTTGAACGCATCTTGTACATCTGAAGGCCAGGGCAACCACCACCATGGACTTAGCGGACCTGCTGTAAGCCAGACTTGGGCCAGGTCTCTACTTAATACCTGGCTCCCATACATGTAACTGAGGTCCATGGTGATTTTTTGGGTCTACTGTTATCAATGGGAATTTAGATCCTGTGTCCAAAGATCTTATAAAAATATGGGTGCTTCTTTTTACAAGTTTATCATTATTTCAGTATATGGCTACAGGTTGTTTTAAGTGAGGACTACCATATACACTTGCTCTGCTGGTGATAGATTCTTTTTCTTAGGGACCCTATATATCTTTCTGTCATTGGATTTTAGGTCTGAAAACTGGACTGGGTCTATAAATTGGGTAGTTGCTCTCAGCATCCTGATTATACATTTATTTTTGAACATTTTATTTATTCTGAGAGAGAGGGGAAGGGAGGGAGAAAAAGAAACACATCGATCTGAGAGGGCAACGTCTATCTATTGGTTGCCTCTTGCATGTGCCCCAACTGAGGATGAGGACTCAAAATCTAGGCATGTGCCCTGACCAAAAATCAAATCAGTGACTTCTTGCTTTGCAGGATGATGCCTAACCAACTGAGCCATGCCAGCCAGGGCAATTATCCATTTTTCAACTTAATTTTTATTATTGACACTATTACAGATGTCCTACTCTTCACCCAAACCCCATCTTTGCTCACCTCGACCCAGCCCCCAGCCCAGCCTTTCCCTCTGGCTATCACCACACTGTTTCTGTGTCTATGTGTTATGTGTGTATGTTTTTTGGCTAATCCCTTCGTCTTCTTTCATCTAGTCCATCATCCCTTCTCTCCTCTGACAGCTGTGAGGCTGTTCCACATATCCATGCTCCTGTTTCTCTTTTGTTCCTTAGTTTATTTTGTTTATAAGTGAGAGCATATGGTATTTAGCTTTCTCTGACTTAACATAATAATCTCCAGGTCTATCCATGCTGTCACAAAAGATAAGATTTCCTTTTCTTTAAAAAAAATTATCCATTCTTATTTGTTGTTCTTGTTGTATAAATTAAGAAATAAACTTGTTAGTTGCTCATCTCTTTCCCTTAGTAATACCGAGTTCTTTGAACCATCTCTTGTGAGTAATTACATACTCAGAAATGTCATAACCCCCAACTTGCTTTTGATGATTTCAGCATCATCACCATTTAGCCTCTGTCATCATCTCTATCATATTTATTGCTTTCAAGGAGAGAAGTTCTATAATAGCATTTCTTAACAAATAGCTCTGGCCTATAGAGAACAGGCACCACTGAGCTTTTCAGTAATTCTGGTGCCCCTCTAACAAGCATATTCCCTATTATTCTCTATGCCATATCATGGAATATAATCCATGGGTGGGTTCTCCAGCCTTATGTAGTCTGTTCATTCTAGAATGCTCATTTCCCTAACCTGGAAAGTCTTTTTTTCCACATCTGCCATGGCACTCCTGACATTTCTACTTCGCTTTGTGTGGATCACAGCTGTTTTTAGACTTTCAAGGGCTATCTAGGAATATGTTTGCATTGTTACAGGGTCTTTGCCAGGCTGTTTAATCCTGCATCATGGAAGAATGCTTCCATATCAGCAACCTCTCTGTTTTGCAAATTTACACTTGATACCACCTTGATCCAGCACCTGCAGGATCTACTCTTACTCTCCAGGTTCTCACTGGTATATGTGTATTCTAGGCCCTGCCACTTCATCAGTTTGGTTTTTCCTTTTCTCCTTCAACAGACTCAAACTGTTTTGGTTGGGTTCTGTTGTAATGTGACTCTGGCAACTGGTTTGTTAGCCAGAAAAGGAAGTGAAGCTGGATCTTGAGGAGGGCACACGCTGTATCTCAAGGCAGAGGCCCTGCATCATCTGCAAGGAAGGGTGGGACTGTAACCTTTACAATGAATGATGGGCCTCTTGTGTAGGTTCAGAGGGTTCAGTGAAACCTAAAAATTCCAAATTTTTGAGAATATTGACCCAGATGTTCCCAATCCATATTTCATGGTCCTATTCCTCCCTCATCAGGGCCCTAATCTTGGAGTAGAAGACCTCCTTGTGCTGAAAATTCAGCATTTTCTGGAAGTATGCTACCTTATAATTAAGTACTGGGACTGATACTTAGTTTTTCTTGCCCTTTGGCTGCTAAAGATTAGAGCTCATTTATATGCTGCTGAGGAGGCCCTTTTTGCTTTCACAGTTTGCTTTCACTGATGGTTAATTATCCTTAGCTTTTCATTATAAATCTTAATTACTACATTCTCTTGACTACTCAAATATGTGAGATATTGGCCACACCAATATATTTCCTAATACAGTTTGCCATCAGTGGAAGTTATAACAATATAGCATTATAGGAGCTATCAATAATCCCCTGAGTCCCAGCGACAGGGTCCTTCCTCATTGCCAGTTGGCTAATGGGTGACTCAGCTTCAACACCCCGTTTCAGAGTTTCCTTTTCAGGATTACTCTTGGTGCTTAAGTCTCTTAGCTCAAATGCCCTGGAAAACAACAAACAAATAAACAAAACCCCCAAAAACCTCTAAGATAGACATGTGTGTTCACAAAATTTGCTGGTTAGTGTTTTTGAGTACAAGATCCATATAGTAGTAAAGAAAACAGGACTAGGCAAAAGGAGAGATGGAATTGTGATGAAGTTGCAAGAGAGGCTTCAGGTGATTTAATGAGGAGCTCTGGAGCTGAATTGGCCTTTGAGCTGTTTTAATTTGAGAAATGGAGGCCAAACTTTTGTATCCCCACATTAGCCATCCATTAAATGGTTACTTTAAAGACAAAGAAAAATTGGGGCCAGTGGCTTTATTTTATTAAAGGCACTTTCCAGAAGGAAACTTGATTATAAACAGTCAATAGCTAACATCCAGACGGACAGGGGAATGAATATCATAGTGCGAGAGGGGGATCTTACTATTCCATTGTGGCATTCACTATACATGTCATAGGTAGTAGGGCTTTAGCGTCCTTTAACTTTTTTTCTGACTTTTGTCATTTTCTTTTAGTACTATTTTAAACAATGAATGTTCCCATTTATAAAAAATTATAATTTGAAGCTTCATAAAAACAAAGCACAAAGCTTTCCAATTTAAAATTTTCTAATCATTTTCCCCTCTAACTTATTTTTAAATTAAAATTTCCTCACTATTTGAGGTAATTAGAGAAATTGATATAGAGTACTTTAATATAAGTAAATCAGCAGAAATTTCGGGGTCAGAAAACTTTGGTTGCTTAGAATCTACTGCACTTCTTATTTAAAAATGCTATGGCATGCTACCCAGATTCCTCTCTAGGGACTCCCACCACCCAATCAGGCCAGGCCAGGCCAGGCATTGTTTCAGCTGCTAAGTATGTTGGTTGCTCTAGCTCACAGATGAATTCCCTCTATAGGAATTGACCCTGGCTCAAGGAAGCCACTTTGTTTGCAGTTACATCCTGCCCCAAATTCCATGGCACTTCCCATCACATGGTTGGGTCATGCAGGGTGCAAAGGCTTGGTCCCATTACCTCAATCTGGGACAACTTTGAAGGACTATTACAGAAAGAGTTTACTATAGGAAAGCTAAGGCCTCTGTTGTAATTGCCTTGTAGCTTGACCCTTCTTTCCATTCAATTCTGCTTTCCCTTTTTCTTTACACATGTTGTACCTAAAATCATCCCCCAATACATTTCCAGTAGGCAAATAAATATCCATTTCAAATCTGTCTCTAGAAAACCCACCTGTTTTGTAACTTGATTATGAGAGAAACAAATTATTTCTCTAAATAATAATAATAAAGTAGATACATAGTGTGTTGTGTTCTAAAATTTAATTTTCATAGACAGGAGTTACACTTCTTATTAATCATACCAACATGAGAATATAATTAAATTAATTCTAAGTTTTGAGTGGCTGTTATGCAATTGAAATTAACAGCTTGCTAATGATAATCAGAAATTTTTAATTACTCTTGCCTTTTTCTTCATATATAGTTCTAGGTAATAACTCAGGGAATGATCTTTCATTAACAGGAATTTTGTCAGAAAGAGTGGGGAAAAGGCAGTGCAAAGATATTGAGGAAACTATATCATTGCCAACTCTAAGAATATGACAGAAGTAAAAAAATAATAATTTTCTCAGAAACAAAGCAAAAGTCACTTTGGCAAAGATTTTTAATGTCTCTGAGTATGAACTTGCATTTTTTGTGAAAGACACTTTTAACACAAACTTTGGTTTAATGGTCCTTCAGCCTAGAGTCCACTTAAAAGCATTTTGAAGTCACATTATAGATCTTTATAGTTGGCAACACGGCTGAGTAGATGTTTAGAGAACACTTCGTAGGGAAAGACATTTAAATTCTGGATAAAATACAAAAGACATACTTTAAAAAAATATAGTTACTGATTTTAGAATGAGAAAAAGGGAGAGAGAGAGAGGAAGAGAAACATCGATTTGTTGTTCCACACATCCATGCATTCATTGGTGGAGTCCTGCGTGAGCCCCTTCTGGGGAACAAACCCTCAACCCTGGCACATTGGGACAGTGCTCCAACCAACTGAGCTTCCCAGCCAGGGCCCAAAACCATATTTTTTAATGCTTGGCTAATTCATGAACTAAAGGAAAATCTTTGAAGCCCCAAATGAGAAAACATGAATTTAGAGATAGAAATCAGTACATTATTGGACATTTGCTGGAGAGGCAAAGGAGAGGATCAGCACTACCCTACCCCATTGTTTAGGTTACACGCATATGGCAAAGGCTTGCAGCCTGCAAATATAATGAGATCCCCATAGAACCCTGCACAAAGTCTGCTCTGCTGTAAAAAACAACCTCTTCTCCCTAAATTGCTTAGGCATCTGATACCAGTTTAATGTGCTTGCCACGTAAAGGGCACATATGTTAGTTAGCATTTTGAATGGTCAATAAATAAGGGGCGGGGTGGTCCCTCCTACTCTCCCTGCCTAGATCTCTTCTCACCATATGCAAAAGTCAATTCCAGGTAACAAAATAATTTTAATGGGAAAGATAAGCCTTCAGTATTTTAGAAGTAAATATATAATCTCTGCATTGAAATAGGTTCTTAATACATCAAAATCACAAAACAGGAAGAAAACGTGATACATATGCTCACATTAATTTAACAAAGGATCCCCCAAAACAGAGGAAATGTCAAGTCATAGACCAAAAGAAGATATTTGTAACACAAAATATTGGCAAAAGTTAGTCTCCAGACATTAAAATAAATAAATAAAAACCAACTTCAAACCAATAATAGAAGAAAAACAATTCACTGGACAAGATGGTAAAAGACAATTTACATAGGGGGAGAAATTAAGTCAAATTTATGAAAAAATATATAACTTTATCAATAATCAGGGATATGCCAACTTAAACAACAATGAGGTATATTTTATACCCATTATATTGGTAAAATTTAAAGTTACTATAATGCCTGGATTAGTGAAGATGTAATAAACTATGCAATCACTTTAGAAAACACCTTGGCATAATTTAATGAGAGTGATATACTTCACATACTTCTATGACGTATTAATTTCACCTGTATATATAGTTTACAACATTAGATTTCTAAGTCCTAATGTGCTTAAAGGAGTCTGATTTATACTATTCCTAGGATCATTGTTAATAGCACCTCTTTGCCCTCCCCCAATTGTTCTAGTTGGATGATACAATTTATGGTTATTTTATCATCATTCTTTATATATTTATATATATTTTAATGAATCCCTATTATTGGGAATTAGGTTTTGGCAATTTCCTGTTCTTGTATTTTATACCACTTTTTTCCTTCTAAAATTGTTAGGCAGTAAAAAGTGATGAGATTCAACTTTAATACTGGTTACACACCATTGATAGGAAACGTAGTTCTCTTGGGGGATCTGCTTAAGTCAAGCTAGTAGTTAAGAACTCCCTAACAGATAGTAGTACTTACCATAAGGGATCATCTGACCTAACAGTTAATTCTACTTCTTTATTCACCTCTTGGTGATCATATAAGTCTTTTTCTTTTTCTTTTAACATTGTACAAATTTTTCTTTTCCTTGAGAGGCATAACTTTTAAAGATTTCTTTAGAAAGATTTAAAAAATACCTTTAGAGAACACTATCTCAACCTTTAAATCATTTAAAAAAAAGTCCTTCAGAATCTCCTAAAAATTTTCTACCTTCTTATAAAAATAATCCAGTGTTTCATGAAACAGGCTATTCTTAAAACAAGTAAAAATTATAATAGTCTTACTGCATTTTATGTCTTTATTTTAAATTATTAGTGTTGCAATTGCATGCATTTTTCCAACCACCACCTATAGAGAGTCTGATCAAATACAAACTAGTGTTATATGAAGAAATGCATTCTGAGTTAATAAATTGGAGGCTGACAATAAATCTAAAAAGTGTCACCTTGTAATATTTTAGGGTGATGACAACCATAATATATTCATAGTTTATAATGCGTTTAGCTCATCTAAGTAAACCCAATTTAAGCATGATGACATTTTACTATTAGTAAACTTCTCCCATAGTCCAATCCATTTTTCCATCCTTAAATGCATATCAAACTTGCAATTTGCTAATGATAGAAAGATTCAGTGTGTGCTAATGCTCTAAGCAGTACTTGGTGCTTGATCTACCATAATGTAAGTTACTTTTTAGAAAGTGAAAAATGTCCTAAGACATTTTAGAAAATAGAAGCAGTGTCTGTGAGTATATGACAGTGGTAGAATTGTACAGCATACAAACTATGCCAATGTACACTTTCCTAGCACTTTATTAAGCTAGTTCTAAGAGTGTTAGAATCATTATATCATTCTACCCTTTAGTATTATAGTGTAAAGATCAGCTGAAAGAAATCCAGCTGACCAATTGTTTAGTTACATGTCATTCTACCTCAAAAATAAAGAAAATTCTGTTTGTGGACTATATAAAACTAATGGATTCAAAAGATATCTGCAGCTTAAAAAGATCCCCGACCCAATCTCAGTGCTGTGCCTATGGCCAGTCAGAATTTTTCAGTTCTTAGGTCTAAGAGGCTTGCATAAAGGCTATAATATTATTGATAGTTTTGCCCATTCATAATCCAATAAGATTGAAAAGGGGCTTTTTATTTTTTAAACATACAGGGATATCCCTTATATCTTCACTGAAAAAGTAGTTTGTTTGGATGTGATATGAACACTTAAAAAACTGAGTTTGCTTCAAAAGATTTCATGGCACAAGCTTGGAAGGGTTTTTCCCCTACTTTTTTTTTTGTGTGTGTGAGGAAAGAAAAAATAATCATTCTCAATGACACTTCAAATGTAAGTTATCCAGTTTTAAAATGATCAAGGAAAGAGAAAAATATGTTGAGGAACAATGTAACTGTCTTGAATTACATTTCTAAGGGCATGACACTAGTGACATGATTTCTTACTTTTCATGTTACTAGACTACGATGGGAAATAACCACTGAATTCTGACTGAGATAAACCATCAAAAGATTAAGTGTTTCCCATATCAAACTGTCAAGTCAAGCATGTTATTTATCTCTGTTCTCCCTTTGGGAGGCCAACTGTGGGTAAATGTGGGTAAATGCAAGTGTGACATTGGGAAAAATTTGGCCTGGTCTCACATCTCAAGACTGAGCAATTTTGCTTTATCTGATCATTATGAGGCATTTTTACATAACTTTGCTTCTTTCTCCCCCAGCTTTATAGAGATATAATTGTCATATAACATTGTTTAAGATTTACAACATCATGACTTGATTTATGTATATATTGCAAATGGTTACCACAATAAGGAGGTAACCAAATCCTCCATACCTTACATAGGTACAAATTTTTTTTTTTTTGAGGGGGTTGAGAACCTATAAAATCTACTCTTTACAACTTTCATATATAATATACAGTATTGTTAACTATAGTCACCATGTTATACATTAGATCCCCAGAATTTATTCATCTTAAAAGTAGTAATTTGTGCCCTTTGACCATCTTCACCCATTCTCACCTCCACCCCAACCCACTTCTGCCCCAGGCAGCCACCAATCTGCTCTCCATTTTTAGGAGTTTGTTTTTTTATATTCAACATGTAATTGAGACCATACAGTATTTCTCTTTGACCTATTTCACTAGGCACAATGCCCTCAACTTTTTGCTTTTGTAATTTATTTTTTTTCTGATGAAACAGGGATACTATGTTAATATCATACTGAATCTTAACATTTTCCCCTAATTCCTTCCCTATTCAACCAGCCTGTTATGTTGGACACTGAAGGGTAATTAAAAGGGGAAGCTAAAATAATAAATAAATACTTGACTTGGAAGCATTTACAGAAGCTAAGGGGAGAGAGTAGGAACAATCACAATAGTAAAATTTATTTCTTACTATTGTCAGGGAAAAAACAGTTGTAAAAATGGCAAATTTCTCTTTGCCATAGGTCAGGCTATCAGAAAGAGTATCCTGGGCACCAAGAGTGTGCAGTTGGACTGAGTTTGGTCTTGAGAAGTTTACCTGACTAGGTAATCTTTCTTTCTACATAAGTGTCTTTCGATAAAAGGAAAAAAATAGATTGCAGGCCAGTTGCTCTTTTCTTCCACCATGTAACTTTTAAATTTAATCAATATCTTAAATGTTCACCAGAAACTTCAAATTCAAATGGTCTTATTAGCAAATTCTAGTGAGTATAAAAAAGACAAATAGTTCCAATCTTACATAAAATCTTCTGTAGAATAAAACAGAGTGTATTCTAATATGTTTATGAGTTCATCATAACCTTAACACCAACACCACAGCAGATCAGTGTAAGGTAACTACAGGTCAATCTCATTCATGAACATAGGTACCAAAATCTTTTTTTTTTTTTTAAAGATTTTATTATTTCCAGAGAGAGGGGAAAGGAGAGGGGCAGAGAGGGAGAGAAACATCAATATATGGGTTGCCTTTCACCTGTCTTCATCCACGGGTCTATCTGGCTGGAGACCTGGCTTGCAACCTGATTATGTGTTCTGGCTGGGAATCGAACCAGCGACCTTTGGGTTCACAGGCTGGCACCTATCCACTGTACCACCAGCCAGGGATAGGTACCAAAATCTTAAAGCAATGTTAGCATTGCTTTAGCAAAGTAATGTTAGAATCTGACAATAGTATATCATGACCAAATTTTTAACCCAGAAATGAAAGATTGGTTCACCATTTACAAATCACTTTACCACATTGAGAGAATAATAAAAGAGAAAAATAGATACAAAAATAATTTGATAAAATTTAACATCCATTCATAACAAAAACCTTCAGCAAACTAGAAATAGAGGAAAAGTTCCTAATTTGAGTATGGCTATTTAAAAAAAAAATCTAGATCAAGCATCAAAGTTAAAGGAAACTGTTGGAAGCTTTTCTCTGTTCTAGGAATGTGACCAAAAAACTTACTTTGGTTCAACCTTGTTTTGTAAGACAAGAAAAATTAAAAGCTACAAAGACATGAGAATGTTGTTCTTTTTAGATAATATGATTGCATATATTGAAAACCCTAAACAATATAAAAATAAGTTATATGGTTAATCAGTTTATTAAGTTTTCTGGATACAAGGTTAACATACAAAGTTTTATATATTTTTATATAATACAATAAAACTAGAGAATGTAAATAAGTAATAAAAGTGACTATTTTCAGTGACATTAAAAGCATAAAATTTCTAGATATAAATTAATAAAATATATGTAAGGTTTCTACTCATAAATCTGTAAACATTATTCATAGAATTTATGTATGTATGTATTGTGTCAATTAGAGGATACAATACTTTACAGTTGTTAATAGATTATGTAAAGATTTATAGGTTTAAATTACAACTCGTCTTAGTGGGAGGTGTTTGTTTTGTTGTGAAAGTTAATAAGCTCATTCTAAAATTTATGTGGAAATACTAAGGGCCAAGAATATCCAAAACACTCTTAAAGCAGCAGGAAAATATGGTCAATTGTTCTACTGAATACTAGCCACAATTATTGGTGATAGATCAACAGAGAATGCAGAACTAGATACACATAAACATGAACACTTTATGTATGATAAAGGTTATAGCAGAGAAGAGAAGTAAATAGATTGTCTTTTCAGTAGATAATGTTGGGTCAACTACAGATTTATATGGGAAAAATGAAAGTTGATGCCTATCTTATACCATAATTAAATCCAGTTGGATAACAGAGCTAAATATAAATTAATAAAATTTCCAAAATATAACATGAAATATCTTCACGATCTTTTCATGATGAAAGATTTTTCAGTAAGAGGTAAAAAGCATTAACCATATATAAAAATATTAATAGGTCAAATTACATTAAAATGAAGAAATTGTGATTATCAGAGATATTACAAACAAAGTGAAAAGTAGGAGAAGATATTTTGCAATACATACAGTTGACACAGGTCTCATTCTCAAAAATATTGAAAGAATTTCTACAAATTAGTAAAAAAAGACATGGACATCCAATAGAAAAATGGGCTTTTGAAGAGGCATTTCACAAAAGAGATCTCCAAGTGGTCAAGAAACATTAAAATATGTTCAACTTTCCAAGTCATGAAGAAAATGTAAATTAAATCCACTCTGAGCTGCTACTACATGTTCAACAAAGTGGTTAAAATTTACAAAGACTGATACAGAAAAATAGAGACACTTTATACTCTGCTGGTCGGTGTTTAAGATGATAAAAACCCATTTTGGAAAGTTGCTTAACCTACTGAAGTACATACCCATCACTCTGACCTAATATTTCTGTTTCAAGCAATAAGATTAATAAATATTGACAAAAAATATTGGTATAAGAAAGTTCATGGTACTACTATTCATAATAGTCACTCCTGAGAACAATCAATACTTCATAACATTAAGATGCATAAATAAATTGTTCATATTTATACACATAAGCACTATACAGTAGTAAACATAAATAAGCATCAGTTACATGTAACAATATGAATAGATTTCAAAAGAAGAAAGACATACATACAAAAAGCATATTGTTGATTCCATTTATACAAAGATTAAAAGTAGGTAAACTAATTGTATTCAAAGTCAGGATAATGTTTATCTTTGAGGGGAGGAGACATGAGTGGCCTTTTATTCCTTGATGTTTACATAAGTGTGTTCACTTTGTTATAATACAAATTCTGTTCAATGTCACTGCTAATCCAGGTACAAGTCACCATCATTAGCATTATCTCTCACCCAACTTGCTGCAATAGTTTAAAAAAATTTTCTCTCTGCTTTTACTCTTGATCCCCTTTCATGTATTCTCAGCATAGTAACCAGAGTGCTGCCTTTAAAAAGTTGTGTCACTCTGCTGCTCAAAATCCTGCAATGGCGAAAGTCCTTATATAAGAACCTACATGAACTGGTCCTCAACTACCTATGTGTAGTAATCTCCAGCTCTCCTCTTCCTCCTCTCTGTGTTCCTCTAGTCCGCTGTCCTCCTCTATTGAGGTATCTGTGAGCTAACTCATACCTTTTAAGCCTCTTTCATATGTTACTTTTTTCATGATGTCTTCCTTTCTACCCTATTTAAATTGGTTACCTGCCCCACTTCATCAATTCTCCTGTTTCCCCTTACCCTACTTTCATCCTAATTTTTTTAAAGCTTTTTTTAATTTCATTATTTCTAGAAAGAGGGGAAGGGAAAGAGGCAGAGAGGGAGAGAGACATCAATGTATGGTTGCCTTTCACTTGACGCCAGCCACAGACCTGACTGGAGACCTGGTTTGCAACCTTGTTATGTGACCGGGCTGGGGAATCGAACCTGCGACCTTTGGGTTCACAGGCCGGTGCCTTACCCACTTCATCCTAATTTTTATAGAATACTTATCTCTAATATACTACATCATGCCTTTATTTTTATATTTATTCACTCATTTATTCATTCAACATTTGACTCTACCTTATACAAGTACTGGAAAAAGCAAAGATTTCTGGAGATCAGAGTTCCTTTTATTCTTTTTTTTTTTTTTTTTTTTTTTATTGTTGTTGTATTACATCCCTTTTATTCTTTTTTAAAAATCATATTTTATTGGTTATGATATTATAGTTGTCCCAGTTTTTCCCCATTTGCCTTCCTCCACCCAGCACCTCCCATACCCTCAGGCAATCCTCACACCGTTGTTCATGTCCATGGGCCATGTGTATAAGTTCTTTGGCTATTCCATTTCCTATACTGTACTTTACATCCCCATGGCTATTCTGTATTCTGTAACTACCTATTTGTACTTCTTTATCTCCTCATCTCTTCACCCATTCCCCCATACTTCCCTCCCAACTGCATCAAAATACTGTCTGTATCCATGATTCTGTCTCTGTTCTTCTGGTTTACTTAGTTTGATTTTAAGATTCAGTTGTTGATATGTATTTATTACCACTTTATTGTTCATAGTTTTAATATTTTTCTTAAATAAGTCCCATTAACATTTTATATAATAATGTTTTGGTGATGGTGGACTTCTTAATTTTTTCTTATCTAGGATGATCATTATCTGCCCTTCGATTCTAAATTATATATTTGGTGGGATATATAATCTTGGCAATAGGTCCCTGATCTTCATGACTTTGAACATTTCTTGCTAGTCTCTTCTAGCCTGCAACATTTCTGTTGGTAAATCAGCTCACAGTCTTACAGAAATTACTCTATAAGTAACATATTGCTTTTCTCTTGCTGCTTTTAAGATTTTCTATCTTTAACTTTTGGCATTTTAATTATGATGTGCCTTGGAGAGGGCCTCTTTCCATCCATCTTGTTTTGAGACTCTCTGTGACTTGCATGTCTTTTTTCTTTACCAAATTAAAAGAAGTGTTCTTTCCTTATTTTTTCAAATAGACTTCTAATTTCTTGCTCTTTCTCTTCTCCTTCTGGGACCCCTATATACAAATGTTGAAACACTTGAAGTTGTTCCAGAGGCTGCTTACAATATCCACATGATATGGCTCCTTTTTCTTCTTCTTGTTCTTATTGGTGGTTGTTTTTTGCTTCCTTGGGTTCCAAATAACTTATTTGATTCTCAGCTTCATCCAGTCTCCTCTGCAGGGGCAGGGCAGTCTGTAAGTATTCACAGAGTGTGCATGCTCCGGGGTTTCCCAGTTGGTGCAGGCCAAAGTCAGCCCCACCCATCCCTGTGTTCTTCCTGGGACACCTGCATGAGCTATAAAGCAATCTGAGATTATTGCTACTTGTGCTGGGCTTGGAGTTTCCTAGGTAAAGCCAAACTGTGAATATAAGTTTGCTGTAGCTCGTACTGGGCCTGAGGCCACTTAGCAAGAGATGAAATCTGGGGAATCACTGAGGCTGACCATTGCTTATTTGAGAGGATTTAAGAATTTGTGAAGCATGAGCCAAGACCAGCCATTCATATGGGGTGGACCCATAAGATGGGTTGAATGGAGTCTCAGGGGATCTCCTAGCCAGGGCAAACAGTGTTAGCTAGGTCAGTGGAGTCTCAGATATGGCACCCATCTGCTGGCTCTGTGGCTCTGTGGCAGAGGGCCCAAAAAAGGAACAGTGGCCTCTGCCTGCATTTCTGTCTGAGAGAAAGCTGTCCCTCAGCTCTCATCTTAATGCTAGACACTTCAGTTCCTCTCTGTATGCCACTGGTATCTTTCAAGTTGCTACCCTAATACTACAGCTCAGAAGGAGTGGGTCTGAGTAAGTCTGTGTGGGGTTTCTTAAAGAACTGATTGGGACTCCAGGAGTTTCTTCCACTGACTCAATCAACCCCAGATGGGTTTTTCAGGCATAAGTTGGGACATATATGGGGACATATCTTCTTGGTCCTGGAACCCTGTGCTGGGGCAGGAGGGGTGCTGTTGTGGGGCTAGAATTCCTCATTCTTGAGATATCCCTCCTGAATTTTTATCCACTGTGTGTGGATGTGGAACCAACCCATTCTGCATCTCTGCTCCTCCTACCAGTCTGGATGGATGTGATTTTTAAAAATTCTATAGTTGTCAGATTTCCATTCAACTCAATTTCTGATGGTTCTGAGTAATGATTAATTTATAGTTTATTTGTAATTTTAATGTGGTTGTGCAAGAAGAGGAGCTGTGCTTACTTTTGCTGCCATCTTGACACAAGTCTCCCAGAGTTCCCTTTGGAAACGAGACAAAAGAAATTTGGCATACAAATTGTTATAGCTACAATTTATTGGGTGTATTGTGGACCATATGCCTTTATTTTTCATTCTTAATATTTGCTCCTTGTTAGAAATAGAACAACACATTTATTATCTGTCACTTTCTTCAGGGATCCTTGTTTCACTCACTCATACATTATAAGACCTTAAAATATTGTAGGTACTCACTAGATATTTGTGGAATGAATGAATGAATGAATTTATTGGATCTCTAATATGTAACAAGGATTCTGTTGGGCACTGGAATTGTGATGCTGAGAAAAACTAGAAAAATGTGTTGCTTGTATCAGAGCATTTGCCAACTTGAGAGACAGCTGTCATATGATAATAGAAACAGAAGTTTAGTTGCAAAGTGTAATAAAAACTGATGTTCCTTTGAGAATGCATAATTGAGAAATTACCATGGTAGGAAGGTGGGTCAGAGAAGACTTTCCAGAGAAAATGCTGCTTGAGCTAAGATCTGATAAAGATTGGTAAGCAATTCTGACGTAATTAGGCATGGCATGGAGCCTGGGTATAGACATTCTTAAGAAAACTCTGTTGGTATTTATATACCAGTGCTTTTCCAGTTTTAATGTGTGTATGGATCACCAAGAAATCATGCTAAAGTTCAGACTCTGACTCAGTAGATAATGCATGGGCCCAGAGGTTCTATAGGCTCAAGCTCCCATATGATGCTGAAGCTGCTGTTCTTAAGATTATACACTGAGAAGCAAGGCAGTATAGCACTGGTTCCAAATTGCATCTCGATGTCACAGTGTTTACTTTTTTTTTTAATTTAATTTTTAATTTTTAAAAACATTTTTATTCATTATTTTTATAGAGAAGAAGAGAGGGAGGAAGGGAGGGAGGATGAAAGGGAGTGAAACATCAGTGTATGCTTGCCTTTCACCTGCCTCCAGTTGGAGACCTGGCTGAACACTTGGCTTTGCAACCTAGTTATGTGCCTTGACTGGGAATCGAACCAGTGACCCTTGGGTTCACAGGCCAGTGCCAATCCACTGAGCCACACCAGCCAGGGCAGAAACAATGTTTTCTAACTTATCAGTTGAGTTGTAATCATCTCTCTTTGCTTCAGCTATATGAACTGCATATCCTAAATATTTTAGCTCAGCAATATGGATGTTATTTAGCTATTACATTAATTTGTACAATGTAGACCTTGTTTACATATTTTACAAGTGCATTTGTACATATGTGAGTCTGTTTTTCCCCTCCTCTGTGGGTTGGGTACTCCCAAGGGGCAGGCATTATGTCCAAGTCATTTTAGGGCCCTCTGTCTAATCCACTGTGACCATGATAATTACTCAATTAATTTCTACTGAATAGTATTGACTCTACCAATAAAGTCAATTTTTGACTTTATTGTCAACAATAACAAGAAAAGAATAAGTTCTTTTCTTTCCTTTTGCATGAATAAAGAATAAATTATCCTTTAAATTGGACCATTCATTTTTACCTTGTCATGAATATAAATGACAACATTTATATTTATAATATGCCTGGTTAAGCACATATTCATGAGAAAAATTAAGGTAACAGTAAACATAAAAACACATAGAAAACTATGGAATGTTATAGATCTTAAGATATTACTATTATTATTACTAAAGCATAATAATAGAAAATGTTCATATTTTCAGCTGAGTGACAGTATTTTTGAGAACTAGAGGGAGAAGTCAAGTTTTTAAAAATAGGGCACTGTCTTCTGGCCAAAATGGAAGCATAGGTAGACAAACTATGTTTTCCTCCACAACTAAGAAGGAATCCATCTACCTCAACACTGGAGATAACCAGAAGTTCCAGAAAATCTAGCTGCATGGGAGTCCAACAGAGATATACAGAAAAAACACACATCCAGACAAGGTAGGAGAGGTGGAATCAGGATAGAGAGAACACAGTTTAGTGGCACAATGGCAGTGGAACAGTGTCTGTGGTTGTTTGGAAGAAATCACTGTCACACATTTAAAAAATAGGGATACCTGGGTAGTGCTTCCAGCACCAGACCAGACCATGCAACTCATGGTTCCAGTGATGGAGGAGGAGATGTAAATAAAGCCACATTGCTTCTGACTGTGAAAACCAGTGGTCATTGGGGTGGTGGAAGAAACTGCTGGTCTCTCAGCAGAGTTCATTTGTGTAGAGGCCATCCATGGTCCTGGAACATCTGCAGACCCACCCACTCTGGAGACCACAACCAGGACAATAGCTAGAGAAGTACTAGTTCCATGTAGGAAGTGGGAGAAGTGCCTGGAAAAGAGGTTAGTGCTGAGTAAACAGCATTGTTCCCTCTCAGACCTCTCCTCCACATATAGTGCTAAAATGTGATGAAACAGGTCACCCTGTACCATTATCTTAGGTTCCACCCCTTACAACATAACAAGCACAGAAGTTTTACCTAAGACACAGAGGCAAAACAGAAGGCTGTTAAGTTGAGAAGACAGAGAAGTATGGCCCAAAAGAGAGAACAGATCAAGGTTCCAGTGGGAAAACTAAACAACAAAGAGATAAGCTAGCCAGCCTAACAGATGAAGAGTTCAAAACACCAGTGATAAAGATACTCACAGACTTGACAGACATGTTTAAATATGACAAATGCAGAGGGAAGAAGTGAAGGCTATGCTAAGTGAAATGAAGAAAAATACACATGAAACCAATGGTAAAGGGAAGAAAATGGGTTCAAATCAGTGATTTGGAACATAGGGAACAAATAAACAGTCAACCAGTACAGAATGGGGGAACAAGAGTTGAAAAAAACAAGGAGAACCTTAGGAACCTGTGGGTCAACTTTAAATGTGCCATCATCCAAATCATAGGGGTGCCAGAAGGAGAAGAAGAAGAACAAGAAATTGAAACTTATTTGAAAAAATAATGAAGGAAAACTTCCCAAATCTGGTGAAGGACATAGATGTACAAGTCCAGGAATCACAGAGAGTCCCAAACAAGCTAGATCCAAAGAGAACCACACCAAGACACATAATTAAAATGCCAAAGGTTAAAGATAAAGAGTCTTACAAGCAGCAAGAAAAAGCAGAAAGTTACCTACAAATGGGTTTCTATAAGACTATCAATCAGATGTTTTCTCAAAAGAAACTTTACAGGCAAGAAAGGATTGTCAAGTATTCAAAGTGGTGAAAAGCAGGGACTTGCAACCTAGGTTATTCTACTCAGCAAAGCTATCATTTAGAATGGAAGGGTAGATAAAGTACTTCGCAGACAAAGTAAAGCTAAAAGAGTTCATCATCACCAAGCCATTATTATATGAAATGTTAAAGAAAATTATTTAAGTAAAAGATCAAAATTATGAACATTAAAGTGACAATGAACTCATAACTATCAACAACAGAATCTAAAAAATGAAAACAAAAACAAACTCTGCAAACAACAAGAATGAATAAGCTCAGAATTATTGGTATGGTGATCATTTGGAGGATTATCAGCAAAGAGGGGGAAGGGGAAAAATGGGGAAATGGTGCAAGGATTAGGAAATATAATTGGAGGTACATGATTGGAGGAATTTAAGAATAATATAGGAAAGGGTAAAGCCAGGGAACTTATTTGAATGACCCATGGACATGAACTGAGTATGGGATGGGGTGGGGATTGCTGGAGGGAAGGGGACCTTGGGAGGAGGTGATCAAAGGGAAAATAAATTGGGACAACTGTAACAGTATAATCAATAAAACTTATTTTAAAGAAGAAAAATTAAAAAATAGGACACTGGCAAGCTTATTTGATGAGAATAGAGTTGTACCATGAAAACCACTGTTAATATTTTCTTAATTTTTGAGCTGTGTCCTAACTTTACAGGTTTGTTGTAAGCTTTTTAAGAGCATAGATATTAATAACATTTTCAAAAATTAGTATTTTGCAACTATTGTGGTTTGAGTGTACAGGAATATTAAAGACCTAGGGTAATGATTAGGAAAAGGGTTAAGCTTCTATCAGACTCTGATGTTTACTTAAGTGGAAGGGATAACACTCCTCTGAGATACCTGACCTATATTGACCAAAGCCTCATGTATTGATTTTCCATTTAAATTTTAAAAAATCCAATGAATTGATAGTTTACTTTGAAAGAATAACAAAGGTAAAACTTACTGAGATCTGTTCTAGGCACTAAGTCTATTAACTAATTTTAAAAACACTTATTATTAGCTCTATTTTATAGGCTTGACCCTGAGATTCAGATACTCTAAAATTGAAAATTATCTCTTCCTAGGAATGGAGCATGTTCGAGATAGATAGCACATTAAAATTAAAATCTTTCAGAGAGGCAATGGAATAGAACCAAAACAAAACAAAACAAACAAAACAAAAACATAGTTCTGGAATCAGACAGATCAACATGAGCATCCTGGCTCTGCCATAATGCCCTGTAAACCCTTGGGCAAATTACTTAACCTCTTAAGACTGCAGTTTTCTCATCTATAAAATGGGATAAAATTACATATGCTTCTTATTTTACTTCTGCCACTTCTACACACCTTGGCTAGAAAGTGGGTATCAAGATCCATTGACAAAGATATAGATAGATTTGTCACCATAACAGGAACCCTTCTGGTACCAACATAATCAGATTATGTAATAATTTTTCCTTTCTCCTTGTTTCCCTTTCTTTCTTCCTAAATAACTACCATTTGTTATGTACTTGCTCCATGACAAGTAATTTACATATGTAGACTAGGCTTCTCTATCTCTTCTTTCTTCTATCATTTATTTTTTCCAGTTATTTTTTTTCTAAAAGTTCAGTGAAAGAGGTATAGGTAACCCTAAATTACAAATGAGGTAGAAAGATAGATCTGGTCTAGGTTGCCATTGCAGGTCATGCAGGAGTGGTTGAACCACATTTTTTTAAGTGATAAAATGCTAGACTGAAGTTAATTTAAGCATGGGAGGGACATGTTTATTATGTGTTTCAATTATATTATACTTGGAAGTCAGTAAGCAGAATGATTTTGGAAAGGTTATCACTAAAGTTGAAATGACCAGTTGGAAGGCAGTTACAACAACCACAATATCTGCTCTTTATTTTTATTTTAATTTTTAAATGATTTTATTTATTATTTTCAGAGAGAAGGGAAGGGAGAGAGAAAAAGGGAGAGAAATATCAATGTATGGTTGCCTTTCACCTGCCTCTAGCTATGGACCTGGCTGGAGACCTGGCTGGAGACCTGGCTTGCAACCTGGTTTTGTGCCCTGGCTGGGGAATCAAACCAGTGACCTTTGGGTTTGCAGGCCGGCACCTTATCCACTGTACCACCAGGCAGGGCGCAACCTGTACTTTTTATATTTGTGTCAGGGACTGTGCTTTCCATGCATAATCTTATAGCAACCTTACAAGGAAAACTATTTAATCCCATTTTAACTATGATAAAAGTGAGGCCCATGAACATTAAATAACCTTACATAATTTTGAATTGGCATCCAAATTTCTCTTACCATGTTTAAATGTACTAAAATAGGTAGTTTCTCACAAACTGTAAAATAAATATAATATATTTATATTTATAATATATCCATATATGCATATGGATGAAATTCACAAACATAATGTTAAGTAAAAAATGGCAAGAAAGCATATACTACATGATTTCATTTATAATCTTAAAAATATTTTTAAAAATTTTATTTATTATTTTTAGAGAAGAGCAGAGATGGAGAAAGAAAGGGAAAGAAACATCAACATATGGTTGTCTTTTACCTGCTTCCAGCTACATCTGGGGACTTGGCTTGCAACCTGGTTATGTGCTCTGGCTGGGAATCAAACCAGCAACCTTTGGGTTCACAGCCCAGTGCCTTATCCACTGTGCCACTAGCCAGGGCTTGATCTTCTTTTTCTTAAGTAAGTCCCTGTCAAATTTCATATAAATGGCTTGGTGATGATGAACTCCTTTAGCTTTACCTTGTTGGGGGTGTACTTTATCTTTCCTTCTATTCTAAATGATAGCTTTGTTGGATAGAGTAATTTAGGTTGCAGATCCTTGCTTTTCATCACTTTGAATACTCATTGCCAGTCTCTTCTTGCCTGCAAAGTTTCTTTTGAGAAATTAGCTGATAGTTTTATGGGAACTCCTTTGTAGGAAACTCTCTGCTTTTCTCTTGCTGCTTTTAAGATTCTCTCTTTATCTTTAATTTTTGGCATTTTAATTATGTGTCTTATGTTGGTCTAGCTTGTTTGGGACTCTCTGTGATTCCTGAACTTGTATGTCTATTTCCTTCACCAAATTTGAAGGAATTTTTTCATTATTTTTTCAAATAAGTTTTCAATTTCTTGTTCTTCCTCTTCTCCCTCTGGCACCTCTATGATTTAAATGTTGGTACATTTGAAGTTATCCCAGAGGCTCTTTAGCCTCTCCTTATTATTTTTAATCCCTTTTTCTATTTATTCTGATTGAATATTTTCCCCTTGTGTTCCAAATCATTTATTTGATTCTCAGCTTCATCCACTCCACTGTTGGTTCATTGAAATTTTTTTTTTTATTTCACTTAATATACCCTTCATTTCTGCCTAGGTCCTTTTTATGCTGTTGTAGTACCTAATGAGTTTCTTGAGCATCCTAATAACCAGTGTTTTGAACTCTGCATCTGATAGCTTGCTTATCTCCATTTTGTTTAGTTCTTTTTCTGGAGTTTTGTTATGTTCTTTCATTTAGGCCATATTGCTTTGTCTCCTCAGTGAACATCCTCCCTGTATTTATTTCTGTGTGTTAGATAGAGGTGCTTTGAGTCCCTGTATTAGTAGCATGGCCTGTTGTAGAAAAGCACATCAGAGCCTTAGGTAACTGCCAGGGTGGAGCCACATGTGTTGCTTCTCTGTGGCTCTTGGTGGGAGAGGGCTCAGAGAGGGCACAGTGTTGCTACCTGGCTACAGGAGTTTTGTCCAAGAGGACACTGTCTTCTGGTAATTGTCCTGATGCCAGATACTTCAATTTTTCCCTAGAAGCCACTAGTGCCCTTCTAGCTGTTGCCATGGTACTGAAGTCCAGAGGGAGTGAGTCTACATAAGTCCTAAGTCCATTGTAGGCCCTTTAGGAGGAGACACCTGAGAATCTTGCAGTTTCTCTGCCACCTCAACCCCCACTGGATTTTACAGCCAGAAGTTATGGGACTTATCTTCTTGGTGCTGGAACCCTGGGCAAGGATGGTCTTGTGTGGGGCTGGGATCCCTGGCTCCCAATGTTTCCATCCCAATTTTTACTTACCACACGTGGGTATGACACCACCCATTTTGCATCACCCTGCCTCTCCATGCCTCTCCCCATGCATCTGCATCTCTGTCCTTCCTACCCATCTGGATGAATGTGGCTGTCAGACTGCCATAGACTTGAATTTCTGATGATTCCAGGAAATATTTGTTTTGTAATCTAGTCGTAAGTTTTGCTGTGATTGTGCAAGGAGGTGAGCCATGTTTTCCTGTGCCCCGATCTTGACCAGACAAAACTTGTTTATCTTTAATAACAATTTCTCACAATTATTTGAATTCATCCTAAGTTGAATACCGAAAACCATAGAAATACATCACCAAATGTTAATGTTAATAGCCAGTCATTATGATAGGTCCTTCAATTTTTATTGAGAGTAATAAATTATGAAAGAATTTGTAAAATAGCTTTTATATTTATTCATTTTCATAATTTCTGATAAGTATAACAAATTTTTCTCTGAGACTTACCAAGTGACTTAGTTTTTCTTGTTTCTCTTTTGAAAAACAACTGATATATTCAGAATGTTGTGAACATTGAAATGCTGTAAATTTCAATTTGCCTTTGGAAATATATTAATTTTTTAATAAATTGTATCTCTTGTATCACATCCTTTCATTGTTTTTTCATCAAAGCTTTGGAACTGCAGATGTAACTCATTCAAATTATGGAATGTATCTGTCGTATAGCCAAATAGGCAAGGCTAGTTTTTATTAAACCAATTAGAAAAATTAGAATTACTTTCTCACAGACAAATCTGACTTCATTTATCAATTCCCCCCCAAAAATGTGTTAATACACACTCCCAGACATCTCACTTCTTAATGCTAATTTTGGGATAGACACGTCAAAGAGTTTTACTAGGAGTTTGTTGCCTAAATGAAAAAAGTTTCCACTGGTCTCAATATTTCTTACCTATGCACTCTATGCTTTATTCTTCTTGGCACTCCTTTAACAGCAATGCATTTTTTTGTAAATAATTGAGTAATGGAAGTGATGAAGTCCTTAAACTCATTATCACTCCCTCTGCTGCAAGGTGTAAAACATCTAAACCTATTACATCCCTGCAGAGGGATGTAAAACCTCCTGTTCCTAAGCTACACTTGGTTCTTAATGGAAATATGTATAAGACAAAGAAAAACAGGAGGCCTAGCAAAGATTTATGAAGTCTTGATTAAAGGAGGCTTTAGTACCCATAGTTTTGAATTTTTTCACTTGGGGCCCTGGAGGTTTTTAATATCTCAAAGCATTACAATACAGTAAGATTTGGAATGAGAAAAATTTTATTTATGTATCTACCTACATATGTATGGATATATGTATTGATTTATGTGAGAAAAGGACAAACAAGAAATGAAGAAAAATGAGGTGGGAAAGGAGAACTGTCGTGATGTCTTCTATCTGAAACCATTCTCAGACAATCAATATTGTTAGAAAAAATAAAAACATATGGAATGTGAGGATCTGGGAAATGATTCCCTTAAAACCACACTTGATTGTATGTCCTTTGGAAAATTGTAACATACTCTCAAACATCTTGTTCTCTTTTTGAAGAATGCTGATGTCAAGTTACAAATGAGGAGGTAAACAGAGTGGAGGAGTGATGAATGTGACTGAAGCAGCCTGTAGAGCTGGCGGTTATGAAGGTGAGTGTATTTAGAAGGGGATAGAGCCCTGGTCTGGGTCAAGCATGAGTGGGGTTGGAAGCATTGATCAGATTGAGTAACTTGAAATTTACCCTATGATGATAGAAACAATAGATTTACTATGTGTGGAGAAAGAAGCAAGATGCTTATCTTTTGCAAGAGGAGGAGTCATTTGCTATACAGATTGATTTGGGGAAAATAGAACAAAAAATTTGAGGATCAGGAGGAGGATAGCAGGAATATTTCTGTCACTGGACATTGTGCTAAGATTAAAGGGAAGGGAAGAAAAAAGATTTCGTTATATCGCTGTTTATGTCTATCAGTGTGCATAATACACAGTAAATACTTTGTTTATTTATTACTTTCAACTTTAAAATGTTTACATTGTTATTTTAATACTTACTGATGCTTATTAATTGATTGGCTGTATTATTTCATAGCAACATAATTAAATTCTCTGTTAAAACCACTGACAACTCAAGATAGAAATAAAGTGATTTTATTTTATTTTTATTTTTATGTAAAGATTTTTTTATTTATTATTTTCAGAGAGAGGGGAAGGGAGAGAGGCAGAGAGGGAGACAGACAATCAATGTATGGTTGCCTTTCACTTGCCTCCAGCTATGGATAAGACCTGGCTTGCAACCTGATTATGTATCCTGGCTGGGGAATTGAGCCAGTGACCTTTGGGACTGCAGGCTGGCACCTTATCCACTGTGCCAACAGCCAGGGTTGAAATAAAGTGATTTTATACATCATATTTCAGATGAATAGTAGATCAAATTATAATCATTTATTTAAAAATTGAATTTAGGGATTATTTCATCCTGGGAAATTATAACATATTCAAATAGTTTCTAAGTAGCTAAGTTGTTTCAATTTCCACAATAAGTCACTCAGTAGTGGACATTTGATAGAAGTTTTGATAATAGATTGCATATTTTAAATAGAATTTGAGAAACCACTTTTCTATTACTTCTGCATCTCTCTAAGGAGACAAATATTATAGAAAATGAAGATGGAAAGAAGCCCTGGGAAAGAATGAAGCTTTAATTAAACCAAGGTTTTCTCCTTTAGAATTTGTGACAGCCACTGAAAGTATAAGAGAAAAACACACTGAAAGTATAAGAGAAAATGTGAATGCAGTTACACACAACTTGGTAGTTTCCCAGAGGAGAAAAAAACCACTCTCATTAGTTAGCAAAGATAAGAATAGAAACAATAGATTTAAATTTGAACAAGGAGTGTTTGAAAGAGTGAAGGATTTAACAGGAATATCAACTGGGAGGAATGAAACCAATTTCTAAAGGAAATAATGGAGTCAAAATTGTGTGAAACTTTAAGGCTGCAGCTTGTCTAATACCTAGTAGGAAAAGGTAAGAGATGAGATAGATGCTGTCCCATTAATGAGAGCAGATTAGATGACCCTCCAAGAATTTCCTCAAGGCCTCTGCTGTAGAAGGAAGACCCCATGTAATTAATATTCTATAAACACACAAGTTAAGAACACAGGTGAGACCAGTGAGCAGAGGAACAGAGATGGTTCAAATTCCTGGTCCGTGGTTTTCTTTCCTCCCCAATATGAGTGGGGAGGAGCTGGAAATTGTGTGTGCTTTTGTGGTGAGAGGGAACATCGCTTCATTGAGTACCACAGTCCTCTGTGGCTGAGCCTGAGAAATCCTGGGTATCATTTTTTTCCCCTTTGGTGTGGGAGCTAGGAAACATAGGGGCACATTTTCTCTTTCCCACCAAGACGTGAAGTTTTAAAAAGATAAAAGATACTCAACTCACCCTTTTCTGAAAAAATGACGTCAATAAATGGCAGGGAGAGATTTGTTACATTTCAGGGCACAAAAATGCCTAACAGAGATTATGACTGAGTTCATAACACAGACAAATATTTCCCTGATCAGCTCAGGAGTCACTGGAGAGAATGTAATCCTGTGAGAAGGGTTTATCTTTCCAAGACAAATGATAACCTAGAAAGAATAATTGAGGAAAATGGAAAATGCCTATAACAATTTCTGTCACACCTTAGGAGCCAACTTGAATGCACAAGTGGTGATGTAGGAATGATTATAAAAAATGATGCCTTAAATTTTTTTATGGTTTTATAGTTTATATATTGTCTGCCAAGGGATTATTGTCTACTGTAAATAAATTGAGCTATCATTTAACATATTCAATTGTTAGCTCTTTTGCTGTGAGATTAGGACATTTCTGAAGCACAGGGGCCTCTGCAGCTCCCTCCCATACCCATCAAGTAGCCGATTACATTGTGGCCAGCTGTGTTGATTTGACTTGTGTCTCCTTCCAAATTCAGATGTGAAAGTCCTAACCCCAGGTACCTCATAATGTGAACTTATTTGGAAATAGGTTATTTACAGTGGCATTCAAGTTAAAATGAGATCATTAGGGTGGGCCCTAACCCAATATGACTAGGTTCCTTGTAAAATGAGAAATTTGAGCACAGAAATAAATGTACATGGAGAGAAGGTAATGTGAAGATACATAGGGAGAAGTTGAACATCTGTAAGCCAAGATAAGAGTCCTGCCAGATCCTTCTATCACAGCCTTCAGAAGGAACCAACCCTGCTGCTGCTTTTACTTTGGACTTCTAGCTTCTAGGACTATGAGCCAATAAATTTCTGTTGTTTAATCCACCCAATTTGTAATCCTTAGTTATGACAGCTTTAGCAAACCCATGTACCTGTTAATTATGGGTTCACATTTCCTTCCTTCCTCCTTCCTTCCCTCCCTCCCTCACTTGGTATGGTTTAGGGAAAAGAAGCATTATTAAAATCCAGCTCTGCCACTTTATTTTCTTCAGGTTGAAGAGTTATTTGATCTAAGCATTAGTTTCATCATTTGTTAAGTGGGGAAAATAATGCCTTCAAATGAAATTTTTTTAAATTTTAAATGAAATAATAAATGTAAAATGTGTTGTATACTGTCTATATCTTAGCTCAGGTTGATATAACAAAATGGCATAGGGTGGATTAAATAACAGAAATTTATTTTCATAGTTCTTGAGGCTGAGTAGTCCAAGATCAGAGTGCCAACAGATTCAGTTCCTAGTGAGAGCTCCCTGCCTGGCTGGTTGACAGCCTCGGTGCAAGAGAGGAATCTGCCTGTCTTCCTCTTCTTTTCAGGGTACTAATTCTAGATAATCTAAATATACCTGTGTCCCAAAGGCTCAACCTCCAAATATGATTACACAGGGGGTTTAGGTTTCAATATATGAATATTGGTAGTAACACAAAATATTTAGCTCATAACAGCCTGAAACAGGGTATATGACAGATAGTATTAATTGCTGCTGGGGAACATGTGATAACTGAAATGGTAGGCTGACAAATCAGTGTGCTGACAGATAAGCTTTTTATCATGGGAGGCACAGCTTGAGTTTATACAAAGATAATAGTAATACTTCATTTGGAAAGATCTGGGTTAGACCTGCCTGCCTTGAGATACAAGGTCTTGGGGCTTTCAAATCACTTTTCTGTTTAGGAGACATAGCTTTGTTTTGGAACCTCCAAGACGAATGAGAATGCCTTGGATTGGTTATGATATTCCCATTTTGAGATAGGAGTAGAATTTGTGAAGGTGGTGTCTTGATGATTTTCTGAATTGTAACTTGGGAAGCTGAGTGTGAGATTAATAAATTTCAGACATTTAGAAATTGTCAACTTGTTAAAATAACAAGCTCAAACAGAATGGGAAAAATTGGATAGAATCCTCTCCTGCATTTATTTCAAGAACAGTGACAAAATTATTTTAGCTTTAGTGTGCAGAAGCTTTTGGACATGGAGGTACTGGATATAGACAGTCTACTATCTGAATGGTATTTTTCTATCCATGACTTTGTTAAGATAGGGGTATCTTTAAAGCATAGAACTCTATGATTTCCTGTCAGATAAATTTACTCATCAACACCCCATATCATTCCTCCAGAAGAGGTTCTTGTCACTGTTCAGGTTTGCAGCATTTGGACCAGGCTACACTTTTTAGGATTGATTGTCTTTGCTTTAGTTTTGTTCCTAAATGAGTTGGGATCTCTAACAGACCCCTCCAGCATAGAAAAGGTGGCAATTCTCCTCATTCCTATAAAAAACAAAATGACAACAATGAAAACAGTAGAAGGTAGAAGAAAAGATTTCCATAAAAAAAAAAAAAAAAAATAACACTAGGACAAAACCCTGAGGACAGAGTCAAAAGGGTTGCATTACAGTTGTATAAGTTTGGAGAATCATTTCACCTCCCTGAACCTGTGGGTCCTCTGTTTAAACACTGAGACCTGAACTAACTCATCCCAAAGGTTCCTGCCACCTTTGAGGTGCTGTACATGAAAATATCTGGGAAATGGTGGAGTGATTTTATTGTTGTAGAAGGGGATAAACAAACTGGTATGGTAGTCTTTCCACAGCAAGTAGGTTTTGAGTTACAGTATGGACATTTGCAATGATGCAGATTGGCAAATTTAGGAAGAGAAATGGAGTAAAGAGGGCATTGTTGGGAAATGAGAACAAAATGTCTGGGATATAGGGTTATTGAAGCCATGAACAGTAGGGGGAGAGGGAAGGTAATTGATTCCTTTTTCCTCTCTGGTCCCCAATTCAAACATCAAATCCCCTCCATTCTTTTTCTTTCCATTTTTTTTTCTGAACCAAAATTGGAGGGAGAGGTTGGATTACAACTTGAAGCTGTATTACCTTATGCTCTAACATTACACTCCTCAGAGACCGATTCAAAATAAGATAACATTAACTGAGAATGAGAAGATTTAGCTTTCATTCTCAAATGATTCCTTCAGGAGTCTTCTGTGTGTCCCTGCTTATTCAAGGGTATTAATGGCAGTTGCCCATTTTCACCTCACCAAAAATGAATGAATGATATCTGTCCATTTTTACCTCACCAAATATGGGGAGATATTCCAGGTAAACATCAAAGGAAAACAGTGGTCAGTATGTTGGTACAGTTTCAATATTACAGCTATTTCTCTTCATAAAATTAGTTTTAATTATTCAAAATAGGCTATCTTATTTCATGCATTTAAAGCAACAAGGATAAAATATGCTTTTGAAGTGAGGATGTCAATCCAGATGTGAGAAACACATATGTTGACACCAAAGTTAAAAGGACCCCACAAAAATGACAAATGATGAAGCAAAAACACTGTTACAGCAGATCCTGACCTTTTGCAAATATGATCAGCCTGTCAGCACTAATGGTTTTCCATGTTCACAGCAAAAAGCTGTGAAGGCCTATATTTGGGATAGAGGTCAGATTATATCTCAATATAAAAATAATAAAATGGTAACCTGTCAGACATAAAAATATAATTCTTCAACCATCTCTTTTTTCCTTTCTTTTCTCATTTTGCAACACAGAAGTACACATTTGCATAATAGGCATATACACAATGGCCTGGCTCCTTTTCCTTCTATTATCCCAACCTATCTAGTTCAAAAGAGAAGACTTAATATTTCTAAAAGATATTGTGGTACCTAGAGTACTTACTGGGGCCTCAGAATTTTTAAGAGTTCTTAGAATGGGGTAGGGTATTAGGAAATGGAACAGAACAGAGACCCCAAATCAATCTGATCTAGTCAGTTCCTTTATTGTGCACTTGCAACTATTGCTTTGAAGCTTTGTTCAGAGGAATCTGTTGCTATAATGCCTGGACATTTATGTTTTTGCCTAAAAAATCTGCCTTACTTAGGTTTCTTAAGTTTATCAAAGAGAAGCACAGTTTTCTGAAATGGTCCAGCAAAATGAGATTTCCCTGATCATCTTAATTTTTGTTAATGAGTCCCATAAGCTAGCAGACAAGAACTCAGAGGAACATCTTGATTTGTACAAGAAGTATGTGCAACTTGAAAGGAAGTGCTTTCAAAGTTCCCTTCATTCCTTGGCAAAGATTGACTATGATTATAGTTTCAAAGATGCTAGAAAAGAGAAGGTTAAAGGTAGGGTGAATTTCTCCTGAAAGTGGAAAAGAAATAAAGCTTTTGAGGGCCCTACTGGTACACAAGAGTATATTATAATAATAGAAATAAATTTCTAATAAGAAATATAGTAAAGAAAAGTTAAAACTGGGACAAACCCACTGCTATGGATGGTCTATTAATCAAAAGGAATTATGAGCAAATCAGATACTATAACTGGGTCTGGATACAAGGAAATTCTAAGGATAAGATTAGCTGCTTTAATTTGGAGAAAATCAACTGGTTATGGAAAAAATAACCCTCACTCAATGTCATTGAATTGATATAGCAAGCAAGATACAGAAATCCATTGTCAGTCCAGTCTGCATTAAGAGATTTTTCTATAGGCTTCTTGCCTATATGTTAAGTGTAATAATAGCTAGCGATTAGATTTAAAACTGTTTGAGTGTAAGGCTAAAGTTTCAATTTGTAATTTCTTTCTTGTTTTTTCCTCTTTCTGTCAATTCTACAATGATTGTACCTGTAATGTCACAGACCTGGTTGGGGAATAATTTCTATTTCCTCCCAGTTCTATTGTATGAATCAAGTTAAGAGGGATTTTTTCATTTCTCCTCATGTGACACAGCCTCTCAAGTCAGGAGCACCACTGAATGAGGAAAGAGAGGGTAAAAGAAAGTTCAGTCAGGTATCTGAACCCTGGAAAGACACTGTTTCAGGTCTTAGAAGTGTCTCTAGGGATTCTTCATCCTCAGAGTGCATTAAATCAAGGATTTTCATTTAAATTTTATATCTCAATGGATAAAATCCATATTAATCACCTCTGTGGGTCATGTTCTTCCTGGCATTTCTCTTATTCCCAGTCATTTGACATTTCCTCCTCAGGGTAGCTTGACATACATGAGCCATCTCAGAATTTCTTGAATAAATGGTCACTATAATCATTTTAAGGAAGGCAATGCTAAGTCATTGGCACAAAGAGTTTATCTGAATTTTCTTGAGTTTCAAGAACTTTTTTCTTCATGACCCAGCAGATAACTGAGAGTCCAGCATTTATTTCTTTCTTGCTCTATTTAGCCACTGGGGAGATAGACATAATTTACCTCAGTGGTTTCATATGCAAAATGGGAATCGCTATACTTTTTCCTTGGCTCACTGGAAGGTTAAGAAGATTCATGCATTTATTTTTCAAATTTAGAAAATACATGTACTTCATTAGTAAAATAGGCTGAGAGTAGAAATTATTAAGATTATTATCATCAGTAAGGATTTAATATATTATTTGTCAAATAGATCCTAAAAGTTAGAATTCAAGATAATAAATTAAAACAGGCTTGAGGGGATGTGAACTTGAATGTCTGTCAATGACAATTGGATGCAATGAGTAATCCAATTTACTTCAGGAAATATGTAGCTATGGCAGGGGTGAGAAGTAGGTATCAGGTTGGAAAACTGACGAAGGAAATGTAGAGATATTCATTATTTCCTCCAGGAAAATATGGGAGGACAGAGAGGTTTTGGAAGACACAATTACCAAGGGAGGAAAGAAAGGAACTATAAAACAACAAAATAAGAAGAAAGACCTGAGAAGTCAGAATCACTCTGAGAAATTGGCAAAATCCATAAGCACAGACAGAAAGAAGTTTCAAGGAGAAAACAAGGGTCTGGGGAATAAAAAAGAATCACCTAAATTATTTCATAATTAGAATTGAATTTTCACTTAGGAAGTAAAAGAATGGTAGAAGAAGTATAAAGCTGAGAGAAACCACTTACTTTGGCCCTGAGTTCTATACTCACAACTAACTCTGTATGTCTAGAGAAAAGAATTAAGGTGCTCAAGAGGGTGGGGGTGCTGTCCTATAATGATAAACTGAAAAGCTGGACTCTTCTGTCTGGAAAGAGGGAGGTAGAACAGGCACATGGTAGAAGTCACTTATGTCACAGATGGTTTCTACTGAGAAGGCACAAACTTAATCTCTGAGTTTCACAGCACTAACTGAAGGAGTTGCCCTTGAAACCTGAAAGAGGAGGAGAGAACACATTTAGAGAGTCCAAAAACCTAACAGGTGGTAATATCTAACATGTAAATATGTTTAAAAAGATAAGTTGAATTCACATATAGATTTTTAAATGATTCATGCACTTATTTTTATAGTGATGTGAATAATTTTATTTATTTATTAAAGGTTTTATTATTTTTAGAGAGAGGGATAGGGAGAGAGGCAGAGAGGGAGAGAGACATCAATATATAGTTACCTTTCACATGCCTCCAGCCACAGATCTGGCTGGAGACCTGGCTTGCAACCTGATTATGTGTCTTGGCTGGGAACTGAACCAGCGACCTCTGGGTTTGTAGGCTGGTGCTTATCCACTGTGCCACGAGCCAGCCCTAATTTTAAAGTAAAATTGGTATAAACTACTTGTTGAATATTAATATATTTTAATGTTAATTTTTGATTATAAAACACAGACCCAGAAAATCAAGCCAAACAGATATATAGTTTAATGGCTTATTTTGAATAAGGTAACCACCCAGGTAAACGCCACCCAGGCCAAGAACTAGAATATTTTTTAGCTATGCTTCCTGTATGTACCTTATCCTAATTTACCCCCTCCTTTCCCCATAAGTAAACATATCCTGAATTTTATATCAATTATCTTAGATATGTATTTTTGATTTTGATATTATAGGAGGCAGATAGTGCCCTTCATCAATATCTTCCTTGGTGTTCCTACCAGGCCCAGACCCATAACCTCAATGAGCTAGGAATGTATGTCACTATCTATAGATATCCATAAGCCTCTTTATCCTAAGTAAGAAATCAGCAATTTTATATCACACAACTGTTTGATATGAAAGAATGAAAAGATCAACATTCCTCTTGCTAACGCACTAAATGTCATTCGTGCACAACTTTATGCCCATGAACCTGAAAATGTAGGGTAGGTACTGGAAGAGCACACTAGTTTACTCTCCCCTCCATTGTGTGCCTTCTCCCACCTCTGCACTTTGGGGTGGTGGGGAGGCAGTAGTTAGAGGGGGCTGGATAGCATTCTGCAGCTGAGGTCCCCTCAGAGTGGTGATTTAAGCTTACAGGAGGCCAGAACTGATGGTACAACTTCATCAACTTCGGTGTCATCACGAATAGCTCAGCAACAGTTGTCCAAGGTTAGCTTCAAATACGGGAGGCTCTTGAAATTCTGCATGGGTTTTGTTGACAAAGCAGTGTGTTGCACATGACAACAGTGTGATTGATACTGAGTTTTTGACTAGTCCTAATTTCAAGGCAACAAGATACAGAAATAGTCCTGTTCTTCATGAAACTAATAGTCTGAAGCAATGGTTTTTGTCTCTGGCTGCACATTAGAGTTACCTTAAAAGTTAAAAAACAACAATATGAATTCTCCGTCTCCCCCATCCTCACCTCTAACATAAGCACAAACACAGAGAGATTCACTTTTTATTGGTCTGGAGACCAGTATTTATAAAAAGCTCCCAGAACATTTTTTTTCTGTGCACCCAGAATTGAGAACCACTGATTGAGAGGACATTGAATACATGTAGTCACTAGATGATGACTGTTACAATAAAAAGTGCACATGGGACAATGGGAGTTTGGAATATCATGGACAAACATCTATTTAAAATAGATACAAATGTTTTAGGATTTATAGAATTAAAGCAGCAGGTCTAATGGGTAGGTGGGGAGGAGGACAGAGGGGAGCAAAAAGGGGATGGATGTAATACAACAACAATAAAATTAAAAAAAAAAAAAGCAGCAGGTCTGAAGGTTATCCTTTATTGAAGTTTTATCATTAGGATAACATCTAGTTATAAAATGCATCTCATAATTGCCTTGCTTGAAAGACCAGTGGAAAAACAATTTGTGATAACGTGCAAGTTTTCTCTGCACGTTCTATGATTTACCGTACATACGTATTTGCTTCATTCAAATTAGAGTTAAAGGAAATTGAATAAAGCACACTCTTACCAGGATAAGAAAAGATAGTTTCTTTTCATACACTATAGTTTAAAGACAAAACCATTGGATTGGAGTAGAGAAAACTAAGCCAACACAAATCCTTTGGAATATTGCTGTAGTAATTGATAATCATTGGTCATCAAATAATCAAATATGCTTCCACGACCATAGTCCCAGATGGTGGTCATAAAAATACTCTTTCTTAAAATCACATGGATCTCTTGGACCCTTATTTAAACTGTAATTATGGGTGGGATATCAAATAAATGAGAACTCAACCCAAGGTCACAGATGGATATCAGGGGCATACCTAATCACACACATGTGCAATTTTCTCTTTCTTAAAGTCCCTTGTCCCATTTTATGGCACATTTTATAGAGTAGTTCTCAGCATAATTTCTTGTTTATTTGTAATTAATTGACTTTACAATTAACATCTAAAAACAATATTGCCAGCATAGAGCAGGAGGCAAAGAAGTTAGAAAGCAGTACTTCAGAGCAGAAAAGCCTATTTGTTTTTGTAATGCCAATAAGTATAAAGAAATATCATTCCCAAACAGATCTTTTAATAGTGGCTTCTGAGCCTCCAGTATATTCTTCACAATTATAATCTTGTGTAAACATATCATGATGGATAAGAGATGTATGTTACAGTTTAACTTCCTTTGACTAGATTTTCAATGTAAATGGAACTATTTGTGTGCTCTGATTCAATCAATATTGAATGAGTATTCAACTTACAGTGAAAACTACTGAAAAATTAACCCAGTTACAACCACTGACAGACTAGTGTTTCTGTGGTCAATGGTACCCTTTTGTGTAGGAAAGGAAAAGAGACCTAAACTGATCCTATAGGGGCAAGGGTTAGGGCAGAATGCTCAGCAAGCATGTGGTGTTTGAGAAGGTACAGACTTAAGGTCCTTCAAGGAAGAAACTCCAAATCACCTCCTTTGCTATTTATGTCTAAAAGTACTTCTGTTGACCTTCTAAAACTGAAGGGGACATAATTCAAGCCCAACATGGAAGTGTCCAATATCTTGGCATTCTTAAAAAATGTACCATGTTGGTAAAATGGTGAAGCATTCTTTCTTAGTAAGCACCAAGCACTCTCATGTCTTCTGTTCCTAGATATATACAGCGACACACTTCCATTTAACCAGAGATTTACATATAACCTAAGATTGCAGATGTTCTTAGGTTCTTATCACATTCTCCTGAGAAATGTTAGGAGGCTTTAAACATCTGGGATTTGCATCCTTTGGCAAAACACAGAGATAAAAGCTTTTCCCTGTGTTCACTGCGTATACAGTAGTTTTATCTCTGGGAGACACTCCTCCTTTGTGGCATCACAGCAAGAAACCGCCAGTGTCTACTTTTTTTATGAGTAGAATGCTTTGCATGGCTACTAGGTTTATAATTATATGTTTGTGGCTTCATCCCCATCAGCTTCCCCCCATGAATACAGATAATGCCTTACAAAAGGGGAGGCTGGGAATGCCTGAGACAGACAGGGGAGGAGGAGAGGGAGGCTGATGTGCTCAGTGGCCATCTCCCGGTGAGGCTCTGGGGCAGCCAGCGGGGCCTTAGCTCTCCAGACCTCCAGCTTGGCCTCTGTTTTCAAACAGAGGCCTTCTGTTTCATGGGCTGTGACGCACCCTTGGGAAGAAGAAGAAATACTGAGCCTATAGGTTGACATTTTATTTATATCACATCTCTTGTTGAATTGTTCTGAAGAACCAGAGGTGGCCGCAGCATTCCTTCTTTTTCTTCACTTGGTTACAGTTTAAAATTTGAATAGCTGTTGATGCTGGAAGGCTGAACACCCAATCAGCAGTCTTTGAATGGAAGCTGTATTGTTCATTCATGGAAGTGCCTGTTTCATCTGTCAGCTCTCTTTTATAGTGAGCCTAATAATTTATGCTTGCTAAAGATGTTTTCTGACCTGTGAGTCCATTGCCAGACAGGAAAGTGCTTGGGCAGCTTTCACACTTCCTTTCGTAATAGAGGGCCACTAAGGTACAATTTAGTGAAATTACTGCTCCAATGCACTAATGATCCCCAGACCCAGATTGGGGGAGGGTAGAGGGGTAGGGTTGAAGGACCCTATCTGCTAGACTTGGGAGACAGATATCCTTGGAAGAGGGCTTTTTGGGAGTTTCCTCCTTCCCTGGAGTTCTGCATGACCAGGTGGATGGCTAAAAGAGTTAATGCACCCACAGAAATGCCAGAGGGCACTACACATATAGGATTTCATATAGTGTCCATGAATACAAGTAAAAATGAGCCACTTTTATCCAAGAAGTTTATATCATCTCTTCAAATTTATCTTATTTTTTAAAATACTGTGATCCTATTAGGTAGGATGACCCATTTAAACAACTCAACAGTAGAAATCCTTTGTGCCCTTCAAAAAGAGGATGTATATGTACTTAAACTATGTATTCTTTATCTTATTACTGTTGAAATCACATTATGTTAAGTGGGACTTCTTTAAATGGGCCACCCTGCATTATAATTATAGTCTTTTCAGATATTTAATTTGCAGGTTATTGGCAGATACATCCTGGAAAGAATATTTCTAATTGCAAATGGATTTATTCTCTAGGCAAAATGTATCTTTTCCTTTTTTAATTCTCCCATAAAACTTTAGTTTTATTTTTTTCAAGCATTTACCATATTTTCTGTAACAATGATTTGTGTATCTATTTTATACTTTACCAGTTTTATCAGTTTCTTGAGATTGGTGACTTAATTTCATTCATTTTTTGTATTAATTGCAGCTCTTATGTCAATGTCTTTCTTTAAGAATGAACTTAATGAATCTTGGTGAATTGATTTCACAAATATTTTTAACAGAATATCCTAAATTGAACAGAATCTCTCCCTATGTATTCTCATTAGTTTGCATAACATATCTGAATATACAATTAAGAAAGGAGATGTATTATTATTTTGTTGTTAAAATAGCAGGTTATAGAATTTGTTAAACTTGTTATATTCTAGCTGCCAAGTTAACAGTTGTGTGATGTATAGATTCTTGTCTACCAATAAAGCAATAATATGCAGAAAGGACCAGTACTTTTCCAAAGATCACACCTAGAAAATGACAAAAGTAGGTTGTCTATCTCCCAAACCAGGTACAGCAGTCCGAACTTGTACTATGATATACATTCACTATAGTTATACAGTTAACAGAATTAGGTGTTAGGATGGATTTTAGTACTCCACCTGATGTTTTTGATGTATAATTGATAAGAACTACATGACATGCCTTGTGCCCATCTTCAAATCTTTTTCTACCTGAGCCTTTTCTTGAACTGCTCTTTAAGAGCAGTGGACATAAAGAATTTATTGTAATTATGCATTTTTTTAACTCAAGGGTTTGGACCACATTAATTCAGACTTAGATCTGACTGACTTTTCCTTTCCTTCTTGTTTTTGTATATCAAGTTCAGAAGTCTATTTATACTTAAATACACTTAATGGAAAGTGAGAAACAAGTGATACAACTGGAAACATTTTAGAGGAAAGCCACAGAAATGATAAAAGGGTTAAGAGTTGTTTTCTGAAAGCAAAAACTAAAAGGCAAGACTTGGCTTCTGCATAGAAAACTGAAGGCTCTGAGCATGAGTAACATCTTACTCAAGGTGAAAAAATTATTATGTAATATTTCTAGGGTAAATATACATATGTCCCCATTACCTTTAGACTTTATATATAACTTATACATACTTTCCCACAGCATATCCCATATTCCATGATCATTGCAGACACTTGTGTCTGTCTGTATTTCTCTCTAAATGATGTAGGTTTTCTGAAGCATTCTTGTCCACCCTTCTATTTCTGATTGTTATTGCAAAGTAACATTCACTAGGTAAATCCTTAATAAATATTTACTCAATTGAGCTGAGCTGTAAGTTTCATATAAACATGAAGCACCATTTTATGAGGTGGCTCGATAGTTATAGATTTTGTTACCCCAAGCAGTGATGATAGGCTTAAATTCTCAGCAGATGCAAGAAATCTTTAGGTAGGTTAAATACTGGCATTATGACTGAATTAGTCATATTTGCAAAAACTAATTACTTTTAGAGGTATGAATATGAATGACAATATATCCTTCTATAGAATGAATGCCTCTTGCATGTTGGACTGAATGATCCTTAGTCTTAACATGACATTATCTTTATGGATATTTTTTAAATCTATTTTTTAAAAGATTTTATTTATTATTTTTAGAGAGAGGGGAAGGGAGAGAGGCAGAGAGAGACATCAATGTATGGTTGCCTTTCACCTGCCTCCAGCTACAGAGCTGGCTGGAGACCTGGCTTGCAACCTGGTTATGTGCCCTGGCTGGGAATAGAACCAGCGACCTTTGGGTTCACAGGCCGGTGCCTATACACTGTGCCACCAGCCAGCACTCTTTATGGATATTTTTACAAGTTATACCAAATATGTGTGCAAGCTCCCTCTATCAATTTCTTTCAAACATCTTGCCAGGTCATAGTCATTATGAAATATTGTCATAATTGTCATTCTAGCTGATTGGTACTTTGATTAGTCTCAGTAGTTTGGGTTTTTGGTCAGATGAGAACTTAGAAAAAGCTAATATGTTAGCACACTTTTAACTCAGTGTTAATAACAAGAACACAAGATTTTCTTTTTCTGTCCTACCAACTATGACATTGTTCCTCAACTGAATGTCTCGGCTGTGATCTTTAGGCCTTCAAAGAGAGCCCCACCCAGGCTGCTGACTTAGATGAATCAGAAATGGGTCTTAAAGAACAGCTTGTATAGAGTTTCATATTATGACTCATGATAGTGTAAAGTTCCTATTAGCTATCCCCACCTTTTCTTTTTCTCTCACCTTCTTCTTCTGTAGGGATATGAGCATCACAGCTATTAATAACACAATTTGGCTTTTTGTAACAGATGGGGAGCTCCATCTGGTGTAAACACATAAAGGGATGCCCTGGGTGTTAGTGGGGAATGTGGGAAGCAGAGACAAAATCCAGTCCTTAAACCTTGTTCGTCTGTCATGAGATTCTCATTCAGTATAAGCATGGCAGCCACAAAGGCTCTGAGACTTAGGCATGACCTAGGAATAGATCGTGAATACATATGAACCACAACTCTACTGTTTAAAAGTAGTTCCTGGTGCAAATGTGCCTTGTACACATGATTCTCTTACACTGACTTTAAAGATGTAACACAATCTCAGTTGGAGTATTTGTGTAGAATAAAGCAATAGCCCAGTACCAAGCAGAGAGTGATCATTCATTATGGAATCAATGCATGAAAGTATAGCCTGATTATATCTAGGTGAGCTGGAATTGGTAGAGAACATTAGGGATATGTATGAGGTCTGTCCCAAAAGTATCAGTTATGCAAACTATGTTAATTATATTGACATTGGCTCGATACTTTCTGGACAAACATTGTCCCTTTTACATCTGAAATGTGAGAGTGCAGGTTGAGGGCAGAAGTGAGTTGGGCATAACTCATCTTCAAGGATAAGGAGAATTCTCCTTGCTTGCATTTATCACTCCCCCCCACCCCCCGAAACAACCTAGTTAGGTAACACAGGGGAAGTTAAGGCTAGCAGAATTTGTATACAGCTTCTATAATCTGGCTTACTCTGAAGAGAGTAATTAAGTCTGCGGTACTTTTGTAGTTGAAAAGACATTTTGTAAACCCTGATCATTAATTTTTATTATCATGCTATTGCTATTATTTTTTCTATAGGCTAGGCAGTTTGCCACGCTTTTCTGTGGGCCAGATATCACTTCTCCATAAACAGAATCTTTTAGCTATTTGATGAAAAGATTAAAGAATAAAGCTGTATCTGAGACCCATTCTGTAGCCTACATATATTTACATAAATTCTATGAAAAAGTAAATAAAAAGAACTACATGAATAAAATAGTGAAGACATGTGAGATCCAAAGCCAAGTATTTATTTGAAGGGAAGAAAAAGGAGGACTTATGTCATTACAATGAAACCTAGTACACTGGTTCATTTACTATTTTCAGTGAATTTTAATTGAGTTGTGTCTGATTTTTATTAATGTTGTCAATCTTCATTTTCTCTGTCTCCCATGCACCAAGTTAAACACACACACAAATGCAGATTTACATGCCAACGTATTTTGAGAAAGCACTGTTTATAGATATACCCTTGCACCAACTTATAGTTATTGACACATAGTGCTACGTACACTAAAGCATCCAACCTTGAGAGAACACCCATCAGACTAAAAAAAGAGCCTCCTTTTAATGCATTTATTTTATAGCTTCAAAAGCTCAGCTAGTAATCAGTTTTGATAACTTTACATGTCTGTTTCCCTGATGTAACGACTAGACTGAGGCAATAACAATACTTCATTATGCTATTCAAAGTGTAAGGCAGTATTCAGTCAGAGCTAGGCTCAAAACCTGGGCCACAGCTGAAAGCAGAGATGATGCATTAATCCACAGCAGCACCCTTTCCCCCACTGCTCCCCTCAGCATTCAGCCAATAATAATGGATATCATTTTTCTTCACAAAACTAGTGGTACTTGAATCAAGCACAGGCCAGTTAAAGTTTGTTTAGTCTTTCAAGCAGGTGATTACAGGATTGAACTTCCCAAGTGAGAAGCCTATGGAATACAAATAGTTAAGAACATGTTTGAAGGGGAAAAATTGTCCAGCCCCATCTGTCAAACTGTGCATATGACATCATCAGATATTCTGCACTTGTTTGCAGCTATTCAGGCCAGCCCGCCCCGCAGTCTCTGCTTTGTGTTCCAGTTTCCTTTACAGGGCCAGCGGGCTGGAAAATTACCACATGCTGTCACAGTTAGCTCAGCCAGGTCTTGTTATCATTGTTTCCAAGGAATCCATTCATTCCGTTATTTTACATATTGGGCAGACGTCCTGCCACTGAGGCTTGGGCTGCAGGAACTTGAAGGGCCAAACGTTAATGGGCCTCTATTGTTGGTAGAATGGCAGTGCAATACGTGGGAAAAAATACCCAGACAGCTCCCTGACACTGGTTTAGGACCTCTAGACTTAGGGGGTAGCCTGTGAAGATCTTTTATGTAAACAAGCCTTCAATAAACAATGAATATCTTCTGTGTCAATATTCATAACCCATCAATAAAAAAATATATAAATCTTCAACTAGAAAGAAGCCCAAATGTATTATGGATGATGGGGCTTTTCCTTATAGTAATCTATAGAATGTGGGCAAGTATCTTTCTAAACACTGCTAATTTATGGGGGTGGGGAGTGGGAAGCGTTGGGGCTTTGAGGAAAAAATGGCATTTGCTTTGGGGCAGGCAGTGTTCTCATTGCGATAGATTAATACAGTGCACAAGGTTTTCAGCTGGCTTTGACCACTACTAGAAGGAAATAAAGACAAGGGCTTTGGTGACATGTTACATCTTCACCATGTTGGCAATTTAAAGAAAGTTAGTGGAAAACATTAAAAAAGTTGTTTAGGCTAAAGTCTAACGATAGGGTGATCATGTTTTCTTGATTAATTAGAGCATAGATAAGCACAAAGGTCTCAGAACTAAAAGGAACCTAGCAATATAGGAATAGAAAAATACATTTTTGTGGAAGCTATACAGTAAAGCTGTGTTTTTAGTTTCTGTCGCATTTTAATGGAAAGTTTTTAATATCCTGTTTTAATGTAAATATTTTGACATAGAGTAAATTGGAAATGGGTCAAAAAGTGGTATGGATGTTCCAGTTCTTATTATTAGCCTCAAAAACTTCTTCCACTTTATTTTCTTTGCCCTGAACAGTAGAAAGATTGATAACAAGAACTAGATACTCAAACTGGGACAGATATAGCAATTAGCAAATTTCCTTGACATTTAGAAAAACTTTAATTCAAGACTTATCATTTTAATCATTCTTGTGATTAACTCAGCTATTTTTTAGCTAATGTATTTTATTGATTTACCATAATGCTCCAAATAGCCCATCAGAATGGCTCTTATTCTAAGCATTTCTGAAGAATGGGATGTGGAGTTAGCTTTTGGAGTTGAAGAAATGGAGGAAGAGATAGGAGGGATCTGGTTCAAACAAACACCATCTACTCCATATTTAAGATTAACTATATTGCACTGAAAAATCTTCTCTATCCAAAAGTCAGTGTTGCCACTTTATCTTTTTTATAAAACACATTCTAATTTAAACTAAAATAATTTTTGTGTCTGGCAGCTAATTTTAAATGGTTTTCCTTTTTAGCTGACATTAAGAGTCAATTGAGATGAATTTATTTTTCCATAAAGGTAATATATGCCAGGACTCAATTTTCCATGTTAAGCCCTTAAAGCAATCATAATCATTTTGTAAACCATTGATAATGTCATCTTTGAAATCAAAGTTTTCTTCAATGTATAAAATATTACATTAAGATAAATACTAAAATGTGACAGTCTTCTTTCAAAGATAATATTTCAGGGAATCTTACAAAATGATGAAATCAATATTTTAATATGAGTAAATAACATCCTTTACAATCAATTATTTTATTCTTCCAACATATCTTTCAGCTCTTATGGTTCTTATGCCAGATTTCTGCAACATAAAGCACAACTTTTGGTAAAGACATCAACATTGACTTCAAAGTTACATTAGGCACATTACTTCTGATACCCCAAAGTAACATCCTTATGTCCAAATTGAAAGTGAGTTTTAGGTTTAATTCTAAACTATTTACTAAAACAGATTACTAAAAGATAAATTATCACATTTAAGAAGTGCAATAAGTTAAACATGCTTTTCAGTAAGTACAAAAATAATGTTTCCTTAGCTTAAGCAACACCCTATATTTATTGCCATAGAGTAGGTATCAAGCTGTATTGTTTATCAGTTGGATTCCTGTTGAGCAACTAATGCAAATTTGTTGTGTTTCACACAACAGCAAATTTTGAAGAGAAATATTACTAATAGTGACTTGTCTTACAAAAAATAAACCAAAAACTAAATCACTGTAGCTACCTCCTACATTTAGTACCATTCCCCAAACTAAACACAGCTCTTCTAATCAATACTCATAACTATTTAGAATGGATAAAAAATTCATGTAACATATTGCCTACCTGAGAAAAATATTTCCCATTCATGTATCCAGCTCAACAATGATGCCCTCACACACAATTTCTCTTTCCTTGTCACCACCTGCTTCCTATAAGGAAAATATTTCCAAGAAATCACACTAAAGTAACTTAAACTTTTTTTCCCCCAGATGGGCCGTCACATCACATTAGAAACTTGTTACAATATTAACAATTTTCTTTCATCTTATATTAGAATCCTATAATTTTAGAATTTGAGTTGCCTAACAAGATATGACCATGCAATCATTTCAGCAATTTTCATATCATATTAGTGAAAACAAATACTAATATAATAGGATGCTAACATGAAAAACTGTAATAGAACATGACAAAACTTTTCATATTTTATTTATGCCTTCTTGTTTTTCTTCTTCAGTTCAACATTTTCTACTTCAGTTTATGGGAAAGTAACATGGGCTTGCATGTTTTTGAATATCTGTTAAGCACCATCGTACGCAACAGTAATGTAAAAGTTAACTGCTATTATTTTGCATATAAAAATCTACTTCTCTGGGTCATCAAGTCTTTGTTTGAAGGATAATGCATAGGGGTTTGGTTATTTATGTAATATAAGTTTAAAACTGAACCATTTGCAAAATGAAAAGAAACTTCATAGGTAAGTGTGAAGATGCAACAAGTTAAAAATGATGCAGTTACCTAGATAATTTAATGCCTCTCCCCTACTCCAAGTATCCAGGTAATAGAGATTAAAAAAAAAAAAAAAAAAAAAAAAAAGAACTTTTGCCTTGAATTATGCATGCACTGATTTTCATTTTATACTCTTATTCTTTATGACATGGAACACATTCATCCAAAGAGTCTTCCCTGAAACCTACCCAGTTCACTTCATCAGGGTTGCTAGCAATGTCCAGTGAGGAAACAAACTGGAAGGAAATAGTCAAATGTCTCATCCTAGAGTCTACCAGTAGATATTAAGAGTGAAGACACTGACCACTAACAAAGGGTGTCCATCCATTGGTCCCTTCCTTCCATCCTTCCTACTTTTCTTCCTTCCTTCCTTTCCCATCCCAATTCTTCTCTTTTGTATCAAGAAAAATTGCACTGGTATTAATTACAGCAATAAAAGATTTTGCCTTAATGGTAAATGCTTCAATCTTCTCAAAATTGTTTTCCATGATAATGATACCCATAGAACTCAACAGGCATAGGTAAAAGAAAAGAGAAGGAGCTCCCCAATGTTTGGCAAAAACATGACCCTTCCCTCACCCACTTTACTTCACTTATATATACAGTGCAACCTATGACATCAAAGAGGGAAAAAAGTGCCTGAAATTTTTTTTTCCCACTATAAACCACATGATCATAAAGTAGAGATAAAACTTATAATATTTCAGTAAACAGGATTCACACAAGGTCAAGCTTACCTTTGAAAATTCTTATAGGAAGGCATCACATTTGAGGATATATTTATTTATTCTAGCTTTAACAGCACAACCTATTTGTCTTCTAGACTTATATTAATTCAGTTGAAGATAAGATGAAGGCAGTGACTTGTGTTTAATGGTCAAACCTTCAAAACACTTAGATTATTCTGTGGTGAGATCTTCACATTATATGTGGCAGGTTGTAACTGAGATTGCTTATTTTCTGGATCATGTTTACCTCTGGACATGCTATCAGTAAGAAGAATGTCAGACAGAATTTAAACATTTTATGTTACTCTCTATTTCTCCCTTGCAACTCTTCTCTTCCTTATTTTTTCTCTTTTATTCTGGTCAGCATGAATATAGATGACAATGATCAAGTTAAGTACATCTATATGTCCATGACTGTTTCCACTTTAATTACTTGGCCAATTTTCTGTCTCCCTGGATGATGTAGACTTCATGAACAACAAAACCAAGTTTTATCACTGTTGTGTTCTTAGCATCTAGTTCAGTGCAAACCAACACTCAAAAAACATTTGTTTAATAAATGAAGAACCACTCAACCAATCTTATGCTGGTGGACTCATGAACACTTTCCTTAAAAAGCAGAAACTAGGGGTATTTCATACCAGAGATTCAAGCAATATGGAATAGAATACTCTTAGAGCCAAGGCTAATGGAGGTCCAGCAAGTACAGGGGAAGCCATGCTTCAATTCTAGCAATGGGTAGAGAGGTTGGGCTGGGAAACAAATTAGCTGCCTCCTTTTCAGGGTGAGCTTATTTGTTTATTTATTTATTTGTTTTTAAAGGATTCTATTTATTATTTCCAGAGAGAGGGGAAGGAAGAGAGGTAGAGAGGGAGAGAGACATCAAAGAAATATACTTTGGTACTTAGGTATTTTAAAAAAATGAAACTGTTAGCCCCAGCTGGGGTGGCTCAGAGATGAGCCAGCCTACAAACCAAAAGGCCACTGGTTCAATTCCCAGTCAGGGCACATGCCTGGATTTTGGGCCAGGTTCCCAGTTGAGGTGTGAGAGAGGCAATTGATTGATACATCTCTAACACATCGATGTTTCACTCCGTTTCTTTCTTCTCTCTTTCTCCTACCTCTAAAAATAAATAAATAAAAAATTAAAATATCTTTAAAAGATCAGAAATATACTTTTAAATGAAAATTTCATAACTATTTATGGACTATCTTGAAGATAATACTTCAGAAATTACAAATATTTTCTGTTAATTTTCAGTTGTGTTATTTATTTTTCAATTGTCTTTCAAATAAGTGAGGTTTTAAAAATGTACAATCAATTACCTGGCTAATTCTAATCTTTTCAACAATAAAGTAGGATGTAACTAAATAAGATTATTTAAACTGTAAAGCAGACTATCTTTACTGACAATATTATGTTTAATAATTTTAAGAAAATTAATGGAACACATGTTATAGTTTGTATCCTTAGTAATTTGTTTTGGATGTTCATTCATTGACCATTGTACCTATAATATTATTCAGCCTTTCTCATTTACATGTATCTTTAAAGAGTGTTTTCATTTTAGAAAAATCATTTTCCCTTCTGATTTTCTTGTGTACCTTCCCTCAAAAGTATTAATATGATTAATATTGATATAAATGATTAGCCTTCCTAGCCAGATCATTTAGGGTTAAAGAAATGGAAAAAAATATATCCTCTTTAAGTAGATTCCCATGCTTTCTTAATATTATCAAGGTCTTGACAAATTAATTGATCTGTTAAAAGTAACACAGTTTATACCTGGCAGAGTAGGAGTCAGGAGTAGAACCCATATTGCTGCCTCTCTTCCCACACTTTGTGTTATCCACCACTATTCCCTTGGTAGCAGAATTCTGTTGGGCATGTGCATGGCAAGAATGCAACCTCCATGGCAGGCCCACTGGGAACATGTCAATATCTTTTTGTGAAGCCACCCATTTCTTACAGGATTCTTTAGGCAGAGGATGGCTTGAGTTGGCCATTTCTTTGGGTTATAGCAGAGTCCTTAAGGTTTTTTTTTATCCTGATACCACAAAAAATTAGGTTCTATAATGCTCAGATGTATTTAAAATTTTATATTCTTGTTGTAATATACCTAGCAAACATATCTGATGCATCACAAAAGCTTCTGATTTTGTTTAAAAAATTCCAAGGAACATTTTTTGAAATGATTCTCTAGGATGCACAAAAACCCTGCCCTTTGTTTTGGTATTTGTTTATCTGTTTAGTTATGTTTTATTTTGTTTGTATATTCATGGTTCATTAAGTGTAGAACTACAGTGATAAGTTTACCTTATAATTTTACAAAGCTTTCTATGTCTTGATTAAATTCTCTGACTAAAAATTAGTTTTAATCTGAAGAGAACTGAAAAGACATATTAGTGCAGATTATTTTTCCCCCCCAGAGGACAGTGAACTCCTAGAACATGCCTTCAAGCAGAGTTTAACTATTTGAGGAGATTGGGGTGTGGTGCTGAGGCTGTTTGGGGATACTGTTGCCAGCTGCCCATTTGGGATAAATCATTTGGGACTGCTTTGGGTTTGGACTGTCTCTTCTGAGTAGAACTGGGGTTCTTGCCCTGTGTGAAGATCACTGAAGTGTTAGCATAGGAAGTGTCCAAAACCCATAAGAATTTTTAAAAAAGATTTTATTTATTATTTTTAGAGAGAGGGGAAGGGAGAGAGGCAGAGGGGGAGAGAGACATCAATGTATGGTTGCCTTTTACCTGCCACCAGCTATGGACCTGGCTAAAGACCCGGCTTGAAACCTGGTTATGTGCCCTGGCTGGGAATTGAACCAGCAACCTTTGGGTTTGCAGGCTGGCACCTTATCTACTGTGCCACCAGCCAGGGCACCATAAGAATTTTTATGAGTTTATTTTTTTATTTGACCCAAGTTGATGACATTTGCAGGGAAGCAAAACCTCAATGGATTGAGGAAATGCTCTGGAAAATGGCCATTTTACACCCTGCTTTATACATTAAAATAAAAAAAAGAAGATATAGTTGTGTTACTTGGTGATAGATTAGGGAGGAGGGAGAATGCTTAGTTGGAGAAACCTCTGGGATAGGACAGGAAGCAAAATGATAGACACATGCTTCTTTTACACAGATGGGTACAGGATATTAACAGTCAACAATTAATGTGATGACAATAACAGTAACAATGAGGTGGTTTGTGGTCTCCCCCTGGTGTGGTGCTTGTGCTTTGAGGGGTCCAGAAAAAGGAAATTTGATATTCCAAAGGTATGTTATCTTGTAGGTGCAAAAAGACAATTGACAGGTTTAATTAAGGTAAAGATTGACTTTTTTTCAGGGAAAGTTCTAGCCTAGGGCATGACTACCTCATATAAACTGCTTTTAGTTTATAAATTTTAATTTCAGACTATCCTCTATGGTTACTTGAGGTCTTTGAGTTTGTAAGGCTGTCATACAGGCCTCCCCTGAGCCTCTCGGGTTTAGTATGTGGCCCCTTTGTGTCCACAGAAGCATTTGTTAAAAATGCACATGCCTGTGACCACCACCGTAAATTGTTTATAGAAGGTGTGAATTGAGCCTTGGGAATATGGATCTTAAACAAACCCTCTATGTGATTTTATTGAATACAAGCTCTTGAAACATTTGCTTTAGAGAACTCCATAATCTGCCCTCTGTCCTTATGGCTGAACCACAAATTGAATGGAATTGAAGGTACATTTCAGACAAATTAGCCACTCTTTGGATAGAAAACAATAGGTTTTCCTCTCTGGAGGAATTACTGTATTTTCTTTGTCGGGGAGAAGGGGCAGCATTGAGGAAGAGATAGATAAAACCTAGTGATGTAGAATGTAAATCCTTCACATGTTAAGTCTGGTTCAAATTCTGCCTGGGCCATTTGCTTGCTGATGGAGCTTGGATGACTGATTTGACCTCTCTAGCTGAATCTAAAGCTCATATGAAAAATGGTGATAGTGTCATTGTAGGGCAGATTTATAATATGGAGGCACATGATTGTGTGTGACAGGTAGTGGGCACTCACTTTTACTTTTTGCTTTCTCTTGAAAGTTGTAATATGTATTAATATTCTTATGTCCAAGAGTGACAAAAGACCAGAGGAACTGAAGTAGCCCCTGACTTGATGATTTTCAAGTACCCTGGGTATGCTAATGTTCTAACACAAGTGCATTAGCATCTAAATAGTTACTTCATTTCTACTCCTATAGATACAGACCATGACTACTCCATATATAATATCAACTGCTGTCATAATTTAGGAAAACTTCTTTTTCCTCTTCTTATAAAAAGTTTGCTTTTATATAGGTAAATATTCCAATGTGGTCTCATGGTATAGATATGGAATTTCATTGTAGAGAAGCTAGTGCCCAGGCTGTGGACTTTTTGCAGGCTAACCTGTTATTTGGGCATTTTCTTGGTTTTTATGATAATATGTACATTAAAAGTATTATATAACTCAACAAAAATTTGTTAAAAATATTAATTTATATGAATGTCTTCTATCTTTTGTTGGTAAATATTCAGTTCCATGGCAGTTTATTAGATTACATCTTTATTTTTTGCTTCTAATTTGGATTTCTATAAAGATATTGGAAGTTTGGACAATAACCTTTAAGCTCAAACACCATAAAATATATTGTTAGAATTTTTTTGAGACCGAATTATCCCAAGTGACTTTCAGTGTTGACTAACTTCACTGTAATTGCTCAATTCCATTAATTGTGGGAAAACTGTTTCTGGTCGTATTTATGCACAGTAATTGGCTTACCACAAAATAGAACTGGCCAGTGTATTTTCCAAAGGCTGATCTTAATGATTCAGGTAGAACATACTGAGTATAAATGGCCGCAGTTTATTTAAACAGAGGTGGTTTCTGTTGACAGTGAAACAGCAGCAGAATGTTACCAGAGATTGGACCTTAGTTCAGCAACCATGGTACTTGAGTTCTAGCTAAGAAAGAATTCAGGGACAAGGCTCAAATATAAACAAAAGTTCATTTAGGAAGTCATAGAGGTATAAGGAATGAGCTGTAGAAAAATTGGCTTAGGAAACAAGTTACAAAGGCAAAAGAAAGGACCCTTGGAGCTTAGGAAAAAGAGAGGTAAGTAAAACTTGCCTGGGTCTTCTGTCCTGATGGCTTTTCAGAGCTGAGATTTTAGGGGAGTCCCAGGGAAGTATCTCTAGAATATTCATCAGCTTTCCAGGTATATTCTTTTAGGGTGTTTGTCTCCATTGTTTGGCTGGTGCCAGGGCAGGGGGTCATTAGTCATTGTAGCTGATCCTAATGTCGGGTGGTATGATGCCCCTCTCCCTGGTCTTGCTGCTTTTCTGGGCCTGGACCTGAAACACAGCTAAGGCCTAGATGTTGTATCTAGTTTCACTAAAACTCTATCTCTGTGGGCAACAGACCCCAGGCTTTGTTCCTAAAATTATTTGATGCAGGTCAGAACCTCATTGTCTTGAGGCTTAATGCTTTAAGGGAGTAGTTGTGCAAGGACTTGTATGCAAATCATATGAAGCTATTTTGTCCCTTGTTCCTTTTATAAGGGGGTCTAAACAATATGACTGGTGATATGGTAGGGGATAAAGGCCAGGTGAGGGGGCCTGAATCTTATGACCAAAAGTATGAAAGGTCAAGGAGTCTAAACCTCATGACCAACAGTAAGTAGAAGAAAGGTTACCCTGGAGGTGAGGGTCTTGCTTTCTCAGTTTTCTCCATTGCTGGCCACCCTGGATTTTCCATCCTGGTGACCTTCTATACAGGGCCCATCATCCTTGCTCTGCTCTAACTGCCTGCCGCAGTTTCCACATAACATACCTGTTGGTTCTGCTATGATGCTGACTGATTGATTATATTTATAATATGTTTCTGTCCATATGATCAGTTTAGTAGAAAGCAGCATACCCACTTTTCCCAACTGAGAAAAATATTACAGACACTTGTCCACATGCTAGGGTGGAATGGGGTGGGTAGGAGATACTGAAAATGATAAGCATGACTTTGTGTTTTTCTTGAGTTACTCTAGAGTGTCAACCCTACCCCAGATTGGAGAACCCATTATTTTAATTTAATTTTATTATTTTAAATATATTTTATTTATTATTTTTAGAGAGAGGGGAAGGGAGAGAGGCAGAGAGGGAGAGAAATATCCATGTATGGCCCATTATTTTTATTTTAAAACAAACATCCGTACAGTGGAATAGGGTCCAAAATTAATGAGATATTATGCTAAAGTATTGATATTAAGAAAATGTTAACCAGATGGAAGACCACTTTGGGCTAATTTCAGAGGCCATCAGGAGTTTAAATTCACTTTCCAGGTTAGGAAAGTTTGACCAAGTGTCTTTATGAATGAATTTAGGGATTCTTGGGAACCCCATTATTCTCTGTCACAAATCTTTTACCCACTAAATAATAATAGTTCTTTTGCACAACAGTCTGATAACTCTTCAAATGCAAATACCTCTGGGAAAGGTAATGAGTCAAGCTATCAGCATTTTATGTTTTTTGATATGAACAAAGTGGGAGGAAATAGCTATACTTCCATCAAAATTTTTACCAGGAAACAGCACTAAGAACAAACTTTTCATCATTATGTCATCACAGAAACATAATAATCATCCTAGAGTTATTTTTAACCACATGTTGTAGTATGCAATTTACCTTTTGTTATATTAAACTTTATTAGCATTATGATCTGTTTTAAAATTCTGTTAATCATAGTATATTGTATTAAAAGGTTCTTTTTATTCCATTGTTTAAGTCTGATTGTGTTAAGTTCATGAACAGTTGTTCAAATCTTAAACCCCCAAATACTTACCATCTAGAAAATTCAATTTATTTCATTCAAAACATTGTTTATAGGTTTGTACTTTGCAGTTTAATTACAAAATCCTTTATAATATAGTTTCTTATTTTTTCTCAAGTAGATTCTATCATTTTCTATCATATTCATTACTGGCAGTTAATGTTTTTCTCAATTTTCTCTTTTTTAGTTTCCCATATATTTATTAATAAAATCTCTAAATTTTAAAATTATGTATGTATATGTATATACATATATATACACATATATGTGTGTGTATATAATTTATGTGTATATATATATATATATATATAATTTAATAGAAATCACACCCTTTTTTCTGGGTGTAAATGTAATTATTTACATTTAGTTTATTTCATCTATTTTTCTTCCTCTACTATTTGATCAACTACAGGTGCCATAAATATTCCCTTTAGCTGGAGAGAGAAATTACCAATGCGGGGCAAGAAAGACATTGTACTGCTTTGTTTTTTATACTCTTCATATATAAAATTGAGATAGCAATGACTTGAAACTAATTTAATTTTATTTTTTATTTTATTTTATTTTTTAAAATTTTATTGTTGTTGTATTACATCCATCCCCTTTTTGCTCCCCTCTGTCCCCCTGGAAACTAATTTAATTTTATAACAAGGATGACCATATAAAGTAAAGCTCATTGGATTGCAAAGTTGCATAATATACTATTGTTTGATTTTTACAAAGATTCTTTCATTTTCTTATTCTAAGGAATAAGGAAATAATATCTTCATGCACTCAGTTTAAAATTACTCTTCTTGATGATACTCTTAAGGTATTCATATGATGAATTAAATTAGAATTTATAAATTTTAATCCTGTTTTACAAATTTAATATAGAAAGTGGAAATCCTCTGATTTCTGAAAAACACCAATAGGTGTATGTATTGTTCTGGTTAATTGAGGAAACTGAAGAAATCTTTTGAATGGCTCCCACTTCTGTACTGTTGTTTCTGACCTATAGTGTCTATTGATTGTTATTTGTGTATGCAGGAGTCTTATTCTCCATTTAAACCTTTCACAGCATCTTTTCTTGTGAGTCCTTAGAGATAGACCACTTTTATTAATTTTTTTTTACTAATATCTCTTTGAGCTTTTCTTGTGTTGAACATTTTAATGATTTTTGTCATTGATTAAAAACCAGTATTTTTTTCAGGGGTAATTGTTGGGTTTTCTTCCTAATTCAATATAGAAAACTGTTATGTTTCAGGCTCTGGGTAAGTTTGTCCTTTTGGCACTAATTTCCAGTATAGAATGTATCATGAGAACTTTGTTTCTGGTGCTAGGAAAAATTCCTCTGCAAAGGATCAAAGTGAGATATAATCTACCTAGGCTGGGCTTTTTTGATGGCTACTTTTTATTTTGATTGCTTCTCATGTATATATTAAAAACCATTGTCTAAAATATATGTGTATGTGTGCATATATATGTGTAATGTATGTTTAAACTATAATTTTAACTGCTGACAGTTTTTCATGTATGAATAAAAGGAAGTAGCTACAGGCAGGTAATATGATAATATGTGTGATATATTTCTGGGACCTGAAGGACCTAACCAAACAAATAACTAAAAACTGCTACTTCCAGAAACCTCAACAGACAGAGATGCTCAACTCTTAAAACTAAGACTATTTTTAAAAAAGGTTTAATAAAAGTTTACACTCATTATTTTGTACTAGTTACAGGTGCAGAGTGGTTCGACAGTTGTATACTTAAGAAATGGTCCCTCTGATATTTTAAGTACTCACTTGCTGCTGTGCATAGTTATTACAGTATTGGCTGTATACCCTATGCTGTACTTTATATCCTCATGACTATCTTGTGATGACCAGTTTTCATGTCTTAATCTGGTCCCCTTTTCATTGGGTCCTCCAGGTCCCCTCCCCTCTGGCAACCATCAGTCTGATCTCTGTATTTATGAGTCTGTTTCTAATTTCTTTATTTTAAGCATAATTATTTTCAATGAATGCCCTAGACTCCAACATTTCATCTACATGTACATGGCATTAAGTAGTTACTTTTTCTTGGAGGTTTAATATAAGGGCATCTAAAACTTTGCAGAGATGTGAGCAATATTTGTGAGCTTTAAAAAAACACCCAATGTACTCTTTTCAGACTGCATTGTTTTATTAAGGAATTTTTAGATAAGAATTTAAAAAAGTAAAAGACAAAATTTCCAAACCTTCAAAGAATCCCTCTGTATTTTCCCTGTAACCTTGGCGAGCAGGGAAGGGGGCTGAAAGTTGCAGTTCTATTGACACCAAGGTGAGCCCAATATGTTGAATGAAGGTGTTACTGAGCAAAATGGAGCCTGTTCATGTGGCGCCTTGGTATAAGACCCAAATTAATTTTGAGAAAAACAGGCCTCTATTTACAATATTCCAACCTTGGCGGGACTAGGAGCATTTCATCTAGGGGCCCTGTTCTCCCATGACACCCAGCACTTCCCTTGTTCCCCAAAAGGTTATAAACCAAAACCAAGCCCAATAGTTCCCCATCCCTTATCTGTCAGCTCTCTCCTTCAGGATCTAGGATATGTTGTCTTCAGCCTCCATATAATAGTCTAGGAAAGCATGTACCAAGCTACACCGGATCATGGAAGTCCAGGAAAGGCACAAGTCTTAAGAGAGTGTCCTTCCTGTATGTCCAAGAGTCCAGACGGAGTCTGGGTCTGCAAGGCAGAGTCCTTGGTGGCTTCAGAATCAGCTACAGCAGGCACTGTCAAAGCAGCAGTGTACCTGCTTTCTTACCAGCCCTGGTAAGACATGGCTGCTGCAGCATGCTCCTACATCATGGTGACCCCCTCATCATACTCCTCCAACACCCTCCTACATCATGGCACCCACTTCTCTCAAGGTGGCCCACCTTTCTTTGTAAATCCTGAAAGTCACCTACATGTTTTGCACTGGGGCAGTAGCACAAACTATCATCTAGCAGCCAGCTAGACATTGATATGTACAGTACCTTAAAAGCTGTATAATCTTCCCTGGCTGGTGGCACAGTGGATAAGACTCCAGCCTGCAAACCCATAGGTTGCTGGTTCGATTTCCAGTCAGGGAACATAACCAGGTTGCAAGCCAGATCTCCAGCCAGGTCTCCAGCCACGTCCTTAGCTGGTGGCAGGTGAAAGGCAACCCTACATTGTTGTCTCACTTCCTCTCTGCCTCTCTCCCTTCCCCTTTCTCTAAAAAAAATAAATAAAATATATTATATTCGTATAATAACATGACCTAAGGAAAAAAAAATGATAAGACAATCATAAGAGAAAATACATTTATGATACTGTACATATTTATTGAAAAATCTGCATATAAGGAGACTTGCCAGTTCAAATCTTTGTTGCTCAAGGGTCAGTTATAATTTGGAACTGTTTCCTTGAAATTCTCTCAGGAAAATGTTGTTGCTTTGGAATTTCTGTAAAATTTTCCATTTGTTTTTATTTTTGTAAATGTGTTATCCTGGCATTATTCCATGAACCACAAACATTCTCTATCATGTTGTCATGATTTTGCTCATAGGGTATTTGTTCATTGTTAATTAGGTAGGTATTTTAGGGAAATATACTGATTGCTTTGATAGATGGAAGAACAACATAACTTTGGTAAAGATAATTTCCAACACTTGTGTATTTATAGTTTCTATTCAAAATTGAGGAGGTAACCAAAATTTCTAGGAAAAATAATTTCTAGAAAACATGTTTTTCCAAATGACTAATTGTTAACATAGCAGAAAAAAACTTAAAAAAGTTATGGACTTCTTTGGCTAAGAAAAGAAAAATTCTTTGAGCAAGCAGATTATTTGGTTTCAGTCCATTTCCCATTCAAATTTGGAAGAGAAATTTGTGAACGAAAAAAAAACATATGTACAGAAAATTGATGTTTTTGACAGAGCCAATACAAGGCAGAGCTATGGATCAATTTTTTTTGGCATTCCTTAAATGCTTTTTCCTTCTTGGCAATACAGCTGTCCTCCAATTATTATCTAGGTAAACTCAGGCCAAGGTTTTACTTTCTAATTTGTCCCTCTTTCAGAATTTACCTGTGTATATCTCTTTGTCTCTCAACCAGTTAAAATAGTATAAGGTTTTATCAACAGATAATGGCTTAATATAATAACTCTATTGATAACTTTACACCTTTATGAAGATTTTTGGAGATAATTATTCCAAAAATTAAAAAAAAACTACAAAGTGACAGCAGAATTAGAAGCACAAAGGAATATATATTTTTCTACTGACAGAATTATTGCAAGTATCCTTCAGATTACATCTACTAATTTTTGTTAAAAAAACCATTTTGCTAACATTAAACACATTGAATCAATATAAGAAAAATGGTTTACTTGTTACTTGAAAACAATTCATTAATTACTGGAGTGGTTTATAGTTTTAAAGTAATTTCATATATACATTTTCTCATGTGATTATCTCAATAACCATATGAGGAAGCTCACACAGTTTCACCTTTCTTACAAATGAGAGAATTTAAGCCTCAGGTTAATAGATTTGTGAAGACGCCCAATCAATGTATGATAAAAATAGGAAGAAAAGCCAAGTTTCAGGTCTCTTGGCTTTGTACTTGTTAATCAAGAGATATAAGTGGAATTCAATCATTCAGTCTAATATCTTTCCCTTTATACATACATACATAGATACATACATATGTATTTTACATGCATTATGCTTTGATCCATAGGAGATAACAGACAGACACAGTCATGGCCTTGCTCAAAAGGAGATCCTAGTCTGCTTGGGAATGTTAAGACATCAAAATAGATAATTATAATGAAGGGTAGGAAGTAAAAAGTGTCATAACTGAGGAAGAGAAAATGCTGAGTGAATCTAGAAGGGAATTCTATAGCTGAGAAGTGAATATTATAGTTTTTATTGCTGGAGTGTGCACTTGGGAATGGCTCTGTAGAATGTCTTAGATCAGTACAGATATACAGGGATGAAAGAGAAGAACGTACACAAAAGTAGAGGGAATATTAAAATCAAAGATACAGAGAAAGAACAAGATAAATGATATAGAACTTGTCCTCATTTTATATCCATATCCCCTTCTCTGTTAACAATACTCTGATACATTTTGGAGACCCACCTTTCTTTAAATATGTATGTTCTTGGGGAGGGACAAGGAGGACCACAGCACTCAGGCTTGGTCAGTTCGAATCACATTGGTCCACAGATAAGAATGTTACTTTTAAAGAAAAAGAACATTTTCTACAGAGTGTGCATGATCAATTGGCAATAACTTTACATCTTCTTATTTCATGTACTTTTTATTAATTTTGAAAAACTATGTTTCCAAGATTATGATTTAACAATATTGTTTTAGATATAAAGTATTAAATTCTGAGAGCAACTGTCATGTTGAAGGAATATGATGTTAGAGCAACCATAGTTTCTGGGCTGCATGCAGAGCGAACTGCTAAGGAAATTGTGGACTTCAATAACATCCCTTTACATACAGTTGACAACGTGAAAAAGGTGTATGATGCTGATCCTGATGTTGCCACACCAACAAGGAAAATGCATAAGGTACACAGGGATTGCACAAGTCCAGATATTGTACACAGAATCCAGGAGATCATCAATGAAGATCCAGGATGTTTACCTTGACATTTTGAGAGTAGTTGTACCATGGAGGAAGCAAGCAGCAAATGGACGACATTTTATTCTTCCAAGATGGTGCACCAGAACATGATGCCAAAAAGGTGCAAGAATTTCTTAGTGTCAGTGTTCCTGAATTCTGGTCAAAGGGAATCTGGCCACCTCGTTCACCACATGCAAATCCTTTAGATTATAATGTATGTAGCATTTTTGAGAGAGAATAAACAACCTCATTCCAATAAAGAGGTTGTTAAAGCTAAGATTGAAAACATGATGATATCTATGGATAAAAAAAAGTTAGTTAGAGCTTGCTCAAGATTCCAAGGTTGAATCTAGTCTATTATTGCAGCAAATGGAGAGTTTTTTTTAACAATTAAAAAGATGACTATGCTTATTTTATATACATATAAAAATAAATTTATTTCAAAATATAACACTTTTTTTGTATGTTTATTTTACTAAAATTTTGCCAATTGATCACATGTACCCTGTATCTCCATCAAGGTTGCTCAGATAGAGCATAATTAGTGCCTCTTTGCTACCTAATGGGAAAAGCTTCTGTTGGGAGACAATTTTTCACAGATCTCTTATATTTCTGCACTTTTTTTGGACACAATGCTGATTGCTTTCCATTTCAGACTATATTTTTAAATATATTTTCTTAGTAATTAGCCTTGGGAAGAGAGAGATCTAGAGCAAGAAAAGGAATGCTTCACCTGCTTATGAACTCCAAGGTCGCTGGTTCAATTCCCAGCCAGGGCACGTAACCAGGTTGCAAGCCAGGTCTCCAGCCAGGTCTGTGGCTGGAGGCAGGTGAAAGGCAACCATGCTTTGATGTTTCTATCCCTTTCTTCCTCCCTCCCTTCCCCTCTCTCTAATAATAATGAATGAAATCTTTTTTAAAAAAGAAAAGGAATGCTTACTTACCATTATCAAAGGATCAGGTTTCCTAAGCTCAGGATATTGCCTGGGCAGACATCTTTTTGGAATTGTCTTTCCTGTGGGATTTTGGAAGAAGAAGAAGTCACAGAAACATGCTGATGTTCATGGTGCTGGCTAGGCCATGAGTAATAAAGTCCTTTGTCTCTGGTTCGACAGTGGCATGTCTTCTGTCAGCATCATGGAAGCCAGGCAGGCTGACTTGCTAGTTTATATGCAGGATAAAATCAAAGATCCTCTCATTTTCTGCTTTTCCAGATGAATAAACCAGAATGAAGGTTTCTAGAAAGATATATGCAGAGAGAATTTTGTGACAATATTTTTAAGTAACTAGATTAAATTGTGCCTGAATACAGTTTTATAATTCTGTTGCATGAGCCAGACCGTTTCCTTTCTTGCTTTTTATTGTTTCTATGACTTCAACCACAAAATCATAATTAATCTTGATATGTAAGAACTACCTAATAATTTATTTTAACTGGAAGTGTAAAATGCAGAAATGGAATTACTAGAACATTAAATTAGAAATGGATTTCTAGAATATCTGTGGATTTAACTTGGAAAGAATTGAAGGAATGGGATCTTCCTATTGGACTACAATGTTTTATATGCATTTAATTCTTGAATACCAATATGGTATTTCATTCCAATGTGTTTTATGCACATACTTGAGTAGCGAACAATCTATACTATATACCTTTAATTAACATTAATGTTGAAAAGACAATGAACAGATATTATTTACCCATAAGCAAATTCAGATTGAGTGATTTACCTGAAGCCCTGCTACAGTCTGAGAATAAACCAGTTTATTTGATTGCTTTTTAGAGTCCTCATGTCTACTTCTGACATATTTCACTTCAAAATATAACATCAGGCTAATAAATAAAAATGCACATTAATTACCTTAAATGCAGTAAATTTGATATACACTTTAAATCAAATGATAGTTTATTGACTCAAGGTCTTATTTTTTCAAGTAAGTTACTTTACCTGCACTTTTACTGAAATCCTTGGTAAGCCACAAATTTTCCAAATCTTGAATTTCTTATGTGTAAATAGAATAAATTAATCCTCTCTTTACAAAGTGACTGAGGGTATGTTTAGCAAGTATTTGGAGGAAATATGAGGCACTTTATAGTTCTTCCTTTCCATTATTTTGTTTTAGGTACAAATATAAGAGATGTTTATTGAAATGCTCAAAAATAATGAGATAATTTTAAAACAATAAATGTTTACCTTCTTGGAATATACTCTGAATATTTTCAGATAAGTTCATATTAAATATTAATACATGACATATGAAAGATAAAAGTAGTGGGGGCTTGCTTGCCTTCCCAAATATTAAAACATAGTACAGAATAAAAAATTAAGAGTGCAATATATATGTAAGAATCAACAGACTGATTAGTGAAATAAACTATTCAATTTTAAAGCAAGTGTTAGTATGTGAATTAATTTGTAAACTGTAAATCCAATAGAAAAGAGCTTTAACTCAACAACTGTTACAAAAACTGACACTCTGGGAGACAAAAAAATTATTATTTACCAACCTAATTTTCATTTGGATCTAGTAAAATAATTTTTTAAGCAAAAGGGATTTTTTAAAAGCATAGAAACAGTAGAAACACTATAAAGGTAATATTTAGTAATTTGACTACAAATAAACATAATACTTATGTATGTCAAAATATAAATAAATAAATTTATAAAATGAAACAAAAACAAGTGAACTGGAAAAATATTGCAGCAAATATGAAAAAGTAGAGTTCTAGTGAATGATTAAAAAGTAACAAACAACACAGTAGAAAAAGAAATAAAGGTAATACACAGCTATGTAATAAAGAAAAATGAAAGGTGTAAAAACATGAAAGAAATTCAATGTCACTAATAATTGAAGACATAATAATCAAATGAGATTATTTTAATTTTTGATGAAAACTTTAGAAGAGGGACCTCCCAAAATGGAGTTATCTCTGGAAGTCAGGCCCCTTGTGGTACAGGTTTCCCCCATATGTGTTTTCGGAACCCATCTGTATCAGTGTACTAGCCGGTGTTGTTGTGAGAGACTACATTGGGCTTCAGTGAATTTTTTTGAAGACTTGTAACACGCTTGCCCATTTCATAGTGGGTGATTTACTAGTGCACCTGCTCACACAGTGCTGTGTTCAGTAGTTCTTCACCAAAAGATAGCATGCCGCCCATGCCCACCCTCCCTATTCACCTGATATCACCCTGAGTGACTTCTTTTTGTTTCTCTGGAAGAAGAAAGTCCTCAAAGGGAAATGTTTTGCTGATGTGGAAGAGGAGAAATGGCAGAAGCACTTAAAAGACATCAAAATCAACAAGTTCAAAAACTGATCTGAGCAATAGAAAAACTGTCTCATTAGGTGTATTGCATCATATAGAGAGTACTTTGAAGGTGAATGAAGTTTAAACATGTAAGAATTAATACATATTTTTTAAATAAATAAATTCCAGGGTTTTTGGGTCTCCCCCCTCATATAGTGATCTGATTTCTGACAATTTGAAAACTGTCACAATGTTCTATAAAGAAGTCTGTCATGTTGACAATTTTAGATAAATTCATATCTATTACTCTATAACCTTAATTCTAAATCTAAATCTAATTCTATATCCATAGCTATGACAACAATTTTAAAATTTACTGTATAGCAAACTGCTCACATGAAATAATTAGTAATTCTCATTCAATTTGATGTGTGTTTATTATAGCATAATTTATAAGAAAAATAGGCAATGATAAGAATATGAAATAATAAAATAGTTAATATTACATATACATGTAAACAATTTTATGTCACCATTAAAAATCCAGGTTTCAGCCCTGGCTGGTGTGGCCCAGTGGGTTGGTGTGAGCCTGGAGGCCAAAGGAAAGGTTACTGGTTTGATTCCCAGTCAGGGCACATAACCAGGTTGCAAGCCAGGTCTCTAGCCAGGTCCATAGTTGGAGGCAGGTGAAAGGCAACCATACATTGATGATTCTTTCCCTTTCTACCTCCCTCCCTGACCTTCTCTCTGAAAGTAATGAATAAAGTATTTTTAAAAAGTTCAGGATTCAAGAATCATCTGGGGAAGTGTTTATGTTATAATATTAAATGAAATACAAAAGCATATATGACTTAGAAAAGTATATAGTATGATACATATTATGACCCCCCAAAAAAAAGAATTTTAAAAAGAAGAAATTACACCAAAAAGGAGACCATGCTTATTTCAAAATGGTAACATTATAGATTATAGGTGTTTTTATTTTATATTTTATACTTTTGTTTTCTATATTTTTTATTTACCATCAAAAACTTGAAAACTAGAAAAAAATCAATGCTTTAAAGATAAAGTTTTCATATAAAAAATGAACATTCTTCTCTTGGATCAAATCAACCCATCTCTAGAATTTTATACTACCAAAATTTCAGAGTACTTAATAAGGTAAGAAAAATTAATTTGATTTATGGTACAAAGGTTCAAAAATGAGATGTACACTACATGCTTGTGACATGGATATTTCTAATATTGGAATTACTGATAGAGTATACTATTTTGCATATTTTAGTTCTTTTTTCTTAGATATTTACATGACCTTATGCTTGATTTGCATAATTTAAATGACTCCTTTGAGTGGCATGTACTTGTATAATTATTCTTTAAATTACTGTTATTAACCTGTTTGTGTAATAGCAGATAATTTGAATACATGATTTTGATCTTTTAATTTTTGCAGTTTTATATGCAATATAGATAGACTGTATGCTCAATTCTACATAACTATAAAATAATATTCAAATTCAGATGAATTTTTATGTTATTTTTGTTTTCTACAGTTCTCTAAAAAATAATGTATTACTTGTAAAAATCCTTAAAAGTTAAATTATTTAATGATCACATTTCACTCTTGGATTTATTAACAATTATCAAATAACACAGCTCCTAGAATGATATAGCCTATCAGATCCTTTATGTTCCCTTATTTATTTTCCAAAATAATACTAGGCATCAGGATGGTGGAGGTGAGGCAGATGTCTTATATCCCATGTGGCATAGAGCATGGTTCTGTAACATGGGACAGAAGGGACTGGGCAGCTTAGTCAGGGATGTTACAGTTGTCACCTCTTTGTATAATTAACCAACATTTAAAACAAAATCCCCTACTCTTTGCCATAAGAGAACATCTGATCTTTCATAATTGAAATCAGGGTTGTTTTTCTTTGTGTATTTGTCTATGTTGGGTGTTATGAAGACAAGTCATAAAAGGTGGGTTCTGTACCTGTTTACAAGAGCTTACCATCTTAGTAGAGGAGGCCTGTCATTATGTATGCCTCTTGCCTCCAAATAACAACAGGATGAATGTTTATGTTTCTGAACATCAGAATATGTGCTATAATAATTGGTTACAAAATACCAGTCACTAAGGGAAGATACTTGTGCTGTCAGAGGACTAAGAGCAGGTAGAGGGAGATTAGTTAAGGTGGAAGGTGCAGGGCTTGTAGGACCCATGAGCTTCCTGAGTCAAGACACAGAGTAAGAACAAATACAATTAGAATCAGTTATACTAAACAGTATAATTATCCATTTGAGCCAGAAAGTCTTCCTACAGGTATCATTTTTTCTCTTACATCCTAATTCCAATAAATTATTGGACCTTCTGATTCTACTTGTTTAACATTCCTTGCACATGTATATGCTTCTCCACCATGTCATCATCCCTAATGCTCTTAATTTAGCTCTTAACTCAACTATTGTAACAGTCTTCTAACAGATATTCTTGTTTACTGTTTTAGATCCTCATAGATCCATTCTATTTTGTCTGTCAATGTGACTATTTTAAGGTGCAAACCATGACCATGTTAATCCTTCTATTTAAAACCCTGATCTTTTACAATAGCTCTAAGTTTGAAGCATATTAAGTTGCTGATATTGGGCTGGTTTTGACCTATTAAAAAAAAGGAATGTTATGATGTAACTTCCTAAAATTTGTATCAGGAGATGTTGGGCTCCAAGTAATAGCATATTCAACTCAAAATGGCTTAAAGATAAAACATTAATTATCTCATATAAAGAATGCTTACATATCATTTAAGGTTGTGCTTCATACCCTCCTTTCTCAAGACATTTTTTTTTTCATTTTTTCTTTTCCTGGGTAGATTGAACTATAAAATATTTTTTTCTAGCCATAGCACTCATTATTAAAGGTTATTACTTCACCTATCATAACATTTAGTATCTTTCACTCATACTAAACTCCAGTTCTTCAGGGTCAGGAGTTATGTTTGATTCACTTCCATGTTTCCAGAGCCTTCCTTGCACAATGCCTTGTGAATTAAGAGAATGAATGAATGGCTAGATGAAATGAACAAATAATTTATTAAATAGGTTGGGGTCAGATCTTTTTTTTTTTTTTTTAATATTTTATTTCATTATTTTTAGAAAGAGGGGAAGGGAGAGGGGCAGAGAGGGAGAGAGACATCAATGTATGGTTGCTTTTCACCTGCCTCCAGCCACAGACCTGACTGGAGACCTGGCTTGCAACCTTGTTATGTGCCCTGGCTGGGGAATCAAACCTGCAACCTTTGGTTTGCACTGTGCTACCAGCCAGGGCTTGGGGTCAGATCTTATACCATAGTTACATGGATGCAGTACAACTATCCCCACTACTTACTCCACACAATAGATTAGAGATTCTTAGAATGACACATCCTTTTTCCAGATACTTCCAAATGAGTATGTGAAACAGAAATTGTTGCAAAAACAATTATCTTCTTGTTTTCAGGTCTGACACTAAATACAAATTAATACCAACATCATGATGATTGTGTAACTTGCCATCTGGAGGCAATCAATGCAAATCAGTGCCTCAAAAATTGTATTCTAGTACTTTGTTCTTATTCCATATAAATATTATAACTATGTATATTTATAATTGTACTCTCAAATAATGCTATTTAAAATGAACTTGAATTTTTAGTGCTAAATTTAACAAAATATTTGCTAATGTTTTTAGAAAGTACTTTTGAAATTGCTAGTTAATATTCCCTGCAATATTTGTTTATAAAGGTGAACTTTGTTTCAAAAATGCTTGTCCTAAAGTTAATGCAGATAATCTGTGTTACTGAAAATTAAATGATTTATCATTACTGCATCTTAAATTTTATGTTGGAAGCCTTGTGTGACAGAGTAAAAGAATAATTATCTGGATTCTGAGGGCATGTTAAGTATCAAGTGAACTAATCCTGTGGATTATCAACCTTACAGAGGTGGTAAGGTTTGTAAAATTACATAATTTATTTGCTTTCCATGTAATATGTTATAGTAAATGTCAAATGATATGCTATTTTTCACTTCTAAGCATCATATAAAACATATATAGATTCTGAAGAGGTTTTGTTGAAGTCCTTTTAGCATGTTCTGAAAAAAAAAAGGCCCTATAATACAGTAAAATTTTAATTCCTAAAGTAAATGGTCATTTCTAACATTCAGGGAAGTAGAGTAGAGTCAGAGTGTCTGGTCTTACTTAATCAATTCTACTTTCCAACTCCCTCTTTGAGCTTCAAACATTTTTCCCCAGTTGAGACTTCTGCAGAAGTGAGTGCTGAAAAAATATTACCAAGTCTTGCATTATATAATAAAACACACAGTTTGAAATTGCATGTGGCCTACAAAAAACCCCCCAGTAAATATCAGAATACAGGAAGTTAACACTGGTCTGAATAGTATAGTCCAAGTCACATGGTTATAAAATGGAAGGACATGTGTGTGTGTGTATGTGCATGCACATGTCCACTATTATAAGCAACAGTTCCAACCTGAGATTTCACTATAAAATTGGCCCAAAAATTAACCAAATTTCCATCTCTTTTGATTATTTAATTTTCAGAAACCTGAGGTAAATTTGCAAGCATTAAAAGCATGGCATTTTGGAGGGATCACTCTAGATTTAGGAGGCCTTCTTTACTGGGGTGACTCAGTGACTGAGGAGGTATATGGGAGGAGAAAAATTCATAGCAATTTGCTGGAATTACACAAATTAGCAATTCCACATGGCAAGTGATAATACTATGAATCTCTGACTCCTGTCTCCTACACTGTTCAGATCAGGACTCAGGTGAGGCAATGTAAAGCCAGACCAATGAAGGACCAAAACCAAAATCTGTCCTGATTCAAAGACATGAAGGGATCTACTCCTTGTCAGGATTAAGGTCTATGGTTACATTATGCCATAGGATATTTATGAACCTAGAAGGTGGCAAACAAATTTGTGGAACACATAAGAGTCTCTTTGAACAAATCTGATGTCTTGTTTAAGATTCAGGTTGTTAATCCAGGTATCAAAAGGGTTATAAATAGCAGCAGCAGCAGCAGCAGCAGCAGCAGCAAAAACATCAGGTAAAAGAACTCATTCAGAGACCTTGGAAGCCAAAGTAAGAACCAGATCAGCTACAGGATAGTTTTAATGGGGAGTCATCTTGGCAGCTGGGCTCTCTCACGCCTCTACCCTTTCAAGCCAGAATTGGTCCCAGTATGGTCTCCTGCTGAGCCTACAGATGAAAGAACCAGAGGAATTCAGAGGCTGGTACTGTTAGTTACTGTTAGTTTCTAAGGCAATGCAACCTGAGATGATTGCTCGGCAACAATGTCACCCCCACCTCTATCTTTTTATACTGTCTTCAGTCAGAACTTCTGCTGCCATCCTCCTCCGTTCTCCACAGTGCCTCCCTGCCCCTCTGCCATGCACAGCTTTCTGGGTCTCTCCTTATATCTCTATGATAATGCTCCTGAGAATTACATGGAATGGATAGGAATTTCCTTCTCTCTTAGGTAAGGTGATGTTAACACCATTCCTGTATAAGCAATCTATCTGTACACATCCCACCTAAATGATCCTAAAATATCTTTTAATTTTATTTTTTTATTGTTCAATTACGGTTGCCCCAATTTTTTCCTGTTACTCTCCCCTGTTCTGCCAAGCCCCCTGCTCTCACAGTCAGTTTCCACCCTGTAGTCCATGTCCATGGGCCCTTTATACTTGTCCCTTGACAAGACGCTTCCCTTGTACAACTTTATGCCACAGGATTATTGGGCTCACTACCATGTCCAATTTGCTCTTTAACTCACTTCCTTGCTTTCCAGATAAACTACAAAGAGTGTTCTTCATGCGAGCTATATGAACACATACAATTCATAGGATCCAAGAGTCTTTTGAAATTGTAATTATAATTCAAGTGTGAATTTTTCTGAAAAGAGTTCATAATTTCCCCTGGATTGTCACTGGGGCTGGTGACATAAAATAGTTAAGAATCATTAATTTATGACATATATTTTATTCACTGGCTTCCTGTTATTTCCTATCTATAACAATAGTACTGCTATCACAATCACTAATGGAATTTGTACAGCACTTTACAACCTATAATATTCCTTAAAATGGTCTTTCATGTCCATGCTTTCATTTGAAACTTGTGACTTTCCTCAGAGGAGGGCAGATCTTATTATATCCATTTTACAGATGAGACAATAGGTTAAGAATCATCCAGTTAAGTGTATGGCAGGGCATAGCTGGGATCAGTGCCCAAGTATCTTGACTCTTGATCTAAAGACAAAGAGATGATTTTTTGCATGACCAAGCCATTTCGTATATATTTGGGACTTTTCCTTCCTCTGTCTGCAGTTTTCCCTCCTTCATACTGTCTTTGATACTATAGGAAAAGGTCAGTATGTATTTTATCCAGATTTCCTCTAGTTCCAAGCAGAAGACTACAACATAATATGGTTTTTCCAGTATAGTATTTATGTATGTGTGTATGTATATATGTATTTTTTAATTTTTAAAATATTTATTTTTAGAGATAGAGGAAGGGAGAAAAGCAGAGAAGGAGAGAAATATCAATATATGGTTGCCTTTCACCTGCCTCCAGCTATGAACCTGGCTGGAGACGTTGCTTGCAACCTGGTTATGTGCTCTGGCTGGGAATTAAACCAGCAATTTTTGGGTTCACAGCCTGGTACCTTATCCACTGAGTCCAGTATACTATTTAAAAGCAGAATGATTCACTGATATAAAACACAAGACATGAAGTCAGTAGTTCAAGTAATTAAATGTGCCTCTGGCTTAAATTTGCTGAGTGATTTTAGGTAAAATACTTGACCTTTCTTTCTCATTTAATCCATGAAATGAAGTTAAAATATTACCTTATACCGGTAAAGTAACAATAACTGATCAAAAACTTAGAGCTGTATACATTCTATATCAAATGTGTAAACCTCTGATACTATTTTGAGCAGGTCAGTGTTTCCTGGGCTAAATTAGTAATAATAATAAAAAAAAGTCTTGTAAGTACAAGATTGAATGTGTAATTCATTTCCTGATTAGACTGTTTATAGAGGAAATCCACATTTTCCTCCTACACTCCTGGTTGATTATTTTATCCACTAAATTTACGATCTCTTCAAAGCAGTATTTGTTCATTTGTGGAATCATTTAACATGTATTGGACTATGGGGACCTGAGATGGAACTTTTTCCATTTAAGAAAATAGCCACTCTGTATTTAGATTCCTGTAGGGGACATTTTAGGAGAGTGATGTTGTTATATCACGCCTACAAATACCTCATCTGGGTTTGGATTCTCTGATATATCTGTTCATTCAAGATAGAGGCACTTAGCAATTCAACAAGATGTAAGTTGGCTAATAAACAAAGGCGGTGTTCTCTGGGGGTTTGAACAACACTTCCTGTGTTTGACTCTGGTTGCCCTTAAGTTGTTTTAAACCCAGCACTGCTGGTGATGTTTCCCCTGGTGCACTGAGCAGCTTATTCCATGTCAAAGGGCGTTGACCTTTTCACTCATAGAACAAAAAGACTGGAAACAAATTATGCTCTGAGAACTGGTCAAAGGATAACAACAACAAAAAAAAGTGCCTGACACAAAAAACAAGTGATGAACACAAATACTAAGCATTAGAGCATTATCTTTAGAGTATTAGCTCTCCAACCAACTTTTAAAAAAGTGTAACAGGAGCATTTGTTTCACTTTAGTCTGCAATCACCCACCCCCACCCTCTAGGCTCCAGTTCGCAGAACACCACGAACCAACTACTATTGTCTCTTCTCCCCCTGTCCAACTGAATCTATTCCAGTTTATGAGCTGTCCACCACCAAGCTGTGGCTTCCAGAGAGAATGACTCATCTGCAAATTTTGTGCAAAGAGCTGGAGGATGCAGCATATCCAAACACATGCTAGGGTACAGAATTTGAGTGGGAGGAAGAGGATGGGGCTAAAATAGAACTGTAGTTATAAGTCAAAAAACTGTAGGCCTGGCCTACCTAGCCTTTCCAGCTATGTAGCTTCAGCAACACCTACAGTTCCTCACCAAGAATGGCATGTCATATTCATTCAGTGAAAATGAAATGTCCCTGGTGGTTTCCTTTGAAAAAAGAAAACAGAAACATTGGAAAATATTTAATGTAAAAAGTAATCAAAACCCAAATGTATAAATGGTGCTGTACTTCACTATTGTTTCGACTGATGGAGAAAGTTTTTTCTTATGTAAGTGAAATTAGACACCCAACACTTGCCCAGGAGTTACTTGTGCAGGTAGTTTTGTTGGGTGGGCTAATTGTAGTCCTTAAGGTATTGTTTAGGGTAGATCTTCCATGGTAAACCCAAATTAAACTTGACACAATTTTAGGGGCTGCTCTTTTCTTCTTTCTCCTAAATATTCAAGGCCAGTTACGGAGACCCAGTTGTGATCTCAAGTTTAGAGTGTTCATCATTCCATCAGTGTTCTGCCCTGAAGTCACCATTTGAAAGCAGTGATAACAAAAGCTAACAATCAGGGGTCCGTGTTCCAGCACACTCCACAGTGTGCCCAAAGTAGCTTTCTTTTGCTTGAACTAACACTCCTTCAGAGTCTTTCATTGCCCTCCGTCTTCATTCCTTGCTTTGAGGCTCTTCGCGTTTGTGTTTCTCTTTATCTGTGGCTATCAAACTACTTCTCTTGCATACCCAGCTCTTTTCTTTTTTCTTCTATCTTTTTATTCAATATTTTCCCTTCTGTTACCCCACCTTCATCTATTTTCATTAACTGATCATGACATTGAAATAAAGATTGTGTTAAAATAACTTGTTATAAATCTCTGCACAAATGTTTGTATTTTCTTTACTAATCTATAATCAATTAAACCAAAGTTTTATGTTACTCTTTTGAAAAACACTTGGCATTGTTTCTTTGTACAGAACTTTGGTTTCTTTTTTCTCCTAGTAACTCTTGATAGAAAAAGACAATTTTATATATAAAAACAAAATGGATTTTAGGAGCAAAGTAGTTCAGGTTGCCCAAATAACAGGAAAATCTTGTTCCTAACCAGTTGCTTTGAAAATGACTTTTCTTTTATTATCCCGAAAATGAATCATGAATAGAAATTCTTTGATTTAGATTATGGGTAAGGCTAGCTGGCTTCAGTAATTTTAATTGTAACTTTAATCATACTTTAAAAATAACTCATTTCAACTTTCATATCTTTTCTTGTTGACCTAATGTATAACCAATTACATTGAAGTGAAATCTTTACAAAATCTATAAATATATGGCAACAAATGTATCAGTCTATCCAATAGTCAAATAAATATAAATTAAAAGAAAAGAAATACTTCCCATTTTCTGGCCAATCAAGTAGGGAAGATGAAAAAAAAATTACACTCCCAATGCTTCAAATGGTTCTATGAAATTCTCTCTCTCACTCTCCATATAAATGTATATATATATACATATTTATATAATATATTACATATATAAACATAGTGCATACATAATACACTAAGAATATTTACATTATTTTCTCTGTGAGAACACTTGTACACATATGAATGTGTATGTGAATATATAGAGAGACACACACATATACATATGCTTATATCCTTTGACCCAATGACTCCACTTTTGGTAACTTGCCTTAAAGCAAGAATTCTAAGTTTGGAGAGGGGTATAGGCATTATAATGTGTTTTACAGTATTAGTTGTGTTTTTGAAAATGATTATGCAAATCAATGCTTCATTATAAAGGAACAATTAAGTAAAATTTTAGTGTTTACTTATCTATATGAAAGCATCTTATCAGATATTAAAATAATGGTCTTAAAAAAATAAATTGGAAATAACACCAATAAGTGCTTGTGTTAAATTTATGCTATCTCTCTCTATAGGAAAGACAGCCTTGAAGGAAAAATGCAAAATTGTCCAAAATATTTGTATAACTATTAGAACCATTTAAAAAATTTTATGTTGTCAAATTTTTATTAATGCACACATATAACCTTTTAAACACATATAAAGATTTACACCAGTCACCATCTTCAATTCTTCCAGTAAAATTTCATTTTAGTTGTTTTTGAGAATCTTAATGGTCTTGTATGTGCATAGAGACATTGCACCAAAATCTTCCAAACTTTAAGAATATTGAAATGTAGTATCACTAAATTACTTTGCACTCTCAGGGAAATATTATATTTGAATATCTGACCTCTCTTGATGACCATCTTGTACACTGTTGTAGTAAAGAGATGCCTTCCATATCCAACAAGTAAAAATAATTTTCTAAATATTGTTAAATAATTGTTAAATACAATTATATCCTTGTTTATACAAAAAATAAAGGATCAGGAGAGGATGTTGTGCAGGAATTGATATTACCATTAAGGAAAGAGAGAGAAAAAAAGAAAGTAAAAAGCAAACAGACTCCCTATTTCTATTACAAAACAATTTTATTTCTAAATATATCATTTTTCTGTAGGCAACATTTAATATATAAAGCTTATACAAAACAAGACAAAAAACATACCCGAACAATTGTGATTATGAGTGTTGTGTTAACATCTACTGCTGTTCTATCAAAACTGTGCACAGAGAATGGGTATTAATTAATGGGAGACATTGCTAGGCGGGAAAAGTTGGGAGAGTATTCAGTAAGCTGTCAAAACAGGAGCTGAATTCTATAGAACGGGTGTTCACGTATCTGACAAAAATTGATCCTGAAACTTAGCTTTTCCATTTTTGCTTAGAAATAACATTACTCAGACTCTCACCTACTAATCTTTCAATAGCTTAGAGTAATGGTGTTTATAGCATGAAAATAAAATTTATTTTAATATCTTTGAGATCAACAAAGCCGCTGTGAATTGTGCCACAAAAGGGATATAAAGATATTTATTTAGATCCTTGCTGAAACTGTCTTATTTTATCTTGTTGGATTGCCCTTTAGAAAGATAGAGCATAGTTTGGGAAATAAATTGTGTCAAATATTCCATTTAAATAAAGGCCATAAACAGCCTCAGAAAACTTACTGCTTTTTAACTTGTAATTCCATGTATGTATATTCTGTTTTAACACACATGTTTAAAATTGCTTGGGAAAAACAGATGGCATAGTGACATGTAAACCACAAATAAAATGTCTGATGTCAGTAAATTAGTCATAAGTATTTTTAGTGAACATTATGAGGACTTAGTAGAAAAGGCAAAAATATAATACAACCTGATTTTCTAAACTCCTTATCTCACAATGAAATGCAACCTGAGCAGAAGTGCCTGTCTATATAATTGGAGCATCTGATATAGTATTATCATTATTGCTGGCAAAGGGCCATAAAGGTCTATGATTTGAATGACACTTAAAGGCAGATTTATCAAAAAAAGTCTTCCTCTTTCTGTTAACCATACCTGAAGTTACAACATTAGTTACTTGCTGTTAAATGCATTGACAATCATTTGTGAAATCCTTTTTAGAATAGCAGGCTATATAATAGTAAATTACAAAAGAGAAAATACAGATGACCAATAAATCTATGAAAAGTTGCTCTTCCTCACTAATAATTGTGACATATACCTTTCCAACAAAAATCATTGTGCCAATATTTATAAAAAAGAACTGAATACAGTCTAAATGTCCATCAGTAGGTTAAAGTATGTTATACCCATAAAATGAACTGCCCTGGTGCTATTAGAATGAGATTTAGATTATCTTTATTGACACAGAAAAGTACTGTGTCATAAATATGAATTTAAAAATCAGGTTACATAAGAGCTTGTATAAATGATACCATTTTGGTAAAATTGTATACCTGTGTCTACAAATGTGTACGTGCTTAGTGTGCTCTAGATAACTGGCCATCCTGATCGTTTGCTACATTTTTGTTTCTTTTTTGGCTTTTCTATACTATTCAGATTTTTAAAATATCTCTAGATTATTATATTAAAAAATAATTCTATGAAAATTACACAAACCAAGTTCTGGCTGGTGGCTCAGTGGAAAGGTGCCAGCCTGTGAACCCAAAGGTCACTCGCTGATTTGATTCCCCAGTCAGGGCACGTAACCAGGTTGCAAGCCAGCTCTCCAGCCAGGTCTGTAGCTGGAGGCAGGTGAAAGGCAACCATACATTGATGTCTCTCTCCCTTTCTGTCTCTCTCCCCTCCCCTCTCTAAAAATAATAAATAAAATCTTTAAAAATGTTACCAAACCATTAATAAATATTTAACTTCCTTTTAAAGAAACAGCTGCTGTCAGTGTGCTCAGTTGGTTCGGGTATTGTCCTGCTGACTGAAAGGTCAGCAGTTAAATTCCTCGTCAAGCACATGCCTAGGTTCTGGGTTCAGTTCCTGGTTGCAGTACATGAAAAAAGCAATGGATTGATGTTTCTCTCTCACATCAGTGTTTCCCTCCCTCTCTTTTCCCTCCCTCCTCCGCTCCTAAAATTAGATGAAATAAAACATTAGTTAGCTGTTAACTCTCCTAGAATAGTATAAAGTTCAACAGAAAATTTATTATCTATTGATGACTCACCATGCGTCAGTACATTATTACACCTTTGGATAGAGAAAAACTAAAACATAATCTGTCCTCACTTTATAGGTGTCCATGGTTTAGTAGCTGAGATGTACTTGTAAACAAATCAGTAAAATCCATACAATAATAAATAATGAACAGAACATAGCAGATATTGGGGAAACAGTGATAACCTATGACTGCGGAGTAGGAGTTGAGGGTTAGGAAAACTTAAACAGAGGAGGTCATGATTGGGTGAGGTTTAAAAGGAAAGTGTAGAGTTTTGTTAGGAGGCTGGGGAAGGAGCGAGAGATGGAGAAAAAAGAAGACAGAACATAACACGCTAACACACAGTTTTAAGTTTTATTTCATTGGTTTTTTTTTAGAAAGAGGGGAAGGGAGAGAGAGACATCAATGTATGGTTGCATTTCACCTGCCTCCAGCCACAGACCTGACTGGAGACCTGGTTTGCAACCTGGTTATGTGCCCTGGCTGGGGAATCAAACCTGCGACCTTTGGGTTCGTAGGCCAGCACCTTATCCACTGTGCTACCAGCAGGTTTTAAGTTTTGGTGAAGCCATAGAAGTAAGAACCTAACGGGCTCAGCGTAGATGAAAATGAGGCTGACAGGAAGGCTGGAGAGAGATATACATAATGTTTTCCAGGATTAGATGCTGGTTCTCATCTCCTTTAGGAGCTGATGTAATTACTGGACACAGCTGTGATTTTAATCAATCATATCAGGGTTTTATCATTTAAACTTTTATGGCAATGTCCACATTTTATTTTGTTCTTTATGAAGAGGCAGCTAATATCTGAATTCACCAGTTTAAATGGCTTTTCCATTGGCTCTGCTCCTAGTAGTTTGAATGATAAGCTTGTAAGACAAATAGTAAGTGAGATCTACAACATTGTTCTTGTAGACACTCAGTTGTGCATGTCTAGTGGCTTTGCATGCTGGCAAACTGTCATTTAGTTGGAGCAGTTATCAGCCAAGTCAGGCGGAGGAAACTGCAGCCCGAAAGCTGTCAGTTTCTACATCAGTGGCCGCTGAGACAAGCACTGCTGTCTGTACCATAATTCTTCATTATTAACAGACCCTTGTTCTTCTTCCCATGCAATGTTATTGCAACACATATCAAAGTGAGGAACTGCTTAGAACTTCCACTCAAGTGGGAATTAGAAGCCTGGTCTATAGCAAAGACACTTGAAAATTTTAAGTGGAAAGAAAATTAGACTGATGCAACTAACTTCAGAAACTAATCAGTAGTAAAAATGCTTTTATTAATTTTTATTTTTTTAAAGATTTTATTTATTATTTTCAGAGAGAGGGGAAGGGAGAGAGGCAAAGAGGGAGTGAGACATCAATGTGTGGTTGCCTTTCATCTGCCTCCAGCTATGGACCTGCCTGGAGACCTGGTTTGCAACCTGGTTATGTGCCCTGGCTGGGAATCGAACCAGTGACCTTTCGGTTCTCAGGCTGGCACCTTACCCACTGTGCCACCAGCCAGGGCTAAAAATGCTTTTAAACAACAGTTCTCCCTGCACATAAAAATGATTCAGCAGTTTTCTTCTCTAGATCTGTCAAAAACTTTGAATTGATTGTGTTTTCATTGGCCATACTTCTTGAGCTGGGCCTTTGACAGGGACTGCTAATCGCAGCCCTGAAAATGTGGTCCTGCAACTTAGACAAAGCTCCACTAGAAATACACCTGACATTTTGAAATCATTGTCATATATGGCTTATTCAGAGGATTCACAAACTACTGTCCCACATTAAGAGGGTGCTGGGAGGAACAACTGTTAAAACTGTTTGCAAAACACTTGGCAATATGTAGTATTATGTAAATGATACTTAACAATAATATCCTGAAGTTCCTAAAAGTGGGAGGCCAAGACTATATATTAGAAATATAAAACAATGCAACCAATGCAGTAATTAAAAGTACCTGCCCTGGCTGGTGGCACAGTGGATAAGGCACCGACCTGTGCACCCAAAGGTTGCTGGTTCGATTCCCAGCCAGGGCACATAACCAGGTTGCAAACCAGGTCTCCAGCCAGGTCCTTAGCTGGAGGCAGGTGAAAGGCAACTATACATTGATGTCTCCCTCCCTCTCTGCCTCTCTCCTTTCCCCTTTTTAAAAAAAGTATCTAAGGTAAACTGTGTGTTTTAATATTCATTGAGATATTTGTCATGTATATGTATATCAGAAAATCAAGGAATATACTTTTCACTTGAAAATAGAATAAGGAAAGATACATAAACAGTAGGACTCAATAACTAGCAGGTGGTTTAATGCTTCAACTAAATTAAAATTTAAATAGGAAATTAAAAAGTTCTGCTTATTTAGTGATTCCCACAGAGGGAGAAGCATGCATTAGGTATGAAGGCTCCAGGTTTAACTAGGTCTGTCTGACAGGATAGTGTGGAGATCAAACTCTGTAACTTCAAAGGCAGGCAGCCTAGGTTCAAGTCTCTTCCCTGACTTGTTAGCAGTGTGTCTTTGGGCAAGTCATATGAGCTGTTTCCTACTTTGGGGTTGTAATGAAGAAAAATACATTCAAAGCATTGACACATGGTAAATACTCCAGAGGTGTCAAATACTATGATTCTTATTTAAAATAAGCTACATCCTCTTGAGCAAAACATAAAACATTTATCATGGGTGATGCCCAGTTCTATGTAAATTATGTAGATTAGATGAGGAAAAAAGGTAAAACATGGATATTGACAAAAATTTCTTTTTTTAATGTTTTATTGTTTATGCTATTACAGTTGTCCCAATTTTTCCCTCTTACACCTCCACTGCCATAGTCAGTCCCCACACTATTGTCCATTTCCATGGATCCTTCATATATGTCCTTTTACTTCTCCCTTCACCTTCTTTCAATCAGTCCCGCCTCACTCCTCCTCTTTTATAGTTGTCAGTCTGTTTCATGATTCTATACTTCTGGATTTGTTTTACTCATTAGTCTATTTTGTTAATTGGAGTCCACTTATATAAGTGAGATCATATGCTAATTGTCTTTCACTGACTGACTTATTTCACTTAGCATAATAATCTCCAATTCCACCCATACTTTTGGAAAAAGTAAGAATTCCTTCCTTTGAACTGCTGCATAGTATTCCATTGTGTAAATGTACCACAGTTGTTTTTTTTTTTTTTTTTATTTTTATTGATTCATCTACTTAGGGGCACTTAGGCTGTTTCCATATCTTGGTTCTTATAAATAGTACTGCAGTGAACATAGGGGTGCATGAGTTCTTTTGAATTAGTAGCCTTGTAGTTGATTGGACTAGACCTGATGCTGAGGTAAGGGGCTAGCCGAGAATTATACAGCACATGAATGAATTATAGAAACATGCTAGATTTTTATTCTAGATCCCTGAGTAGAAGAAAACTCCCCAGACTTTCTTACTCTCTCAGTGAGTAAAGACTTGGCCCTGCATTTGTGAATTAAAAAAATGTACTTTTGCCCTGGGTGGTTGGCTCAGTTGGTTGGAGCATTGTCTCATACACCAAAAAGTTACAGGTTTGGTCCCTTGTCAGGACACATATGGGAGGCAACCAGTTGATATTTGCCTCACACATTGATGTTTTTCTTTCTCTCTCTCCTATCCTTTCTTTCTAAAGTCAATAAATATATCCTTATAAGGTCACATGTTTGCTACTTTCTAATTTGTGCAAGTAAATATTTAATTTTTTAAACTAAATATGCTTTGAAATTTGTAATGTGTTAAACCAATCAAAGTTGGATTTGGTGTAGAATCCAGACCAAGAATATAGAAAGAACTTGAAATTATTAAGTAGATTTTAATAAGGAGCCTTTTCTAATCGGAGGGTTACTTGCTGAACCCTGCATGAGGGACCCCAGGTCATCAAGATGCGCCAGGGATGGTGCCACCTGCTGAATTTATACTGTGGCTATGTCACTGGCTTTTTCCCTCTTGCTCAAATGATAGGGAGAGGCATCCTCTCTTCTTTGGATGTCCTAGGCACTCTCTTTTGTGCAGGCACTTAGCAGCATGTTTTCCACCCATGTTTTTCAACCAGTTCTGTGTGCTTCCCACACTGATTTTGACTTATATCTTTGAAGCCTGTGGGTACTGTTTGCTGGATTTTAAATGATGATGAGACTCGATGACAATCCCCAGGAAGATATGCACTACATTTCAAGCTTTTATGCCACAGCTTTGACATGTGACTGGTTGTCAAACATAGACCAGTGTCATTTCCAACTCAAAGTCCTGCAATGTTTCAGATGGAAGAAAGCTAGAAAATAGTACCTAGGGAATTTTACTTTATGATGAAAACCTCCACACCAACTTTCTTATCAAAAGAGCAAGGAAAAAAGGCAGGTGCAATCTTACACAAACACTGATTCTTTTTTTATGCAGCCCAAAGAAAAATTAGCCTAGCTGTCAAAACATGTAAAGCCCCACATATCTGCCAGCAGTTGATGAGACCACAACGCTAAAACCAGTCCATCCCCTCAGCCACATTTAAAATAAAGAGGTTATATCTCAATCAAATACGGCTTTTTGCTAGCTTAGATCTAAGTGTTGAATTTGCTTTGTTGCATCCACATTTTCTGATGTTAAGTGAGGCAAGAGACCTCTAGCAGTTCAGCAGCAGGGTGGGGAAAAGTCTTTTCAATGTAATGGCTGTATTTTAGTTAACATGTTGTCAGTCTTTAATGACTAGTGGTGTAACAGCTGGTTTTGATGTAATTTCTTTTGAGACCACTAGATTACAAGCAGTTTATTGCATTCTTCCTCTCATGCTGCTCCCTGGATACAACCCAAAGTCAAAAGGTTAAAGGTCTAAAGCCATAATCTAAAGGATTTGTCATCATTTAACAGGTCACTTGTTGCTATGTACTATGCAAACTGAAAAATTTTTAGTGAGCCTGTCATTCTGATGTATATAAATAGATGTTTTAATATATGCATATATATGCTGTGTATATGTGCTGCATATATAAACAATATATAATATTTTCTATTGCAACAGGAAGAAATTGAGAATATTCAGTTGGAGACAAATTCTCAGAAATCAAAGAGGACATTTTAAATGTATATGTTAGTTTTCTTAATGAAAAAGTGTGTTAAAAATTAATATAAATTTTATTGAAAGGACCTGAAATTGGGAAATTAGCTTCTGCAAAAGCATGTTAATATGACATTAGATTTTTAAACAAGTTGTAGGTAACACATCCAAAACTGAAAGTCAGAGAGACAAAGGAATGGGGTCAGACAGCTGAGGGAGGTGCTAAAGGTCATAAAACCCTATTGTTGGTTCATTGCAGATTTGTGGCTTTTCAATCTGTCAGAGTCTGACAGTCCAGCTATGCTGGACCAACCAAGGGCCTTCTTTGTTTAAGGAAGAAGCTGGTCTTTCAAGATTGGGCTTGATAAAACCGGAAAACAGAAAATTGAGAAGAGAGTGTATAAAACAGAAACCTTTGTTTTCTAGACATTAATGGTAGCTATGAGGGAGTTTTGTAGAGGGTGTATACCTATGTAGAACTCTGAAAGAAATAGAGCTAATTTCCATTGTGTTTGATTTCATGCTAGTTTAGAATCTCTTTTGAACATTAAAGAATCCATGTTTTTATATTCTCACAAAATACTGTAAATAAATTTTGGAAATGTTCCTAGAGAATTTGGAATCTTTTGAACTTGTGGTTCATCCATAGCAGTACTATTCTGGAGTCTTCTTCAAGATGGCAACATGTGAGGCCAGTCATCCAACCCATTTGCTGTGTATCTGTTGCCATCTAGGGACTCCAACATGAAAAACAAAACAAAACAAAACAAAAACAAACAAACAAACAAAAAACAAAAAAAAAAAACCCGAAGAAGTCTGATGTGGCCATTTGGCATTAATCATATGTTGGTTTTTTCCCCATCAGGTGTTCAAATTTACCATTTCTGTGATTTAAATAAAACTAATTTTTAAGACCAACCTGAATTATTCTTTCAAACTCTAGATATATGGCAACCATTACAAATTGGTAATACTGATTATTTTCTATTTGGTTCTGTGAGTTTGAACAGAAATAGAAAAATAGCAGAACTTTAAATCACTTTATTTACTTTGAAGGTTTTGACTTTTCATTTTCATAATAGGCAACAATCTTCTAATAATCTTTGGTAATAATAATATGTGAATGCTGATTATTGCCTGGGAAATAATTATGGATAGAAAAAGTATTGACTATAGTGGTGATATGAAAAAAAAGATATCTGCATTTAAAAAATTAGTTTTCTATTATGTTTTAGAGTTCAAATAAACTTGTATGAGTAAAGTATTTAGTTGAAGGTCTAATGCTAACCATAGTTTTTTCACAGAAAAAAAAATAGCCCATATTAACTGGACATGTTTTAGGCTATGTTTGCATGTCCTTCTCCACCACAACTGATTACATGGGTGCTTGCCTGATCTGAAGAAAATAATTGATAGGCCCGACAGTTGTCTATGAGATAGCCTAAAGTGAACATATATTCTGACATAGAATGTTCTTAGACCAATCTGATGCTCAAATGTGGAGATATTTGTGAAATAGGGAGAGTATGAGACAGTTGGCAGCTGATCACAGTGATCATGATGTCAAACTATATGAACTGGAGTCACAATGCAGGAGAAGTTATGTGGTAGAATAATTCCAGATGATAAGAGGAGAAGGGAGCACAGAAAATAACCAAAGGCTGAGAGAGAACTATGTTATGTCACTGGCTTGCCCTAGCGCTGAGTAGGGTTAAAGTTCTGTAGCATCTGGCTGCCATGATCTCTATGAGTGATAGAAATCAGCCTCTTTGAGAGTAGGTTGTATCTCAGTCTCTTGCTAGTTCCATTTCTTACATTACTTGTGATAACTTAATTGCACCTAAAAGAGTCAATGTCCATTTCATATAACAGAATCCCTATGGGGTAGGTATCAAAGAATTCTCCCCTAATTAATCAAGTAAGAAGGGTTTTCTCTAGTATATTCCTCATGTAAAAATTGTTTGATTTCTAGATTAAAATTGTTTTTAGTCAGTGCTTATGAACCTACATGGGCAGATATTGCTCTTCGCTATCACCTATTTTTCTAATCTTAATCTTCCTGCTAAAAAAAGCTGAGAAGGAAATGCCCTTATTCCCTTGACACAGGTTATTTAATGTCTTGAAGCCTATTAATGGTATTGAGACAGCTGAGTTGTAGAGAGGTTTACAAAAAAGGCATTAAATTACTTTTAATTACCAAATAGGGTAATTTATTTAAAGAATAGTTACTCTGCTTCTGGATTACAAACTGGATTACCACTACTATGCAATGGGACCCTGGGCTCTTTACTTCATCTTTTGGTACTGCAGTTGTTTTACTATTTCTAATTTTTGCTTTCTTGATCTCTCAGTTTCTGAGAAAGTTTCCTCATTTCTCCCATTGCTATTATAAATTTCTCAATTTCTCATTCTATTGAGTTTTGCTTTATATGACTTGATGCTATGTTGTTAAGCACACGCAAATTCAGGATTGTTAAATATTATAAGTGAATGTGTTTATCATATGATAACTATATTCTTAATCCTGCTTTTTTCTTAAGGTTTATTTTATCACATGGTGTGACACCAGGTTTCTTAGATTAGTATTTTCATGAATTACATTCTTTTACAAACCATTTTTATATCCTCTATTATCAAACTTTCTGTGCTATCATGAAAAATAGTATATAGCATTGTGGTTAAAACCACGGTTTCCAGAACAAGACTGACTCTGTTACTTGGTCTAGTTACTCAATCTCTTTATGCTTCAATTTCTTTTTTATTAATTAAATCATTTTTGTTGTTATTCTATTACAGGTCTTCTGGTATTCCCCACCTTGCCCTTCTCTGCCTATCCTAACCCCTTCCCCCAGAGTCAGTTCCTACACTATTGTTCATATCTGTGGGTCATTCATACATGTTCTTTATCTATTCCCTTTTCCTTACTTCACCATTACCCTCCTCTCCCTTCTGTTCTGGTCTCCTTCAGCGTGTTCCCTGTTTTCATGCCTGTGGTTCTATTTTGTTCATTATTTTATTGTGTTCATTAGATTCCTCTTATAGGTGAGATCATGTGGTATTTATCATTCACTGGCTGGCTTATTTCACATAGAATAATGTTCTCCAGTTCCATCCATGCTGTCACAAAAGATAGGAATTTCTTCTTTCTTTCTGCTGTATAGTGTTCCATTGTGTAAAAGTACTGTAGTTTTAGATCCATGCATCTACTGGTAGGAATTTCTTCTTTCTTTCTGCTGTGTAGTGTTCCATTGTGTAAAAGTACTGTAGTTTTAGATCTATGCATCTACTGGTAGGCACTTAGGCTGTTTCAAAATTTTGGTTATTGTAATAGCGTTGCTATGAATATAAGTTCTTTTGAATTGGTGTTTCGGGATTCTTAGGGTATATTCCCAGCAGTAAAGTGCTGGGTCAAAAGGCAGCAATTGCAGTTTTATAAATTTCTAAATATTGACTTTTATATCCCACTATTTTTTCAAAATTCATTTATTTGCTCAAGTAATTTTTAGTGGAGACTATAGGTTCTTTGTACACTGTCATGTCATTTGTGAATAATGACAGTTTTACTTACTCATTTCTAACTTGGATACCTTTTATTTTTATTTATTATTATTTTTTGTCTGATCACTGTGGCTAGAACATCCAGTACTATGTTGAATAAGAGTAGTGAAAGCAGACACTCTTATCTTGTTCCTGATCTTAAAGAAAAAGCTTTAAATTTTTGCCTGTTGAGTATAATGTTGGCTATAGGTTTCTCATATATGACTTTTATTTTGCTGAGGTATGCTCACTCTATTCCTGCTTTGCTGACTGTTTTTATCATAAATGCATGCTAGATTTTATCAAATGCTTTTCTAGCATCCATTGATATGATCATGTGATTTTGTCTTTCATTTTGTTTGTGTGGTGTTTATATCTATTGATTTGCAGATATTATACCATCCTTGCATCTCTGTGATGATTCCCATTTGATCAATGTGTATGATTTTTTAAATGTATTTTTGAGTCAGAGTTGCCAGTATTTTGTTGATGAACATAGATAGTTTGAGAGGGATATAAGTTATTTCTTCCCTAAATATTTGGTAAAGTTCACCTGTGAAGTCATCTGGTCCAGAACTTTTGTGTGCTGGGAGGTTTTTTTGATTACTGCTTAAATTTCACTATTTGCTATCAGTCTATTCAGGCTTTCTGCTGCTTCTTGACTTAGTTTTAAAAGATTATATGTTTCCAGAGATTTGTTTATTTCACCCAAGTTTTCTAAATTCTTAGCATATAGTTGTTTGTAATAATTTCTTATAGGCCTTTGTGTTTCTGTGGTATCAGGTGTAATTTCTCCTCTCTCATTTCCAATTTTATTTATTTGGGTCCTCTGTCATTTTTTCTTGGTGAGTCTCATTAAAGGTTTGTTAATTTTGTTTATCTTGTCAAATAACCAGATCCTGGATTTATTGAATCTTTGAATTGTTCTTTTAGACTCTATCATTTAATTCTGTCCTGATCCTGATTATTTCCTTAATTCTATCACTCTGGGCTTTGTTGTTGTTTCTCTAATTCTTTATATGTAGGATTAGGTTGTTTATTTGAGATTTTTCTATCATTTTAGTAGACATGTATTACTATGACCTTCCCCCTTAGCACTGTTTTCACTGTGTCTCAGTTTTCAGACTGTTGTGTGTTCATTTTCACTTGTTTCCAGATACTTTTAAATTTCTTCCCTGATCTTATTTTTTGACCCATTCATAATTTAATAACATGTTATTCAGTCTCCATATACTTGAGTGTTTTTTCATTTTTCCTTGAAGTTGGTTTCAATCCATTGTGATTTGAGCACATGCTTGAAATGATTTAAATCTTCTTGAACTTGTTGAGGCTTGTTTAATGTCCTACCATATGGTCTATTTTTGAAAATGGTCCTTGTGCATTTGAAAAGAATGTCTATTTTGCTTCCTTAGGGTGAGAGATTCTGTATTTATCAATAAAGTCCGTTTGGTATAGATTGTTGTTCAGTGCCACACTGAACATTGTTGTTGATTCTTTGCTTGGAAAATCTGTCCATTGTTCACCATGGGGTGTTAAAATTCCCTATGATGACTGTGCTGTTTCTAATATCTTTCTTGAAGCCCTCCAAGAGTTTCTTTATGTATTTAGGTGCTTATATTTTGGGTGAATATATGTTTACAAGGTTTATATCCTGCTGTTGGACTATTCCTTTAATTATTATGTAGTGACCTTCTTTGTCCCTTTTTATGACTTTTGTTTTGATGTTTATTCTGTCTGATATAAGTATTGCAACCCCAGCTTCCTTTTCATATCCATTTGATTGAAATACATTTTTCTATTCCTTTACTTTCAAGCTGTGTATATCTTTTGTTCTGAGGTCCATCTCTTGTAGACGGCATATATACAGGTCATTTTCCCTTATACAGTGAGCTACTCTGTGTCTTTTGATTGAAGCATTCAATCCATTTACATTTAAGGTTATTACTTATAGGTACTTTTTCATTATTACTTTTCCCTTTGCTTTGCACACTCTCTCTCTCTCTCTCTCTCTCTCTCTCCCTCTTTTCCTTCATCTTCTTAAAGCAGCCTCTTTAGCATCTCTTACAATGCTGGCTTGGTGGAGGTGTATTCTTTTATTCTTCTTTTGTCTGGGAAACTCCTTACTTCACTTTGCATTTTGAATGAAAGCCTTGCTGGCTAGAGTAGTCTTGGTTGTATGCCTTTTTCTTTTCATTGATTAGAATATTTTTTGCCATTCCCTTCTGGCTTGTGGTGTTTCTGTTGGGTAATCAGCTGACAGCCTTATTTGAGCATCCTTGCATGTTATAGCTATTTCTCTCTTGCTGCTTTTAAGATTCTCTCTTTGTTTTTGAATGTTGCTATTTTAATTATGATGTGTCTTGGAATGGACCTCTTTGTGTTCATCTTCATTGGAACCTTCTGTGCTTCCTGGACTTGCATGACTTTTTCTGTCAAGAAGTTAGGAAAGTTTTCTGCCAAAGTTTACCATGTTTTTTTAAGTTTACTTTTTCAAACAGGTTTTCTTTCCCTTGCTCCTTTTGTTCTCTTTCTGGTATCCCTATAATATGGATAGTATTACATTTCATGTTGTCTTGGAGTTTTCTTAAACACTCCTCATTATTTTTCAGCCTTTTTTTCTTTTTGCATTATCTGGAATTTTTTTCTACTTTTTCTGATCTGATCCTCTGCTTCATTTAGCCTGCTTCTAATTCCCTCTACTGTATTCTTCAATTTAGAAATTATTTTCTTTATTTCCTCCTGATTCTTATTGATAGCTTCTATGTCCTTATTTTATTTTATTTTATTTTATTTTATTAAGTTGTATTTTTAATGCTGGTGTAGTTCTCAGTAAGTTCCTTGTAGCTGCCTTGGAGATCTTTGTAGTTCTCACTGAGCTCACAGTGCTCATTAATCTTCCTTATAATCATTATTTTGAACTCTGTCTGATAGCTTGCTTGCCTCTATTTCATTTAGCACCCTCTCTGGGGATTCCTTTTTTCCTTTTGCTAGAAGGTTGTCTCTTTTTCTCCCCATTTCTGTGACTTTCTTGTTTATGCTTGCTTCTTAGATTGATCTGCTTTGACTCCCTGTCTTCATGGTGTGAACTTCTGTGGTAGGAGATCTTTGGGATTCAGTGGTACAGCCTCCTTGGTCTCCTAAACTTGATGCTCTTGGGATACATTTTATACCATTTATTTTGGCTGACTGGTTGTAATTGTGTTTTAGGCATTGTTGGGTCACTCTTTGATGGATCCTTCCCTCTGACCATATGACTGAGAATCACTCTGTTTACCTCATTTGTATGTATATTCTTGTAGAGATGCTGCCAAAACAGAACCAGACAACCCAGGGGAAATCCCACACCCACAAAAGTAATCACCACCCACAGTCACACTATCAACAGCAACTGAGCCAGTATTAATAAAGATATAAAGAGATTAAGACTACTATAAGAAATGAAAAATAGATAAGAGATGACTAACTGAAAGAAAAATTATTTTTGAGAGGAGAGAGGGAGGAGCAATAAGAGTGAAAAAGAGGTACAGGGCAATGAGAGAAAGAATGTAAAGTTTACATTGTAAATAAAAAAGGGAGGGAAGAAGGTAGAATGAAATAAGAGAAGGGAAATATATAGTATTAGCTTTAAACAAAAGTTATGAAATATACATATAGTGAGAGAACAAAAACAAAAAAGAAGGAGAAGAAAAAATAGGAACAAAATTAGAGAAAATTTTTCACCACAGTACAATTGACAACCATTGAGCAAAGATTAATTTAGGTAGAATGGGAATAAGAAGGTAAATAGGGAAAGAAAAGCTTAAAGGATGTCTAGAGGAAAAGAAAGTGATTTTGAGATGACAGAGGGAGAAGGAATATTAAGAGTTAAGAATGAATACCAGGCTAAGACAAGGAAAAATTAAAATTTAAAATGAAGAAAAGAAAAAATGCCGAAGGAAGGTAAAAATGGAATAGGAAAGGGGAACAATAAGATTTGAGATTTGAGCCCTGGCTGATGGCACTGTGGATAAGGTGCCATCCCAGCCAGGGCACATAACCAGGTTGCAAGTCAGGTCTCCAGCCAGGTCTGTAGCTGGAGGCAGGTGAAAGGCAACCATACATTGATCTCTCTCTCCCTTTCTACCTCTCTCCCTTCCCCTCTCTCTAAAAAATGATAAATAACATTTAAAAAAGATTTGAAATTTGAAAACACAAATAGTGAAGATCTATGAATAAAATCAAAGAAACGCAACAGCAACTACCATATCCACAAACAATGAGCAAAGATTGATGAAAGTGGAGAGAGGATAAGGATATTTTTAGAATGACTCATGACAAGAGAAATCGTTTTGAGAGGGTGGAAAGGGGAGAAATAATAAGGGTGTAGAATGGAAGCAAGTTTTAGCAAGAGATAAGATAGAATTTAAACAAAAGTAAGAAAAGTGCCCTGGTTTGTGTGGCTCAGTGGATTGGTGCCCAAGGGTCACTGATTCAATCCCCCAATCAGGGCATTTAACCAGGTTGCAAGCTAGGTCTCCAGCCAGGTCCTTAGTTGGAGGCAGGTGAAAGGCAATCATACATTGATGCTTCTCTCCCTTTCTTCCTCCCTCCCTGCCCTTCTCTCTGAAAATGGTGAATGGAGTCTTTAAAAATTCATCCATCCATCCATCAATCAATCTTAGATGGTAAATGACATAAGAGAAGGGAGGAGAAAAATATGAGTTTTGAAATAAAGTATAATAAAAAATTAGTGACTTAAAATGCACAAACTGGGAGGATAAGAAATGAATATTTAAAAGCTATACAGGAGAGAAAATAAATCATGAATAAGACTGAGGTGGAATTTGTCTCAGTGGTATCTGGTTTTTAGCACTTTCTTCTCTTTCTGGATCACCCCTGGTGACATCATATCATGTCCCAGTCTGAGCCAAGGCAGCCCTTTTTGTAGTTTACCAGGAATCCACAAATTGTGCTTGTCTGCTTCAGTTGTTAATCTATTCAACTGTAATCTAACTGTAATCAGCAGTTAGGCTTAAGGATTGCAGGGTGGGGCAGAGTAATGCCTGTGGTAAGGGTTATTGTTTCCCCTCAGGCTGATGCCACTTGGTGGGGACCACTCTGCCTGAGAAAGATAGCTCCTACAATATAGGGAATGAGTCAGCAAAGGGATCTCACTGCCTGCTCAGTTCTCTCCTCAAAGCCACCTCCCCAAGCTCTCCTCAAAAGTCTCTAGTCCATTCTGCCCTCCCTCTGCTGGAGCCCATACTAAGTGAGGGCCAGTGAAATTTTGTGCATTGGCCTTTTAAGAAACTCTCTGAGACTCTGGCCATCTCTCCTTGGCTGGCAAAAACCCTGCTGCTTTTAGTTTTTTCCAGCTGGGTGCTACTCTTAACTCTGATGCTATACGCTGTGAAGCCCAGCTTGGGATCTAGACCCCATACTTAGGGGGAACCCTCCAGCCATTGAAATATTTCATTGTACCTTCAGCTACCACCCTTGGGAGCCCTCTTGCATCTCCTGTGCATTCAGTACCAGTGTACCAGTCACATTTTGATGAAGTGGTTTCTTTTGTCTGTCCATAGTTATAAGGCTTCTCTCCTGCTCTTGTTCAGTTGGCTATTATGGATGATTTCTCCACAATTAAGTTGTAATTCCAGATTGGTCCTGGACAGAGGTTAGTGTAGCTTCCATTTACTCCTCCACCATTTTGGATCTCCATTTTTTTCTTGCTCTTTAAAGATGATACTTCAATATATTACAATTGATGATAAACTATTTTCAATCTAAATGGCATTTATTGGTACATAATTGTTTTTTACTCTGTCTTTAAAATGTTCTGTCTGTAATGTTTTAAGCTTTATATATATATATATATATATATATATATATAAATTTATTATATCTGGGATGAATTTTACTTTCTTATTCCAAGTGTTCATGATTTTTATATGTTTTTGAAAGGCTTAGCCATTATCTTTGAATATTACCAGTTTTTAGTTCTCCCTTTTCTTTTTTTAGAATTTCTATATTTGTTGAACTTCATTAGTCTGTACTCTATGCCTCCTAATTTTTTTTTTTTTTTTTTTTGTATTTTCAATCTCTTTGACTCTGTGTTGTATTTTGAGTTATTTCCTCAGATCTATTCTTTGGTTCATTCACACAGTCTTCCTCTAGTGATATCTAATTAGCTCTCAACTCATCTACTGAATTTTTAAATTAACTGACTATTTTTTATTTCTAGATGTTCAATTGGGGTATTTTTCAACTTCAACCATTCTCTTTCATACTATGTTCTTTCATTGTAAGTTTTACTTGTTTTTAATTTAATGTTATAAATCTGTCACTTTGTAATCTCTTTTAGATTGTTTTATAGTTCAAAGTCTTGGAGTTCTATATTTCTATTTTAGCTTTGCCCACTTTCTCTCTTAGTAAATATATGCTGTTTGATTTATAGTTTTTGATTATACACATCTTCAGCTGTTGTCATTATTAAGTAAAAATGTTGTACCCTTGATTTGGAAATGTTTAAATTCAGTATTTTTATGTTAGTTTTTCATAGGCATTGTGGAACTTCTATTGATTTCTAACTCAGCTTTACCCTAATATTTTTATGAGATTTCATAGTAATACATGAAGTATAACTCAGATTGTAAACCCATGTGTGGGGAAGACTTTGAGATATAATCTCTTACGGTACTTTTTTTTTTTTTTTTTTGCTTTCACTTTTTTAGATATATGGATAGAAATTTTACAACTCTTTTTCCCATAGGATGGAGCTGTTGCAGGATATCAGGTTTATGTGGCACATTTAGTTTTAACACCACCTTATGATAAGTCCAAAGCCACATGTCTTGAAACTGAGTATTAAGACCAGATTTCTTAATAATAATGTTTATAATTAATATCTCCTTTGCCTATTATAGTATCCATTAATATAACTATATATCTGTCTTTAAGTTTCTTCTGTGTTCATGGTGTCTGAGAATTTCTTTTACTTTAGAACTGATCCTTACATTTGAAAATTCTTTAAAATATTTTGTCCAGGCAGCGTGAATTTATAAACAGATAAGGTAGCTTTCATTAGCTATGTATGTTGTATGTTATTCCTGACAATTGTTAGTGGTCATTTGGAACACTAGGCTACTCATAATGTGAAACCCAGTTTGGAAATAGTGGAAAAGAATTGTAGTCAATTAGTGATATCTGATGAGCATTTAGGGTGGTGAATGTTAACATGCATTTCTTATATTTGCTCACAAGGGTCAAATAATTTCTAAGTATTTTACAGCATTAAGGTTCTATTATATCTTAGTGTGTAAATATATCTTTTAAATCTTTGATTAGTTTTTAAAAATCAATAAAATATTCTTGATGTTTTTAGTTAAAAACAGGTTGAGTTCACTATTATACAGTCATTTTACTATTTATAAGTAATACAGTAATCCTGTTCTTTCAGATCTCTTTCTTAATGTAACCCTCTTAACCCATAAAGGTATTTTAATAAACAAAAAGCATTAAAACATATGAATACCCATTTAAAAAGCCAAATAATTCAAATATATAATCCATAATACTTTTGTTCAAGGAATTATACACTTCCCTTAAACACATCCCACAAGTAAAGAACTAAAACTTGGACCTTCATGGCTTCTTTTTTTTTTTATTTTAAGATTTTATTATTTTTACTTTTAGAGAGAGGGGAAGAGAAAGAGGCAGAGAGGGAGAGAAACATCAATGTATGGTTGCCTTTTTTCACCTGCCACCAGCTACAGACCTAGCTGGAGACCTGGCTTGCAACCTCACTATGTGCCCTGGTTGGGGAATCTAACCAGTGACCTTTGGGTTTGTAGGCCAGCACCATATCCACTGTACCACCAGCCAGGGCATGGCTTCTTTTTTAATATTAAAATATGCCAGTCTTCTTTGCCCTATTAAAGTTTTTTCTCTTATTAGTTAGACTCTTATGGTTTCCTGTAGTAAATTTTACACAAATGTATTACTTACACCACTCTTGCAAGTGAATCAGAAGCAACTCTCTTATTCTCTGTTCATTTTTGAATAATTCTATACAAAAGTATCAGGAAGAAAGGTGTGGCATGAAGCACTCCATACAGATTGGCATCCTGCATTTCAACAGGAGTAATAAAACAACTTTTTTTCTTCCTTTTGGTTAAGATTTATTACCTCTATACCACCATCCATAACTTCTATTGGACACCTGGAAAAATAGTTTGTATTGCAAATCTTTTCATCTGGAGTAATACTTAAAGATCTTTTTAATTACTTGATAGGAAGAGATGGGTAAGGAAGCTGAGAAATCTTTTTAGTGTTGTTTTTCAGGTTAATATGAATCAAAACCATTTTACATTGGGAACTTGTATCTCTTTTGGTTTAGTAGCATCCTTGTTAGCTTTTAGTTTCATCAGATTCAGTTATGACTAGCTGGTATTGATAAATATTAACCTTTATTTATAGCACTCATCAATTTTTGAGGTTCTCCCTTCATGGCAAATTTGATGTCACTAAGGGAGGAGCTTGGATGAGATGCCTGAGCTGGTAAGGGCTGGCTTAAACATGCCACTCAATGAAACAAAATACTTCAGAAGAGATTTTTGTGTGACCTATTATGCGTATGTAACTATAATAAATTTGATAAATGGTTCTTATAAACATTAGGTATTTAAAACCTTAAACTTTCTATACCAAAGTATCAAATCCTAGCAATTTACAGGAATAGAAACAGGATAATAATATGAAAAAAATTAAATGAGTAGGTATAACCAAAATCTGTTGTTAGGTTTCAGTTTCTGCATTATATCAAATCATTAATTAAAACATCAAACAAGTAACATTTTTCCTATTTCCAACTTTACCTAGTAATGCCTAAAAATTATAGATAATCTGAAATCTAAAATGTTAAGCAATTAATTAATTGATAGTAGAACAAAGCTACAAAAATTCTTGAAATGATCTTTTGAAACAATTTACTTCATTGACAGAAATTAGTATATTTAACTCAATTTTTACATAATTTAATTTATTCCAGTATTTTAAACAATTGTAGGTTAGTTTCATTCGTTCATTCAACAATATTTTTGAGGGCTTACTATGTGCTAAGTACTAAAACATACTAAGGCACAGCACTAAATAAAAATAAACAAAATCTCTACCCCCATTCGGCTCATATTTATGGAGGGGAACAATGAAAAGATAAATAAGCAAATTATGCAATATGATCAATATAAATCATTGTTAAGGAGATTAAAAATGTAAGGAAATGAAATATAAATTTTAGATTAACATTTTGGATGAATGGTTATAGAAATTGATGCAACTATAAAGAGAAATCGCCCAAGTCTTGAATGACCTTTGCCTGTCTTAGTCTATGAAGAGCTCTGCTGAGCAACCTATACATCCAATGCTGGTTCTGAAAAACCAGCACATTTCTAAAGCCCTTAAATAGGCATTTCTTTATTCTGAAGCTACAGAAGAAAGAAAACACATCTAATGATGCATTTAAGAGATAGAGCCTGTAAGAGGACATTTTATAATAAGACAGTGGGGAAGTTTTTGTCTTCACTAAGAAAGGCCCAGGGAGTAGGCCAGTTGTAACAAAGGGAAGAAAGCACATATTTCCCCTAGGTTCCTTATTTTTTGCTAATTAAAAAAGATAAAATGGTTAAACATATTGAAGATTTTATGTAAAGATTTTGAGATAATGAATTCAAAATTGTTCTTAAAATCGAGGACACATTCTTCTGTGAAGAGCATTCTTCATTTTCTGATTTATAAAAACATTTAGAACATTTCCAGTGTAACTATGATAAGGAGTTTAGAAAACAGAGGAAAAGCATAGTACACATAGAGTGAAAAATAGGGTGAAAACTCCTGGGCAATATTTTGGCGAAATATAATTTTCTAATCTCTTTACACATATTCCTTACTTAAAAATACTTAAAAATCATTAAAGAAGAAAAATTAATTTATAAAAGTTACTCAATTTCAATTATACAGTCTTCCATGAATAGGCAAAATAAGACAAATATTTCAGTGGGGATGAGTTCTAGCCTTAGGTTTAAAAATCCAAGCACTTTGGTAGTATCTCTTCAGTCTGTAAATGCTGATGTGGGGGTGGGGTGAAGATTTGGCGACATTGCAGGATTAAAGCTAAGGAGATGGATTTGATTTTTGTAATTCGGTGCCTGGGAATTCAAATTGACTTCAGTGTGTGCACTTGGACAACTTCTATTTAAATAAATTTAAAAATTGGCACATGAATGACCAAGAAAAAGTTTAAGATTGCCTCATGTACAATCTATGGAGAGAATGAATCCAATATTTAAGAGATAAAATTTTACCAAAAAATCACAAAGGGTCTTTTGAGCTAAAAATCCATATATATATATATTTATACATATATATATATATATATATATAATTTTTTTTTGCAAAGTATCTGCATTCATATTAAACTCCCACTTCTGTTTACTTTGTACTTTATTTCACAAGTTTTGATTAAAATACTTATACAGCATTAGTTATAGTTTACCTTATTTTCATTTTGGCAGTCCCTAAAATAAAATACATAAGTGCTTCTTGGTTTTGCTTTATTTATTTATTTATGCTTCAGAATCCTGAGTACTGTGAATGTGGTATAATACAAATGCAAAATTCCATGAAGGAACAAAAATTACAGATACATAGGAATTTGGGAAGGTAAACTGGTTATACTTGTAAAGAGTTAATTTTAGATTTTTGTGGTAAAAATACATTAACTGCCATTAAATTATATGCTCCTCTCTATTGCTTTAAAGAAGAGAAAACTGAGGCAACCAGTAAGATTCCACATATTGTCAAGCAAACACTTGCTGCAAGTTCTCTTTATTACATTAGTCTCAGCCATTCTAAATAAAATAAACAAAGAAACCAATAGCTCTCTAATTGGTGGAAACTGTTGGTGTCATGAAGTTCATCACTGTTCAGACATTTAATAAGTAAATGTCCTCCCAGCAACTCCAAATGGCTTCAGTTCCTATTGAACACAGTTCTCTTTTCAAACCATTGATGTGAAATGATTCTATTGACACTAGCTATTGAAGAAAACCTTCAGTTGAAGGGAACTATGTCCAACATTTATGTCTATTGGTGGAATTTTTTCATTTTATTTATTCTTCTTTTATTTTTTATGTGAGAAGTAAAAAAAAAGTCAGATCAAATACATCTGTAGAACAAAGCTGGAGGGTTCACACCAATGTACAAGGATGGGAAGATTCTGCTTTCATTTGCTCAATGAAAAAAGCCTCAATGAATTTTTCCTGTCCACAGGCGTAACAGTGGATGCCTGTGTTTCTCACTCAACTTGTAATTTCCATAATTTCCTGGACCTCTGTGTTAAACTTTTTGCTTCTTTTTCTTTCTTAACTCCCTTCCTTTAAAAAAAAAAAGTTAGAAATGAGCATGAGTGCAGTTACTTACTAGATTTAGATATGGAGTGGTATGGTACCTCCCCATTCTTCCAGGTGAGTTGTTGCAAAAGGGTCTGCGCCTAAATTGCTTGGACTGACTGTTTTTAATTCCAAGTTAAGCTGTGGTATCAGTTGAGTAAAGATACTCAGAAAAGCCCTTCTAAGCATTGCAGATTTTCTCTTCTCTTTGGTGTTTGAAGTCAATGCTAGTACATATCTACCATCCACTAGTCCTTTAATCAGTATCCAGCCTGTCTGATGAGAATAGCCCCAGGATGGTGCCCCAGACTAGGCCATGGGCAACACCCCTTTGTCTCTCTCACATGGATGGGACATGATTCCACAGGATTAGCCAACAATTATATGCTCTGAACTGATCAATTCAGTCAATTTACTGTGCAAAGTAAATTGATCCTTCAGAACAAAGGATTCTGTCAGCAGGGAGCTACCTGAGAAAGCAGCATGCCTGTGTAAACAGTTCTGTCCTTGTCCCAGTGTGGAGTGGCCCTGCACCATATGGTGCCACTATGAACTTATTAGCTGACGGATTAACTGATCTAGCATTTGGGATCCCCAGTTTCCAGCTGTGAGAATGATTGATGGGCTAACTACTGCTCCAGTCTTGGAAGTTATTTCCTCCATTTAACAGAGTCAAGAAGACAGAAAATTGCCCCCTTTGTAAATGCTAATCTCACCACTCCTTCGAACACCCAACATAGCAATTTATTCAAGGCAAAGTCTTAAAATTGGTATAGTGCACATCAAATGCATACTAATTAGCAATTTCTTTTGAAGACTCCATCACTTATTAAGGGTCTCCTTTTCCATATGTTCATCATGCCCCACTTCACCCTTTAATTACAAAACAGCACTTTCAACTAATTGTGAGAAGGTATATTGTGCCCGGAATCTGTATTAAACTCTGTACCTTCTGAGGCCTAATTTAGGGTCACATTGAAGGCAGAGAGATAAGCAGGCAGAAAAGCCCACAACTGTCATCTGCAATTTTAGGCATATTCGGGCATTGTTCAGGAGGAGCATTTTATCTGAGATGGCAGTTATGACACTCATCAGTGGGCATTACAATGAGCAGTGGGTAGAAAGAATAGGATTAATCTTAGGTTAATATTTTGGGATCTTTTCTAGTTTGAGAGGAACTTATATGAACCCAACAAACACATGATGATATTATTTTTATCTTAGCAACTTCTTCACTTATAAAGGGACCACACAATTCTGTAAAACCAATAATTCGTTACTGGATTAAATGTCTATAGTCTTTTAACTATATGTGCCTTTGCAAAATACAGCTCCTGAATGATAGTTAAAACATTTAGTTCTTCCTCCCCTGTGAAATGTTTTCCATTATTAAAACTTGAAGCCTTCAAGTCTCTAACCTTGATCCCATTGATATGCCTCTCACTTGCAGCCTGTTATTGCCAACCTTGCTACAATTCTGGATGCTTCTGACCCTTCATTTCCACAGAATTTTCTAGATAACCTAATGGAAATTCTTCTTATGATGCTGGCACTTACAGAGAATTGATGGGAGTTTAGGATTCAGATATACTTAGATTACCAAATGAGGGCTGAAGCAACGATGCTATTGGATTAGGGGTGGGGAAAGGGCAGCTAAGAGATCCATTTTTTGAAATGTCCATTTCTGGAACTGTTGACTTTTTGATATTATCTCCATGGAAACAAGTTCCACCGAACTCTAGTGAACTTGACTTCATCAGATAACAGTGGAACCCTATAAATACTTCACGGAACCAGTCAGATCCATCTTTTTTAAGGCTGCTTCTAGGCAGTTTTCAAAACCACCCCTACATTTGCAGCTGATGGATGAAAGAGATGGAAAGAATGTAAATAGCAAAATAGGCATAGACTCTGCTTTTGTTGTTTAGAAAATAATACAAGAGCTCTAGAGTAGCCCCTCTGCTGATTACTGTCTTCAGCCAAATATCCTTGTTCAAACCAAAAGTGCCTCTCTTATGACAGTTACCAACATTTTAATTTCTAAGCTCTCATATTCAGAATCACCTTGCTTCAGGTTGTGCTTCCAGTGGGTTCCAACCAAGGATTTTTAATCATGGTTTCTGAGCTTTGTGACCTTGGGCAGATCCTGAGCTTTCTGAGTCTCAGCTTCCTCATCTGAGACTCATGCTGGGAATCCTATTTTACCTCAAAGGTTTAGGTTAAATCTGATAGGCTTATATGTGAACATACTGGCATGGCAAAGAACAAAGAGGAAGGTTAAAATCTTTTGCTTTCTTTTCTTATTTCTTTTCATTTCTATTCTTCTTTTGTCCCTTTCCTTTCCTTTCATTCACTAATCATATTGGTAACTGGAGTTTATCAATTCTTAATATCACACCTACCATTTAGGTTTCTTTCATGGGAAAAGAACATGGCTGTTTCTTTTTCCGAAAGTTCAAAACATAAAGAAACTATTACCAAAGTGGAAGGAAACTGAAAGATACCATATCATATTCTTTCAAGCAATATTTAATATACTAAATGTACTAAACATTAATGTAGCATGTAATCAATCATTTGTTTTTAAATAGCTTTCTAAAATTTGGTTGCTCTTTATCCTAATAAACAGTTAAATTTCCATATTGAGGTTGTGATATGTACAAAGAATAACTCATGGAAATATTGGAGTTTGAAAGACCATCACCATATTTATTTTAAAATGGTGTTTTTATAAATGTCTTTATCATAGGAGGCTTTATAGTATTTTTAAAATTAGATTAGATATACTTTGTTGGGATATTAAGGTTGTAAGCTACTATATGAAATAAAATATGCAAATCTTATTTCTGATTATCTATGCTAATTGAAAGATTTACCTGAAAAATAGGCATATAGCTTACATTTGGTTGGAAAATAGAGCCTATTATTTTTCCATTAGACTTACCTTTTTCTCTCTGTTTTATCCTTCCCTGTGTAGGCTATTCTCTTAGACAAATGTCAGCAAGCCTAATTTTCTCCTCTATATCAAATTACTCAACGATGATCATGTTTAATAATAATAAAAGTGCCACCAGATTTCAAAAAGTTGCTCTTTATTTCTACTTCTCTGCCCTGCTCATCTCCCAAGAGAAACCATGAGTGATACAGCATGCAGGTTAAAGGATCTTCACCCCCATGTGGTAGGGAAATTTCATCCCTTGCAAAATCTCTCACCTGCCCTTCACTAGTTTTTGGATTGCTGGTGACTTGAGGGTAAGACTCTATTTAATACATCTGTTTATATCTGGTCTTTGAAAAGTATTAAGTAATAAGTGTTGTAGGACATAGGAGATAGTCATCATCTATGAAAAGCATGGCTATCTGTACTGTTAAATAGAAACCTGGTGTCAAAGAGCATCTGTAATATACACCAGCTATGTACATTAGCTAGAGCTCTATAGTCTGAGTTTTTAAACTGTGACTTATAAAATGGAAGCCGCAACTCGCACCTCTTCTTACCTTCTCCAGATGTTTATCCCACAAAGATTGAGTTAAAGAGCATCACTGATTCTTTATGGCTTCTTCACAAAATTTTAATCTGACCCTCTGTTACTACACTTATGTGTGTACATGTGGGTGTGTAGGTGGCAGGAGTTGGGTGGGTAGGTAGATGGTTTGGTGAGGTAGTCTTCCCTCTAAGTATGGACTGAACTTGGGGATTTTGTTGATGAGTATGCATGAATTTGTTTATATTGTAGAATATAACAGAAACTTTGAGATTATGAGTTCACAAAAGGTGTACTTCGCATTTCCTAAAAGCTACATTTTTTAATCAACGTTAATTCCTTAGTTTTGCATAATTTTTTCAAGTATTTGGACTTTTTAATTTTACAGTTCAAGGGTAGCTACTGGATGTTATTTGCCTTCCTGACACTAGCAATATTCCCATGATTAAAGTGGTATATTTTAAGTAAATATATGTATTAGATATCTTATATATACATTAACAGTATAAAATTTAGAGTACAAAGTCACCATCAGATATTTTCGAGTTCTTTTTGTTTTTTTATTAATATATTTTATTTATTTTGCTATTACATTTGTCCCAATTTTCCCCCCTTTGCCCCCCTCTACCCAGTACCCCATTCCCTCCAGCAATGCCCCCCTTAGTTTATGTCCATGAGTCATGCATATAAATTCTTTGGTTTCTCTATTTCCTTTGTTCTTCTTAACATCCCCCTGTTTATTCTGTAACCACCAATGTGTACTTTTTCTTTTTTCCTTTCACATCCAGAAAATTTACCATTTAATTACTGCCTTCTGTCAGCTTCTCAAATCATATTAATACAAAGTTTTTGTTTTATTATTCCAAAATGCCTACATTAATTCATTTGTTTAAGGAATTTCCCTTTTAAGTAATTACAGTATTACCAAACACATGCAAAAATACATTTACACCCATACCTATTTTTACACATATTTAAAGTACATACTGGATTTTGAAGAGTTAATACAAAAAATTTAAAATATGCCAATAGCTAACATAATTATTACATGTTAAATGATAGTGTTTCATATATATTGTAGCAAAATTAAGCAGACTTTTTTTTTAATACTTATTTTACCCTAGAATGCTATTTTTGTGAAATATATCACAGAAATTATTGCGGAACTCACTTTTGTGAAATTTATCCTAGAGACAGTGCCAAACCCATAGTAAAAAATGAATTTGGTTTTTGAGTCAGATCCTCCCCCTCCAATAATACAGTTCAACTTTATTTTAAGCTACTGGAACTATGGCTTATTCTTTTTAGAGTTTTCCATCTTAAATAGATGTATTTATTTAGGCTTTGAACAGATCTTACTTCTTTCAATACCCTCTGTTTTTCCTCTATATGTGTTTTATGAGTTAAAGCCTTCAGAAATAATGGCACTTGCAGTGCTCAGCTGGTCCCCAGAGGAGAAATTATTATGTCTACCAGATTGAGGTAAAAAATAAAAATCCCTAGGATTTAAATAATTTTGTAGAATAGTATTCTAGCTAGTTTTTTAACTTGTGGTTGACTTCCTATGTGGTCCTAAACTAACCCCTGAACTATTTAAGTGTCTGTTGAGGTAGAGATTAGGTATGTTCACATTTCAATAATAAAGTTTACTATAGCATTAATTCCTTTTCCCAAGTATCCCCAGTTTGGGGGCCTTCATAACTGAAAATGTATATTTCCATGATTTAGTTGAAAGGAGTCTCATCTAATTTACATGCTAATATGAGAACATATATTGTCTATATGTACACGAATCATATAGTTTAGTAGTTTGCAAATTCCACCCAAATTAATCTTTATTCTCAGCATCTTTTCTAATCTAAAGATTGACTGATTTCACAACACACCCATGACCAGTCAGTTGCTATTTAAAACATAAATTGCTCACAAATCTGTATATTACACACCCACAAATAAGCACATATTTTGTAACAGTGAATAAGAAAGATAGCATGTTTTCTATATAATATACATCCACATTTTCTTAGGTTTTTCTTCTTCCTTAACTGCATTCAATTTTTCTGAGTTATTGCAAATAACCTGATTTTGGTATATTGTGAAATGATTCCAATCTAAGAAAAACTTAACCTGCAGTAATGCAGATACAAGTAATAATGCAAAATTAAACCTTATTTAGTAAACTCTATTTATAACAAGTCACTTTAAAGCATTCATAAGTTAAAGTTGGTTCTTATCCATTCAGCTGCCCTATGTCTTTTAATTGGTGCATTTAATCCATTTACCTTTGTACCAGTATTTCTGTCTGTCTCTCTGTTTCTTCATCTCTTGCAATGCTGGTTTGGTGGAGATGTATTCTTTTAGACTTCTTTTACCTGGAAAACTCCCATTTCACCTTCCATTTTGAATGAGAGCCTTGCTGGGTAGAGTATTCTTGGTTGCAGGCCTTTGTTTTTCATTGCTTGAAATCTTTTTTGCCATCCCCTTCTGGCTTGTTGTGTTTCTGTTGAGAAATCAGCTGATAATCTTATGGGAGCCCCCTTGTATGTTATTAGCTGTTTCTCTCTTGCTGCTTTTAGGATTCTCTCCTTGTCTTTGAAATTTACCATTTTCATGATGATGTACCTGGGAGTGGGCCTGTTTGGGTTCATCTTCCTTGGGACCCTCTGTGCTTCCTGAGTTTGCATGACATTTTCTCTCAAGTTAGGGAAGTTTTCTGTCATTACTTTTTCAAAGAGGTTTTCTATCCCTTGTTCCTCCTCTTCTCCTTCTGGTATCCCTATGATATGGATGTTATTATTTTTCATGTTGACTTGCAGCTCTCTTAAAACCTCTTCTTTCTTTTTCAGTCTTTTTTCATTTTGTTGTACTGCTTGGGAATTTTTTTCTACATTGACCTCCAGCTTGCTGATCTGATCCTCTGCTTTCTCTAGCCTGCTTTTGATTCCTTCTACTGTGTTCTTCAATTCAGAAATTGTATTCTTCATTTCTTCCTGGTTCTTACTGATGGTTTCTGTGTCCTTTTTAATGCTGGTGTAGTTCTTAGTTAGTTCCTTGTAGCTTTCTTGGAGTTCTTTGTAGTTCCCCTGGAGTTCTTCATAGTTCCCTTGGAATTGTTTGTAGTTTTCTTTGGACTTGCTGTGCTCATTGAGCTTCTCTATCATCATTATTTTAAATTCCATGTCTGAGCGTGTGCTTGCCTCTATTTCATTTTGCACACTTCCTGAGGATTCCTCCTTTCCATTTGCTAAAAGTTTATTTCTTTGTCTCCTCATTTTAGGTGACTCTTGTTTGTTTCTGCTTCTTGGATTGGTCTACTTTGATTTACTTTCTTAGTGGTGTCTATTTTCCAATTTTAAAAGGCTTACAAGCCCTGGCTGGTGGCTCAGTGGATAAGGCTCTGGCCTGCAAATCCAAAGGTCACTGGTTCGATTCCCAGCCAGGGCACATAATCAGATTGCAAGCCAAATCTCCAGCCAGCTCTGTAGCTGGAGGCAGGTGAAAGGCAACCATACATTGATTCTTCTGTCTCCCTCTCTGCCTCTCTCCCTTCCCCTCTCTCTAAAAATAATAAATCTAAAAATAAATAAAAGGTTTACAAGTTTACATATTAAACTTTTCTTGAAAGAAAAAATTTGATTTCAATATTACTTTAAGTTTCCTAAAAACACATCAGCCACAACTAGGGGAAGGAAAGGATAGGAAAGGCCATTGTGGAATAAAGTATTTGCCTCAGATCTGTTATAACATAGATAATACAGATATGTATAACTCACAGTTGGCCAAGCGTATAGTTCCTTCTCAGCCACAAATATGGAAATACTTTACAAATCAAAGTCAACAGTACTGTGATTTTGGCACTTGGCATTGTTTTCACCATAGACAATAAATGGTCCATAAGAATACAAAGTTGTGCCTCAATTTGTCAATAAATACATTATCAATAAAAAATATTACATATATGAGATTCCAGTATTTTAAAGTTAGTGAATATTTCTGAAATTTACTCCTAAAATTTCTAAAATTGGATGCAAAATCATCTTAAAATGATTAGTTATATGACAAATATACTAGAAAATATTCTGATACTGGGAAATGGATCAAAACCAGCATTTCTAACTAGATATTTTACAGGTATTTTTTTGTCTTTCCTTTTGAAAGAACACTGTACTTTTTCTTCCCTTTCAAATATCTGTTATGACAGTAATCCTCATTCAAATGAATAGAGATATTTTTTATTCATTTGGATCAAAACCAGTACTGAAACATTTTAGACTAACTCTTTTGCAGATTACTTTCAGGTTAGAGATTGAAAAAGCATGAAAATTGTATACTTTTATTTTTTATTCAGCACTGTCTTGAAAGACTTCAAATACTTTCCCCCCTTTACATAATGGCAGCTGGACTAACAGCCCATATGCCAAGTTAAAATCTGAAGCAATTTGAAGTGACTGAGATTTTAAACCTCAAAAAATTACTATTTATAATGGAAACTCAGACAAAATAGTCCATGAAAGGAATTCAGTCACCATAGTCAGGTGGATGGTGATGCTACAAAAAGGAAATGTAATTAAATTGTCTGTATTAGGAAGGGAGTTAACTAATCATTCATAGGGAGCCTTATGTGCTATCATTTTTACATTAATCCTTTACTTAATTATTCTCAGATATTTTATTTACAGTTGTAACTTCACATTGCTCAAACTTGCTTCTGATTTCTCTTAATTGCTAATGCTGTAAAGATATTGCATCTTTTCCAAACTCCCTTACAACTGACTTTCAAATCAATTTAGGCATCTCAAAAGCATTTCTAAAATCCCAGATGCTCTGTCAGCTGCATAGAACAATGCACTAATAATTATATTTCCCTTCCTTACAGCAGATCAAAGCCAGAGATGAGGTGACATACACCTAAGATATTCAAACTCTGTCTTGAAGGTCAATTGGATCTGCTGACATATGTTGCTGATTTTGTAACATGAAAGCCAGCTAAAAACAACAGATCAGTGAAATGCATGTTCTCTGTATTCTTATTTTCAGCTCTATCCAAATGTTTACAGAATAGTTTGAAGAGATTTGCAGTTTCTTGTTATCAATCTTATTAAAGTTTGGCAAACCTTTTATGACAAGTCTATCAACAGCCCAACAGGGATTTTATTTTAGTCTTAGACTGCTTGAATTTTTATGTTTATTGATTAATTGGAGGCACCAAGACCTTTCCTGATCAGTTGCCCACATTGCCTTGTGGAAGTATGGCAAGCACACTCAGCTTGAAAAGGCAATGGCAGCTGGGAAAAAACAACACTTGTGTCAGCTGAGAACAGGGAAGGCAGACAAGCAAGTGGCAAGATTTCTCTCAGAGTAGCTTCAGTGTGAGTACTTAAAATCATAGAGAAAAAGTAAACCCAACTAGTCACTTCTTTGCAATTGTGTTATGTTTCCATGGTTTAACTTTAAACATTGGAATGAGGAGACAAGTGTCATTTAGAAGTCAGGGTACCTCAGCTAAACTAGGACTGTGGGTCAGAGTCAAATGTCAGCTGCATAGCACATTTAAAACTGCACTTGAGAAGAAAGAGAGAAGAATAAGATGGCAGCAGTTTCCCCTCTAGTCAATTCTACACACCAGTACCTGCCTATTTTTACCATGTTTTGCAAATGAATAAAATCTTCAGGAAACTTCTCTGTGCTGTTTGAGTAAAATAACTCCTACATCTGTGTTGCAAAACCCTCTCTAAAAAGACCCTGCCCTACATGTCCACTTCTATATGGGAGTCAGGGCTTTAAAGCCAGAATATCTGGACTCGAATTCCAGCTGCAGCACTTACTAAGCTGTGTGACCATATAGTTACTTAACCTCTGGTTTCTCCTCTCTAAAATGGAGATTAAAATGGTACCAACAGTACCTGTATTATGTGGTTGTTATGAAGACCAATTGAATGGATATGTAAACATTCTTCAAACCATGCCTAGTATCTAGTGAGAATAGCACTGTATAAATGTTTAGTAAGGATGTTTTACTATGCTGCAGTGAAACTTACCTTCCTTCCTCTGAGTCTCTGCTCATGATTTTGCCTACTTACAAGTCTTTATAAGCCATATATGGAAGTAGTCAAGAACCAGAAAGCTAACTAGCATAGAAATACCTGAGCAGGGATTAGGTAGTCCTTCCAAAATGGTCTGCTCAGAACTCCCCCAAGGCCTTTTCAGCTTTTATACTTTTGTTTCTTTGCTTCTCCTTCTACTATTTACTCAAAGCCTACTCTTCTTTTAATGGCAGTATCAAATTCTCTATTATGCCTTACTAGAATCCCTTGGGCTTACTCATTTGTTGTTGGTTCTTAACAAAGTATATTTCATTGTATTGGCCATCTTGGGGTCCTTAATCATACACTGATTTGCTTGTAAATCAATATTTGCTTGCACATCAACCTTGTTTCCCCAAAATATTTGGATAGCTTATTGAGGGCAGATTTCCTGTGCAGCTGAGCCTAAGGTAAGTGCTCAATGGATTCTATTGACTATAATTAAATAAAGTTAGTTAATGTCTTTTTTTTTTTTCAGTTATCTTTAGAAAACTTTTCACAGTAACTAAAAAAAAAAAAAAAAAAAAGTCTAAAAAAAGAGCAATAAAATAATGAAAAAATACCAGGAATAAGAAATAAAAACTGTAACTACCAAAGACAAGGTAGATTTTCATAGGCTGTAATAAAAAAAGACCCTTTCCCCTGAGTCATTTTCCAATTTTTTTGACACATTTACAAGCAAGGAAACTGAGCACAAAGAATCCCACAGTGAGTTAAAACAGAATGAGCACCAACAAAACCATCTTTTGGTGCTCCATCTAAAGCACCTTATATCTACTAGATGATGGATTAAGTTGAGAAAAAGATTATCTAGAATATTTCACTCTACCAATTTGTTTTTCTAGGTGGAAATAGAAATTAGATAAGAAATTAGATCATTTTTCCATTTCTCTTAACTGCAATTAGAAAACTATTATCTGAAACTCAGTGTTTTAGACATACGGTGGGCTATTTGCCCTTAATAAAAAACAGTGATCTCATTCTGGAATTTTAATGCCAGGCTAGTTGACACATGCTCTCATTTTTTGTTTAGTTACAGTTTATTTCAATTATGTCAAATTTATATTAAATCTGTACAGATTTTATTGGTCACCCAATAGTAACCCTTGGCTATTTTGTCAGCTTTTTAATATATATTTAGGCAAGAAGAATTAAATTATAACCAGTATCATTTCAATGCCAGTTAAGCTATATAACAGAAACTAATCTTTGGTAATCATAACTGTATATTTGATATATTAAGTATAGATCACATACAAACTTCTGATGCTACTGTGAGTTTGAAAGAAATATGACACTCCTTATATTAATATACAGTGATTTCTTCAGGTGAATTTTTGTCCCCGACTCTACTTTATCTAGGTTCTCCTTGTAGCTTCCCTCCTTTAAAAAACCTTTCTTAGCCACCTTTATCTCAAGACTCATGTATTTTAATTCTGAGTTCATCATGATCCTAAAACATTCTGTACCTTTTTAAAAATCATCACCTGAGAATATGTTAATCCTTTAAAAAGAAACAAAACAGGGAGAGAGACAGACAGACAGAAATAGAGGCAGGGACAGAAACAGACATCAATGTGAAGACATCAATGTGAGAGAAACATCAACCAGTTGCTTCCCATATGTGCTCCAACTGGGAATTGAACCTGCAACCTTTTTGGTGTCCAGGATAACACTCAACCAACTGGCTATCTTACCAGGGCTGTCTCTTCAAAAAAAATTTTTTTAAATTTTATTGTTGTTGTATTACATCCATCCCTTTTTGCTCCCCTCTGTCCCCCTCCCCACCCACCCATTCCCTCCAAAGTCAATCCCTCCTGTTGTCCATGTCCATGGTTCCTTTATACTAGGTTCTTGTCTAAGCTGCTCCCCTTTCTTGCCTCTGCCTCCCCCTCCCCCCTCCCTCCAACCCCTTTTCCCCTGACCACTGAAGGCCTATTCCTTGTATTCATATACTTGGTTCTGTCTGTTGTTGGTATGCTTGTTGTTAGTTTTGCTCCTTATTGTCCCATAATGGGTGAGATCATATGATATTTGTTCTTCACTGACTGGCTTATTTCACTAAGCATAATACTCTCCAGTTCCATCCATGTTGTTGCAAAGGGTACAAGTTCCTTCTTTCTTTCTGCTATATAGAATTCCATTGTGTAAATGTACCAAAGTTTTTTGATCCAGTCATCCACTGATGGGCACTTAGGCTGTTTCCAGTACTTGGCTATTGTAAATAGTGCTGCTATGAACATAGGTGTGCATAGGTACCACCTCACACCTGTCAGAATGGCAATCATCAGCAAATCAACAAACAAGTGTTGGCGAGGATGCGGGGCAAAGGGAACCCTCATACACTGTTGGTGGGAATGTAGGCTGGTGCAGCCACTGTGAAAAACAGTATGGGGTTTCCTTAAAAAAACTAAAAATGGAACTGCCTTTTGATCCAGCAATTCCACTACTTGGACTATACCCAAAGAATCCTGAAACACCAATTCATAAGAACCTCTTCAAAATTTTTAAAGCATTTGTTCCTCCCATTCATTAGGAAACAAACTTCAGAGTCTCTTGACTTCTTTCCTGATTTTGCACAGTACTGCTGATCTGATCTGGATATCTGCAATGTCCATTTCTTTCTTCTGGCACTGCCTTTCTTACTTCTTCAATTGGATTCACATTGTAACTCAGTGCCGAAAACTACACGTAATAGTTATTTGTCAAATTACCGAACAAATAATTCCCCTATCTCAATTTCTTTATCCCTTCAATATATTCTAGATTAGTTGTTCCTTTAAATTCACGTATTCATCATGTCACTCCCATAGTGGAAAACCTTTAATAGCTTTCACTTATCTACATCAGCGTGTCCTTGTCCTAATTTCACATTAGAATTATCTGGTAAGTTTTTAGAGTATTCTAAAAATCAGACCAAACGAAATTCCTTTGCAGAGAGGGCCCAACCACTGAAGTACATTATTTAGAGGATTTGACAAGTGACATGATAGAACACCAACTGAATCAAAATTGCTTTGCTGACCTGTCAGCATAGACTTTGGTTATAAAAAGACAAAATGACCCTAAATACCAGCTAATTACTAGCTCTGCCATTATCCATATATTTTAAGATCTCAAGTCATTCTAATGAACCATTGAATTATGAAATAAACTCTATTTCTGACCCTTGCAATCATGGCTCTTTATAATATAGACAAATATCCTTATAGAACATTACTGCCTCAAAGGTCACTGGTTCGATTCCCTAGCCAGGGCACATAATCAGATTGCAAGCCAGGTCTCCAGCCAGGTCCCTAGCTGGAGGCAGGTGAAAGCAACCATACATTGGTGTTTGTCTCCCTCTCTGCCTCTCCTCCCTTTCTCTCTCTGAAAAATAATGGATAAAATCTTTGGAAAGAAAGAAAGAAAGAAAAAAAAAAATAACATTACTGCCTCTATCCTTTGTATGCAAAACCTTTGGTCATATGCCTATATTTACTAAACATGCCTTGCACATTGACATTTTCTTGCTTCTTCCATGACTATGTCAGACTATAACTTTGCCTTACTTCATAATGTCATTTTAACACTCTCAATCAATCACATGGCAATTTACAGTGTTTGTGAACTTTCTAAGACATCTATGTTTGCTTACCAATAATGACACTGAATCTAATGAGCTACGGGAAATTATAATAGTAAAATAAAGGGGAACAGGAGTGGGATTTTCAGGCCTTATATGTAGAGGGGAAAATTGCTAAAGGAAAGAGAGTGGCCATATATGCCTATTAAGTGCTACTCCTGATATTTTAAAAAGCATTTCATGAATTTCTATCTTGCCTTACTTAAAATTATATTTTTTTCTTTTACAAAACATGAGAACATGTTGACCAAAAACTGGCTAAGGTGCATTGAAAAAGTAATAATCTCCAAGAATAATAAAAAGTAATTTTATTGTACCTACTCCATGGAGCTCTTTCCCCCATGGCATTTTTAGTGTCTTTGCCACATCTCGTGTCCAACACCTACAGCAAAGATGCTAAAAAAATATGGGACATGAGTTAGGAACCAATAAAATTTCATCTGATATATATTTCATTCACAGGACTCAGAAGACATATAAAAGGCCCTGATGTAGGGATGACTAATCACTGTCAGCTGGACTCATGGCCACATAGCTATAATTTTTATATCTAAGCAAGAGGAAATTTTAGATCACTAGATTACATCACACCTAGTCTCAAAAACCTGTTTTAGGCTATATTTCTGTCCTGAGCCTTTCTGTAAATTCAGGGGTCCATTATGAGAATAAAGTGACTTTATACTGTTTTCACATATTCAGAGTGAAATTTTCAATTAACTCCTAAAAGAATGTGTGAATTTTGTTGACTGGGATACTACTCAGAGACAAATGTTTGACTCCAAACAACTCTTTGAAGCTATCTCTTATTCCATACTATATCTAAAGTCATTGGGTAATCAACTTTATTTATAAAAGTGTACTAAAATTTGGGGATCTGGTCCAAAAGTTTCCAAAACACAGAACTACAATTGGCAGTGTGGTAGGCAGAATGGTCCCAACAAAGTCCATGTTCTAATCCTTGGAACCTGTGAATTTGTTCTGTTACATAGCAAAAAGGACTTTGTAGAGGTGATTAAAGTTAAAGACCCAGAGATGGTTGATTGCCCTACACTATCTGGGTAGAATTAGCCTAATCATGTAAGTACTTAAAAGCATAGAATCTTCCTTGGCTGTGGTCAGAGAAAGAGATGTGCCAATGGAAGTAGGGTCAGAAAGTTGCTACACTGCTGGTTTTGAAGATAGACAGAAGGGCCCTTAAGCCAGGAAATTCAAGCAGCCTTAAGAAGTTGTAAAAGGCAAGAAACAGACTTTACCCTGGAATCTTCAAAGGGTAATGCAGCTTCACAAAATGAATTCTACTCCAGTGAATACTGTAACAGACTTCAGGCTTACATAACTAGTGGCAGTCTGGTGAGAGGTTTCTATGATATCTTCTGCTTGCCATCTGCCCTTTCTCCCTTTTTCAGCTCATTACATGCTTTCAGTTCCTTGAGTCCAGCAGCCACAACACAATCATGAATTGACCAGCACAAGAAAAACATGCTGAGGATGGGCAGAGCAGAACAGAGATAGCTTAGAATCCTGCTGCTAATGTTAATTCAGTTTGGCACTGCCTACCTTGGGACCTGTTTTTATTTAAGAAAAATAAACCTTCATTTAGTTAAATTATAATAGTCAAGTTTTCTGTTGTTTGTGAGAGAATGCATTCCTGACTGATATAGTGGAGGATGCAAACAACCAAAATATCCTTCACTTTCTTCAGTTTGAATGTTATGATGGTTTATTAAACACATATCTCAAATGAATTCAATTCTGTACTTACCAACTGTTGTGAAATCAAGAATGTTGAGGGGCAGGATGTAGTGTAGACTGACTTACTAAGTCAGGAGATATACTTGTCAGACCCATTTTGATATTCAGAACATTGTATCCAAAGATTATGAAAACAAAGCTTAGTGGAAAGAACAAGCAAAGAGTGAAATCTGAGAATTTAAAGAAAAGTATGGGAGGTGAAGGGATTAAGAAATGCAAGCTGGTAGTTCAAAATAGTCATGAGGATGGAAAGTACAGCATAGGGATTATAGTCAGCAATATTGTAATAAACATGTGTGGCACCAGATGAGCACTAGAATAATCAGGGAAATCACTTCATAAATTACATAATTGTCTGACCAGGTGTTGTACACCTGAAACTAATATAAAACAATATTAAATGTCAAGAAGAGTCTTTATCCTCAAAAGAAAGAAATGAATGAAAAGAGGAAGGAAGAAGGGAGAGAGAAAGAGAAAAAAGAGAGAGAGAAAGGAAGGAAAGAAAAAGAAGAAAGAAGAAGAAAGAAAAAATTTTTCTTAGGAAGGCATTTATTGCCTAGGAGAATCCAGCAGGAAGAAGGTAAGAGATAAAGAAATTAATGTTTATTGAAATATTGAATTAGGCAATGGATATTATAATCTCATTTTATTCTCACAACAATTTATAAATATTCTTACTTTACATGAGGGAATTGAGGCTCAGAGAAGCTAAGATACTCAAATTTAAATTTACAGAGTTAGTAAAAGCTAGAGTGGGATTAACATCCAAGTCTGTTTGTGTGCAGAGCCATCATTAAATCCACTACCTTAAACTGCCTTGGAAATGCAGAACTCAATAGTTAACACCAAAATGTTTGTAAGTAGGGAGTATGGTTCTAGCTACCAAATGATGCTGTTTGATAAGGTCTAAGGCAAGGTTAAGGCATAGAAGTACTTTCAGAGACAATCTTCTAAACAACTTACAAGGAAAGGACTTAGATACACAGGCCAATCAGACTTTTAGCCCACATTATACTAGACCCAGATCTCCAGACAAAATATTTACTTAAAATCAACTTATATTTTGAGCACTTGCAACAGGGCACAAGTCATTATGTATGTCCTCAAAGAGGTTATAATCTACAAAGTACTTGAAAAATTGGACAGGTAATTACAGGCAACCCCTTTATAACACAGTTGTAAATTTCGTGTTATGTGAATCCATGTTATATGAAACAAACATTAGCACAAAAAAGGGAATTAGGTTCCAAAAATATTTAAAAATACTATTATATTTTTATAGTTAAGAGAGATGTCTTTATTAAAACAATTTTCACCAAAAGTATAACATATTAATATGTATTAATGTTTTCTTCATCATCACTACTAAACCTCTTTAAGGTATCTTCATCCTCTGAACTTTCTTCAGCATTATCTTGGCTTCTGTCTTGTACTTTTTGCAAAAAATCTGTGACTACTTAATACTCCACAAACAAAATGGATGTAAAATTCTAATGAATTTTAAAGTTCTGCAGACAAATCTGATAGGACATTCATTCTTGAATGAAAAATTTCAAGTGAGATATCTTTTGCTCTTAAAAGCTCTTACAAGTATTATGTTTTATGTTGTTCAGGCATTTTTCTAATTCTCAAACCATGTTAGAGTGAAACCATGTTCTAGGATGCCATGTTGTTTGAGGGTAAGATGTAACTCTGTTACATGACTTATATATTTATAATTTAAGATAGGACATTCACGCTGGACAGCTCTTGTTGTGTTGGCCATTGTCATTTTTTTTTTTGACACTCTTAAGGAAAAAGAGGTCAGTGCCCCTGACTAAATAATTAGGTATATCATGTTTTAAGAATTCTTGTAGCACACCAGTGGAAAATTGCTGATCTAGATGAACATGTTTGCTGGAAATTCTACATGGATTACATCAGTTAGAATTTATAATGGACCTGTGAGCAAAGTACTTTTATTCTAATTTTCAGATATAAAAAATGAAATCTCAGGAAGTTCTAGTGATTTGCATTAAGTCACACCAATATTAACAGTAATAACATTTTATAGCAATTTACTGTATGTTATCAGACATTGTTCTAAATGCTTTACATTCTAAGTTCTAAGTGCTCAGAAAATTATTTATTATTATTATTACCACGTTAACCAGGAGGCACAGGGAGTTTCAGTAACTAAGGTCATATGGTCACTAAGTGTCAGGGGTTTGAACGTAGAGGAAGTGTCAGGAATATGAATCAAATTCAATGCACTCTGAAACCCATGTTTTAGCCACTCAGAAATAATGTCTATTTATGACATTTAGAGTGCTTTTCATTCAAGAGGGTCCATGAAAAACATCCCGAGAATATTAACAAAGACTTTAATCTGTATAGAATTAAAATTTTAAGCATAAGGAAACAGAGGACATGAAACAACTTCACATTGTATAAAAGTATAAAACAAAACAAAAATATTTGAACCTAATAGAGGAAGAAGAAAGGAAAGGTAGAACTATGAAGGAAAATGAGACAGAAGTCAGAAATTTGGGGGGAGATCTCTGTTAATTTTTCCTACAAAGTGGCAACAGCTTTTTCCTACTGATTAAACTTGAGATTTAGGTTTCTCATGCACATGGCTGCATTTTGTTGTTGTTGTTTGTGTGTTTAGACCAACAGCTGAAACACAAGAATTTTGTAAGGAAGAGTTCACAACCTTGTGCAGGTACTGCTGTTATTGTCCACCTGAAACCCTGGGAAGGAGCAGGGCTGGCAGCTTCAATGACAGGCAGCCACCACTCCTTCCCATGAGCCCATACTCAATAGGGACTACCTCCCTTCCACAGCTACTGATTCAAATCTACCAAAGAGGCATCAGGAAACAAAGCATCATGTCTCATGACTCACTAGTTGTATTATACATTTATGCTTAAGAAAAGAGCAGAGGGGATGAAAGTATCTAAGTGTTTCTGTGAGTCTGGACTTGGCTATAGTGACAGTGACCACAGGTCTAAGTTTATAAATTAACATTAACAGAAAATAGGAACCCACACATTGAAAAACTATCATAAGTATAATATGTTTTTTCTTCAGATTTTGGAAATCAATACAGTTTAGGAAAAATAAAAACCTGTGCAACTGAGATTGAGTTTTAAAGCTTTCTCTATCAGAAATCACTTGACCTCCCTGAGCCTCAGTCTCCTGGTCAGTGTAGATAGTAATCATCTTCAGAGAATCATTATAATAGCCAAGTCATTATAATGAAAATAGACTGTATATATAAATAGCCTGTGACCTGTAGCAGAAAACTAGCTCATTAATAAACTCTCTACTTTTTTCTTTGAAAAATGTATTTCTTCAAACCTGGTCACTGTGGTTCTATTTGCTGGGGACCTCACCCTGAGATCAGTGTAAACAGCTGAAGTCAGGGCAGAATGCTTAGCTTTCATTAAAGACATTATTTCACCCTTGATTCCTCAGGGGGTAAATCAGTAGTGTATTTACTAAAAGATGTAGTTGGGAAAGTATTTTACCAGCCTAGATGTTCAAAGTGTACAGAAGATGCAGATTATTATTATTCTCCTTTTCCTCTGCAAAACTCTTTTGTTACAAAATGACTAGTGTATGGGGGCAACATATAATTGAAGTTACTATAAAGGTCACGACTAAATGAGAGCATAATTGTTCAAATGTGTGGTTTTGTCAGCAAAACACTTAGTGATTTTATGATGCATTAGTGTTTGCCTTATTTTAAGTTGGGGGGAAAGTAATAGTAGAAAGATTTTATCTCCTTTAGTATATATTTGACTTGAACTTTTAACCAAAACTCTGGTTGGTGGAATATTGGCTTTCTTAAATTCATCTGATAAATTTTAATTTATTTATATTCAGGTAAAAAGTAGCCTGCTGCATGTAGTCTGTGGGCTGAATTCAGCCTGGAGATATATCTTGTTTGGACAACACAGATTTTACAGGTTGCAGAATGGTGCACACTGTCCACCATCTTAAATCTTCACCTCTCTACATCCTGTCCTATGCCTACCTTATACCAGCCACCTCATCACTTATGTTAATATCCTGGTCCTGGTGAGCATTGAAGTTTGGGGCTTCTGATTTAATGGACAAGAGGAAATAGGAAATAACTAAGGTATTTATTTTTGCATGACCTTGTCATTGAGTGGACAGTTCCATTTTTATTATGAATACATATTATGAATGCATTTTGGGTTTTAAAGTTCTGCTCCTGAAACCATCTATATGGGGATAAGTTTTTCCAACAATTCCTTTGAGTACTTTGTTCATAAGCAGCCAGAACGAGTAAAGGACCTCTGGATATTCTATTAGAGAGATAGAGTATTCCTGTTAACCTAACTGAAGGAGGGAAAAAAGGCAGATCTGGCAGGAGGCTGGCTTTCTATTCAATGACCCTGCATCTGATTGCTCACAAAGTTCCTGTGATCTGGGGTTGGCTCCAGCACATCTCCCTGTTTGCACATGCATGGAAACACTTTTTGTTGAAGCTACTTGACAACATTTAATGTGTATTGTTTACTTGTCATTCGAGGAACCCCACACAGACTGTTTAGGCTACACTTAATGACAGTTTTTATTCATTTTACAGTTTAATGTTTCTTTTTATTTAGCCTTTGTTATGGTTTAACAACTCCTTTCGTTTATTGGAATTATAGACAAGTTTGAAATGTGATTCGCACCCGTAAGACAAACACACATCATTACCTCTCCCTCTCCTGGTGTGCAGCCCTCTGTGAGATCTGCTTACGGAATGTAGATGCTGAGGCATGGGTAATGGGGTGAGAGGGGAGGAATGTCTTCAGAATGCTCAAGAATTTCATGGATAGTTCTTTAAAAGGCTTCTCCTGGTGAACCAGTAGCCATGGGATAGAGGTTCAAGGTGGCCTTCAAAGTACAGGGCAATAATAGAACTTCAGCAAGGGTATTTCCAAGATTATAACTTAGTTCCCTTTTCTCTCTAGTCCTTTGGCCAGGAAAATTATACCGACATGTGATTAGAAAGGAATCACCCATGGAAAATCTGAACATACACTTTGTATTCTATCCTAACTTCAAATCAGCTAAAATTGGGAGGTAGGGGAACAAATATTACTTGGGACTGGTTGTTAATTCATCTGACAAATAGTTAAGAATACTGACCATACTTGGCTTACTTCTGCCTCTATACCACCATAGGACTGACAAAATCAGAAAGCTGGTAGCTTTTGTGTGCCTGCCTCCAAGAATGCTCAAGTTCTGTGTCCCATGAAAAAATGAGGTGAGCTAAGATGCCACACTCTTGATGCCAAACGAAGGTCATGGTGCCCAAACAGAAAATTGAAAATACACTTTAGGAATAACCTGATACCCAAGTAGAATCAAGGAAATGTTAACATTGGTAGTTAAAAGTTGTAGCTGTTGAATTGCAGACATCTGAGATAGAATGATAGAAGTACATTTTTTGAGCATTGCTATAGACAGTAGCATAAGTTTGGGGAACAAGGTAGTGCTTCCATAAATATTTGTACAAGTTGTGGCTCAGAAGAAGGTATGTCTCTATGGGGACTAAAGGTACAGAAGAAATGGAAGCCTAGGTCCAATAGGAATTTTGTGAATTCAGGGAGAGCATCAGTGATGACATAACCATCTTCAGTCCACTGGTGATGATGGGGGATTAAAGAAGGGGAACATATTGGGTTATGTGACTGGATAGTTCAGAGGCTGGGCTGACGTTAGGTAAGTCTTGACCATTCAACCCTTCTGTTGGTTCCTGTGTAGCCTTAAGATGTTTGCTCACAGTACCCAAAGCTACATGCTTTGTGTTTCTTACGTAGCTGAAAAGTTTCTTTATCTTACTTACCATATTCAACAAGGGCCCTGAAATTTACCCTAGTTCATGTGAAATGATACCTGTGACCAGAGGGTACATATGTTGATTGCTTAGTTTATTTCACAAGCATAGGGTAAGATCAACTTCTCTAGAGCCACATAGGCCCAGATAAAAATTGTTGCATTGACTAGGGAGAAATGATTAATAATTTCCAGAAACACAATAAAAAATGCCTGTTAAAATCATTAATCTTCATAATTACTCTGAGTTACATAATATTATTACCCATTTTTCAGATCAGAATATGTTTCCAAGGACAAATAACTTAAAAGTAGTGTTTTGAAGTTAAAACCAGGTCATTCTAACTTTACACCTCAGAGTCACTGTTTTCTTACATGGCCTATGTAGCACAAATTAAACACTGTAAGGTTATCTGATCTAACCTAGGAAAGGAGTATAGGCTTTGTCTTCCATAGATTTCAAACTGGAAAAGGGCCTGGTAAGAAGCTTACTTAAGTGTCTTGAGATAATAAATAAATAACTTTCTTTTCCAGGAACTGAAAATCCTATCATTCACAGATAAGATGGGTTTTGCTTAAATTTGGGAAACTTTAAAAAGGTTCTTTAATTCTTGTTTATAGAAAACTGAGAAGAAACTTACGTACCTTGAGATCAAAGCTGCTACTGATTCTCAAATTATCTAAATATCCCACATGTAACCTTGGTGCTTAAAAAAAAATTAGTTTGGACTATGTATGGCAAAATATAAAGCTTAGGAAGTACAAAAAAAAAAAAAAAAAAAAAGGAAAATAAACAAAGGTATCCTAACAGAAAAATTGACTGGAGAATTCAAGAACTGTTACCATTATGAATGAAAACTATTATCTGAAAAAAAAAACATTGCTGCAGGAGGTTTAGATTGGGACATTAAAATAAATCCTTGTTCTGGGCTTTGAAGTTAAATAAGGGTGCATGGTAATGAAGTTTCGTTGTCTTCAATCTGTGGGAAATAGATATTCCAGGTACATGGGCTCGTGGGTATTAATGCTGTAGGATTGTACCTTCCTGAGTATCCTTTGGGGAACAGGTAACTTAGCAAATTATGCTCATGGTTGGTTGGCATATCCCACTTCTAATTTTAGCAATGCTTAATATTATTAATTTATCTAAATACCAGGGGAGACAAATGCTCAAAGATTTTCTAATTGCCCAAATAGTTATATTCTAAAACTGGAAATCCCAGGTGGTCCCACCTCAATCCTGAGTGGCAGAAAAGGGGTTTTGCTATGGTTCTCTTCCCTTGTCCAGAGGAGCTGGGGAGGTAGAAATGCTTGGTCACTTTTTTCCAGCCAGCACATGACTCACCCTTCAGAAACCATATTGGACAAAATTCAAATTGAATGACTGACCAATGACAGCAGGGGCTTTTGGAAAATCAAGATGGATTCGTTTACACTTAATAACCTCCTTCTCACAGCTATGTTTCTGAATTGACACTAAAGTGAGGTGGGTGAGCCTATAAAATAGGGTAGGATCCAAGAGTTATTTTAATCAAATTGTTTCAAAAGGAACCTTATTTCTTACTTTCTTAAATCCACTTCTTTTTCAATAAAAAAGAAAAGGAAATAAGAAACATGACTTTACGATCGTAACATCTATATGTCCACTTCATTAATGTTACTGCAAATGTTATTCATGTAAATCTGGGCAACTGGTGAAGTAATAGATTTTTAAATTCTGTGAAAATAGATAGAATTTGTTTTGTTCGTTTATGCAAGGTGCAATCATCCCCAAAATGTAAGCCTCAGGACTCAATGTGTTTAGGGGCTTTAAAACTAATGTCCTTTTAGGGACACAGACATATTTACTGAAATACATAGCACAGGAAATCAAGTTCTTTGCCTCGCTTCATACCCTGGAGTGTGATAAATTTTGTGGGCTGCAGAATAAGCCAGTTTCCTTGTTTCTCAGAGGATTTCGTTCAGTATCAGAATGCCCTTGAAATTTTAGTACTTGATATTTTGCCTTTTGGAATGACCATTTGTTTTGTAGAGTACATGATGTAAATTCCTCTGAAATGTTATTAATACCTTTTAACAATTTCCTATAATTATTTCAATAACTTAAAGGAAAATTCCTGTTTTAAAAGATCACCTGTCTGGTGAAGGACAATTTATAGCCAATGCGTAAGCTCAGTAGGAAGTCAAGAAAGTAATCCCCAAGAGTAATGAGAGTCAAAGTTTCCCCAAACTAACACATGAAAGGATTTCTTGGGAATTAATATCAGCAGTAAAAGAATACAGTATTAGTCATACTGGATTGGGTGCACCAGCCCCACCATTCTTTCTCCTGAGGGGAAATGCCTAGTGTTCTAGAGGAAAAGAGGAAGGCCTCGGGGTATAGCTCAGGATATATTCCACTAGTTGTTTCCTTAAAGGGGAAAGCTTATTTGAAAAAAAATTTGGTGGGAACACTGTGACAGAGGGAAATGGAAAATACACTGAGTCATCAAGTTCCCATTACTGGTTAATTTTTAGTTTTTATGGCTATGAACATTAGGGTAAGGAATGATCAAGTCCTCAATTTTTAGATATAGAAATTGTAAATTTGAGAGATATGCTATACAACATTATACCTATAGTTATAGGGTGAATCTCATGTTAAGTGTTCTTACCACAATTAAAAAAGAAAAAGAAAAAGAAATCAACTCTAATGTCAGCAGAAAGTAATATTGTAGAAAAGCGAATCCCTCGATTATTTCTGGAGGCCATGCTAGGTGGAGCAAAATAGGATACCAGGTTGGGTCAGATCCACTTTGATTCCATCTTTTCTTCAGAGGTTTTACTATGTTCACTGGGATGCCATGTTGACCCTGAGAAGGGCCACATGGTAGTCACCACTGTAGACACTGGGTCCTATTCCCACCTTCACATGTATTTCAAATTAAAAGTTTAGTTTACAAAACTACTTAATGTGATGTTAAGAAAATCGTTTCTTTGTAGACTTTTTCGGTTTGCAAAATTCTGGACACTGTCATCAAAGAGGTCCCTGCGTTGTTGGATTTCATGCCCGACCTCCCTGCTTTGTTGAGACCTGTGGCTAGTCTGCCTAACAGGGAAAACAGGCTGAGCTTTGTGCAGCAACAGCTTCTATTGAGTTCTTCTTGGCGTTTTGTCTAGGACTCAAAGCCATTTTCAAAAATCAGAGCTGAAATATGCTTTGCAATTGTTGGCTTTATTTTTGTGGCTACTTGGTTTAGTTTCTAAAGCAAATACATTTTTCGTTTTAATTTTCTTGTAATTTTTGTTGTTGTTTTCTACTGCACAAATTCATGCAAACTTGGCAATGCACTATCCCTTGAACAAAATGAGCTCCACAAAAATGTTTGCCACAAATCACTGCCTTCTTTGTGCTGCTAAGTGGAGAGGATTTTATAAACTTCCTTGGTTTTAGCTGGATCAAACACCAAATTTGGGACTCATTGTTATCAAAAAACCATAGATATTTCCCCATCTTCCCTTTCCTTTGCTCAAATGCACTAGGTGGAACTAAAGTGATCCTCTCCTGCCTAACCTCTGTTTCTTGCTGTGATATCACTGAGTCAGTTTGCACTTCACGTCAAATACTCTCACTGTTCAGAATGGCTTGGGATATTATGCATCTGCTCTTAATGATGTCCTCCAGTTATTTTTATTCAGTTAGGCCATTAATCCATATTTTATTTAACACCAAATATATAGGATTTTTAGAATAATTTTGTTTTTTTAACCATATAATTTTTTGCTGTTTTCACTTTACTCCTCCTGGTTGTATCTTTGGAAGGATATCAAAGTGGAAGGAAGAAGGAAGAATTTGAAAGAGCAACCAGTCCTCACCAAAGACAAGAAAGTCAGATATTAATTCACAGTACAGAGCTTTAAAGATGACAGAGATGCCTTGAATACTTAGCCATGAGTCACAAGGGAATGTGCACTTTAATAACTGAATCCCCTGAGAAAAGAATCTGATGGGTGATGTAAGAGAAAGATAAAGAAATGCTCTGAATTCAAAATCCCAAGTTTGAAAATCTTGAAACCAAGAGAAGTTACAGGAACCTTCTAGAGTCCTATAAGACTTAAGTTTTTATAGATGAGACTTTCAAGAACTTCTCATAGCATTCCTTTTTCATGAATTAACTTTTTAATGAGAATATAATGTATTTTAGACCAAGAATCATTCAAAGATTCTTTTGGAACAGCTTGAGAGATGCAGATATGCTAGGGAGATAATTTATAAACTCCATTGCCAGATGTAACCACCCTCACTAATTCCTCTCTGGTGTCCTGGATTAAAAGACACGTGAAAATCAAAGTCTAATTGTGCCATGGTATTGCCAGAGAGGTGAGCACTGAAGGACCAGAATCACAAGAGGTATTAATAGTCCCAATATTTGCACGGACTCCACTAGAGATTTATTTCTCTGAGACATAAAGCCTTTTATTTAAAATGTGGAATCTTAAGGATGAAAGAAATCTTAAACCTATGGCCAGGTTCCACAATTTTATAAATGAAGAAACTGAGGTATAGACCAATTTTTCCAAAGTTGTAATCATTGTGTTAGCTATTTAGCTGGAATGAGAAAGTCCTTTTTTTTTTTTAACCCATTACTATTTGTTATGACCAAAATCAAACTAAAGGAAATTGGCTGAAAAATATACTGGGTCTCTTAGCTCAAGTCCCCTCAAAAGCAGAGCCTGACCTGAAGAATTCCATGGAGTGTATCTGGAAATATGATGCCAGAGAACAGGGGTGTGGGGCAGAGGGAGAGAAACAAGGAAGGAAGAAAAACTAATTTAAGAAAGAGTTATTAACTTGGCCACCCTAACATCAGCCAAGGGATTAGGTAGGTGACTGGCGCTCAGTGTTTCTGAGACCCTAATGTAATGTACTTGGAAACAAAAGGAGAAAGCCTTTATCCATTGGCTTCCATTGGTCAATGGTGGCTCCATGGGCACAAAGTCGCTTGGATTTCCATATGGCACATGCGGGTATGTGGAACATTTTCACATTGTAGCATTATGGGTAACCCCCAGGTAGGAAATGAGAAATGAGAGGTTGGGTCTTCTATGAGAATGCCATCTAAATCCTCCTTCAAGAAGTTAATGAAAGCTGCCATTGGGCCAGTGGCCACAATGTGGCTGGCCAACTTTTGGGTCAGGAAAATGCTGAAGGGCAGCATGGGTGTTGCTTCCAATTCTCCAAAGAAAAGGTAAAAATACCTGTGAGAAGGGCAGGGAAGCTGGTTGGCCTCCTCTTTCTCATTGCCCTCCACATGAATATTATGGAATCAATACCACTAATGTTTCCCAAGCTCTTTACATCATTAGTCTCTAGTATCAGTGTCATCTTTCTCCTGCATGATGTAAACATGGTAACTAATGTTCCTAAGTTTAATATATCTTTAACCTAGAAGAGAAACTACTCTGCTTCTCTCTGTCCCAAGTTTTAAAACATCAAAGGTGGGATATTGGCCTAACTAAAACCAAATGCCAACTCCTGGATCAGATGGCATGATCATGAAGGAAATGGGAAATGTGGGCAAATCTTCCAACTTTGTTCTTTCTCAAGATTGCTGAGGCATTTGGTATAATTTTTGTTTCCATATAAATGTTTGAATTATTTGTTCTAATTTTGTGAAATATGCCATTGGTATTTTAATAGGGATTGTGTTTCATTTATAGGTTGCTTTGGGTAGGATGGATATTTTAATGTTAATTTTTCCAATCAATGAACATAGTGTAAGCTTCCAATTATTTGTATCATTCTCAATTTCTTTCTTCAGTGTTCTTTAGTTTTTCAAGCACAGGCCTTTTACCTCCTTGGTTAAGTTTATTTCTGGGCACTTTATTTTTCTTGTTGCTATATAGTAAATGGGATTTTTTCCTAGTTTCTGTTTCTAATATTTCATTTTTGTTGTACAAAAATGCCTTCAATTTCTGAATATTGACTTTGTATCCCAATGATTTGCCAAATTCACTAATTAGGTTGAGTAGTTTTTAGGTGTAGCCTATAGGGTTTTCTATGTACACTATCATGCCACCTTCAAATAATGACAGTTTTACTTCTTTCTTTCCAATTTGGATCACTTTTATTTATTTTCCTTGTCTGATCACTGAGGCTAAAACTTTCAGTACTGCATGGAATAGGAATGCTGAAAGCAGACATTCTTGTCTTATTCCTGATCTTAAGGGAAAATCATTTAGTTTTTGTCTGTTGAATGTGGTATTGTCTGTAGGTCTCATAGAGGGCCTTTATTATGTTTAGGTATGCTCCCTCTATTCCCACTTTGTTGAGAATTTTTATCATAAATGGGTGTTGTATTTTATCAAATGCTTTTTCACCACTTATTGATAGATATGTGATTTTAGTCTTTGATTTTATTTATGTGGTATATTATGTTTATTGATTTACAAATATTATACTATCTTCAAATCCCTGGGATTCATCCCATGTAATCATGGTGTATGATTTCTAATGTATTACTGGATCTGGATTGCTAATATTTAGTTGAGGATTTTAGCATCTATGTTCATCCTAGATATTGCTCTGTAATTTTCTTTCTTTGTTGCTTTACCTGGTTTGGGAATAATCCTGACCTCATAAGAAAGAGTTTAGGAATCTTCACTGTTCTTGAATATTTTGAAATACTTTAAGAAAAATAGAAGTTAGTTCTTCTCTAAATGTTTGGTAAAATTCACCTGTGAAGCTGTCCAGTCCAGGGCTTTTGTGCACTGGGATTTTTTTTTTTTAATTATAGCTTCAGTTTTACTAGTTGTTATCAGTCTATTCAGACTTTCTGCTTCTTTTTGGTTCATTTTGGAAGATTAATCATTTCTAGAAATGTTTCCATTTTGCCCAGGTTGTCCAATTTCTTGGCATATAGTTGTTTGAGTAATTTCTTACAATCCTTTGTGTTTCTGTGGTATGGTGTGTAATTTCTCCTTTTTCACTTCTGATTTTATTTATTTGGGTCTAATTTCCTTTGTTGTTGATGAGTCTTGTTAAAGGCTTATCACTTTGTTTACCTTTTCAGAGAACTACCTCCTGGATTTATTGATACTTTTAATTGTTCTTTTAGTCTCTCAGTCATTTAACTCTGCTCTGATCTTGATTATTTCCTTCATTTTCATCACTCTGAACTTTGTTTATTGCTCCTCTAGTTCTTGTAGAGGTAGGATTAGGTTATTTATTTGAAATTTTTCTACCTTTTTTACATAGACCTGTATTGCTATGAACTTCCCTTTCAAGCCTGCCTTTGTTATGTCCTGTAGGTTTTGGGATGCTCTGTGTTCACTTTCATCTGTTTCCAGAGACTTTTTTATTTTCCTCTTGACTCATTGTTAACCCATTCATTATTTAATAACATGTTATTCAGTCTTCATGTATTTGTATGTTTTTGAGGTTTTTACTTGAGGTTGGTTGATAGTTTTAAGTTGTAATCTGAGAAGATACTTAATATGATTTCAATTTTCTTGAGTTTGTTGAGGCTTGTTTTGTTTTCTGTCATGTAGTCTACCTTTGAAAATGTTCCATGTGAATTTTAGAAGATTGCATATTTTGCTTCTTTAGGGTGAAATGTTTAGTATATATCAATTAATTCCATCTGCTCTAGGGTATTATTCAACATGACAATATCTTTGTTGATGCTTTGCTTGGAAGATCTGTCTACATTGACAATGGGTTGTTAAAATACCCTACTATGTGTATGTTGATATCAATATCTTTCTTTCAGTCTTCCAAGATTTTCCTTATATACTTGGATGCTCCTATGTTGGGTGCATATATGTTTAAAAAAGTTATATTTTCTTGATGGATTATTCCCTTAAGTATTATCTAGTGTCCTTCTTTGTCTCTTTTTATGGCCTTTGTTTTGAAGTCTGTTTTGTCTGATATAAAGATTGGTACCCCAGATATTTTTTCATTTCCTAAGAATATTTTTCCACACCTTAACTTTCAGTCTGTGCAAATTTTTATTCTGAAGTGGGTCTCTTATAGAGCTCACAGCATCTATATGAGTCATGTTTTCTTATTGATTCAGCTACCCTATGTCTTTTGATTGAAGTATTTAATTCACTTACATTTAAGATTATTATTGATAGGTGCTTATTCACTGCTAGTTTTCTCTCTCTTGTCATCTTCTTAAAGCAGTCCCTTTAACATCTCTTGCAATTCTGGTTTGGTGGAAATGTATTCTTTTAACCTTCTTTTGCCTGAAAAACTTCTTAGTTCACTTTCCATTTTACAAGAGTCTTGCTGAGTAGAATAGTGTAGGTTATAGACCTTTGCTTTTCATTACTTGAAATATTTCTTGCCATTCCCTTCTGGCTTGTAGTATTTCTATTGAGTACTACTCAAGGGAAATTGAGCCTTATCGGTGCTCTCTTGTATGTTATTAGCTCTTTCTCCCTTGCTGCCTTTAAAATTCTTTTTTTGTCTTTAAATTTTGCTATTGTATTGTGATATGTCTTGGAGTGAACCTCTTCAGTTTCATATTGATTGGGACCCTCTGTTTTTCCTGGACTTGCGTGACTTTTTCTCTCATCAAGTTCAGGAAGTTTTCTGTCATTACTTTTCAAACAGGTTTTCTCTCCTTTGCTCCTCCTCTTCTCCTTTTGTTTTTTTTTCTTAAAGTATGGACATTGTTATGTTTAATGTTATCCTGCCTCTCCCTTAAACCCTCTTCATTCTTTCTGAGGTTTTTTTTTTCATTCTGTTGTTTTGCCTGGGAATTTTTTTCTACCTTGTTCTCCAGCTTTTGCTTCATCTAGCTTGATTTTAATTCATTCTACTGTGTTATTTATTCCACATATTGTATTCTTTATTTCCTCCTGGTTTTTATTGATAGTTTCTATGTCTTTTTCATGCTGGTGTAGTTCATAGTATGTTCCTTGTAGCTTCCCTGTTGTTCTTTGTAGTTCTCACTAAGCTCAAAAGGATCCTTATAATCATTATTTTGAACTCTGTGTCTGTTAGTTTGCTTGCTGCTATTTTATTTAGCATTCTTTCTGGATGTTCCTCTTTTCCTTTGGGTGTTGATTCTCTGCCTTCTCATTTTAGTTGACTCTCCTTGTTTGTTTCTGCTTCTTAGATTCATCTTCTTTGACTATCTCTCTGCATGGTATGACCTTCTGTGATAGTAGACCTTTGTGATTCAGAGGTGCAGGTTTCTGATCTCCAGGACTTGATGCTCTTGGGATGCCTTTATGCTATTTATGTGGGCTATCTGATTGTAATTGGGTTTTGGTTGTTGGGTTCTTCTTTGGTGGATCCTTCCCTCTGGCCACCTGATTGAGAGTCAACTGCCTATCACATCTTGTAGGCTGTTGTACAGGTGCTGCCAGAACAAAACAGCCAAGGAAATAAACCCACACCCACAAAAATAACTCCCACCCATAATCACATGTATCAACAGCAAATAAGCTAATATTAATAAATGTGTAAAAAGACTAAGACTATTTTAAGAAAGGAAAATCAAATATTAGCTAACTAACTGAAAGAAAAATAATTTGAGAGGGTAGAGGGGAAAACAATAATAATAAGAATATAGCCCTGGCTGGTAGCACAGTGGATAAGGCACCAGCCTGCAAACCCAAAGGTCGCAGATTCGATTCCCCAGACAGGGCACATAACAAGGTTGCAAACCAGGTCTCCAGTCAGGTCTGTGGCTGGTGGCAGGTGAAAAGCAACCATACATTGCGGCCTGTCTCCCTCTCTGCCTCTCTCTCTTCCCCTCTTTCTAAAAATAATAAATTAAAAAAATATTAAAAAAAAAAGAATACAGAATAGACAAGGTGAAGAAAGTAAAATTTACATCATAAAAATGAGAGGAAAGAAGGCAGAATGAAGTCAAGGAAGGGATTACACTTAAATAGAAATACATACACACACACACACACACACACACACACACAATGAGGGAGAGAAAAATAATAAGGATCAAATTGGAGGAGAAGATCCACCACATTATCAACAACAAATGAGCAAAGATTAAGAGAGGAGGGATGGCAATAAGAAGGAAGGACAGAAAGAAAGAAAGAAAAGCTGAAGACATGTCTAGAGAAAGAAGAAATATTAAGAGTGAGTGAGGAATGAAAACCAAGCTAAGACAGGGAAAAATTTAAATTTAAAACAAAAACAAAGGACAGGAGGAAGCCAACATGGAATAGAGGGGAATGGTAAAATTTGAGACTTGAAATACAAAAATTGTGAATACATAGGCATAAAATTGAAAAGATGTAATACTGACCACCGTATCCACAACCAGTGAGCAGATTGATAAAGTTGAATAGAGAGAATAAAACTATTTTAAGAACAGGAAAATGTATGTGAGATGACTAATGCAATCACAAATGATTTTGAGAGGCTGGAGGGGAAGAGAAATAATAAAAGTGCAGAATAGAAACAAGTAGCAAAAAAGAAAACAAGATGTAAAATTAAAATAAGAATATGAAATAAGAAGGAAAGAAGAGAAGGGATAAGCAAAATATGAGGTTTGAAATAAACTATAACATAAAAACTAGTCACCTAATAAGCACAAACTTGAAGGATACGAAATGAATGTTAAAAAGTTATGTAAAATAGAAAAGTGACACAAATCGTGGAGAAGACCATGGTAGAATTCATCTCAGCTGAATCTAATGTTCAACAATGTTTTCTATTTATAGATCCACCCCTAGTAATGTCATATGATGTCCCAGTCTGGCTCTAGGCAGCTTGTTTGAGACTACAAGGAATCCACAGTTTGTGGTTGTTTACTTCAGTTGTTAATATAGTAAATCTGTAATCAGCAGTCAGGTTTAAGTGCCACAGGATGCTGGAGAGAAATTCTTATGGGTGGAGTTATTGCTTCCTCTCAAGCTGATGCTACTTGGAGACAACACCTCTGCCTAATCAGGATGTCTCCTGTAGTATTGGAAATGACCCAACACAGGGATCCTGGGGGCTGCTCCCTCATTTTTCTCCCCAAAGCCACCATCCCCAGACTCTCCTCAAATGTCTCTAATCCATTCTGCCCTCGGTCCTTTGTTGGACCCTAGGGTAAGTAGCTATAAATAAAATTTTGTGCATTGGCCCTTTAAGAGGCTCTTTGTGTCTCTCCCTGGCAGCCAGAAACCCCATGCTTTTCACAGATGGATGTTATCTGGGTTCCATTCAGCTCTGCTGCTGCAGGCTAGTAAGTATAGACCACACGTTTCTCTTAAGCTGTTTAAATTTCCCTCCAGCACTTCAGACCCTTCTTGCATCTCCTCCACACTCCATACCAGTCACATTATGGTGAAGTAATTTCTGTCTGTCTATGGTTACAAGGCTTCTCTCCCAGCTAGTGGTCAGTTGGTTTTCCCAGATGGTTTCTCTACAACTTAGTTGTAATTCCAGATTAGTCCTGGGAGGAGGTTAGTGTACTTTTTATTTACTCCTCCACCCACAAAATAATATTTTAGTGGGCATTATTCAAGCTTGGGTGAACTCTAAGACCACAATAATAGGACTCAGGATAGAATCCTAGTGAAGGATGGGGAGATGACATCATGATTGAGAGATAATGACCATTTTTTCTGTTTGACAATTAACCCTAGGTGAGTCCTTGATTCAATCCTCCTAAAAACTATGAAGGTATAGGCAATATAATGCAATATGAAGGATGAAAAAGGTTTAAACCATTGTTAATACTTTTATAAAAAATCACTAGAGATTTTTCTTTTTTAATGTGATTTTTTTTTACTTATTGAGGTTATTTTCTTCTTGAGTGAATCTCACATGGAGATGACAATAGGGAATTAAATCTTCAAATATGACAAGAATGTTGGTTTACATTCTCTCATCAGAAAATGAAAAGGCAAATGAGATTTTAGCACTTGATGTATCTAGAATACTTTCTAACACCAAATAATTGTTAATATCTTTTGAATGTTTACTATGTGTCAGGCAATATGCTTCATGCTTTGCATGTGTTCATTTATCCAATCCTCAGAACTACTCTGTGAAATAGATTCCATTCCCCTCCAATTTCTCCAGTTGAAGAAATGGTAGCACAGAGAAATGATATACTCTACACTTAACAACTAGTAAATGAAGGACCTGAGATTCAGATTTAGGCTGTCTGTATGGTTCCACAGCCCGTTTTCTTAACCCAGTTACTATATTGCCTTATTGATGAATTATGAAATTAACGTTAAGACACTGCTCTGAACCACTACATTAAAAGAGAAAATAGGGGGTTTTAGTTAAATACTTATTTTTGTTTTGCTTGCATTATCCTGACTTCTGCCTGTACAATAATATTTATATCAAATTGGCATCTGTTAGGAATGTCATGTTGGTACATGCCCTTTCTGGAGTTTGAGATATATTATGGTAATATTAACCCCTATATTAACCCCAGAGATAAATACCATAAAATAAGCATTTTATTAAGCACATGAAATACCTAAGTAAAAATAGTATACCTAATAATTAACAACCAACAACATGATTGGAAAAAGGAACTTTAAAATGTTTTCCACTTGAACATAGATACATATAAAAACCTTATCTATGCTAATACTCTTATAAAACACTCCTTGTAGCTTGTTAGATATTAGATATCAGTATTCTGAACTCATATTTTTTTGATCATTAAATTCAGGTACTGCCTATTAAACTGGGAACTACAATTTAACAGATTCCTGAGGAAAGCAGTATAAGCCTAAACACTGGTCCATCAGGAAAAGCCTATTGTGGGGCTTCATGTGTGTGTATTTGTGTTTCGTGGAAAAAATTGTTCCTCTTTTATTTTTTCTTTATAGTTTTAAAAATTATTTTTTAGTTTCAGTTGACATACAATATGATATTAGCTCAGGTGTACATCATAGTGATTAGACATGTATACACCTTATGGAGTGATCACCTCACTAAACTTAGTACCCATCTAACAAAATGCATAGTTATAACAATATTATTGACTGAATTCCTGTGCTATACTTAGCATCCTTGTGACTACTTTTATAACTGACTATTTGTACCTTCTCCATCCACTCCCCCTCCCCAAATCCCCTTCTATCATACAGTCTTTTCTTTCAACTTTCCATTCCCAATCCTGATTCTTGGAAACAATGGGCTCTAGGAAAACAGTATTTACATATATTATCATTAATCCATTCTTACTGAACAAAGTCTGTGCATATAGTAGCTGTACTAGAAGCTGGAGCTATATAAGATTATATGCAATGGTGCCTGATTTATAAGCTAAATATGAAGACAGAACCTGCATTCAAGAAGATAAACAACTATAATGATAATTATATGCTGTATTCCAAATGAATGATGCTAACAATAAAAGCTATTAAAAATCATTGAAGGACCATTGCTAAGAGCTAAAATATGGTAGTAGTGATAGAAATGGAAAGTTTGGAATCCAGATCCCTAATTGTTAGGGTCTTCCTAACTGAACGTTTTAGACAGGTGAGCATTGTCTAAATTTTAAACACTCTTGACTTCAATGTTTTCTGGCAGGTTTTGAGGTTGAAACTGTTCAATTATCATAGTTTTGTGCCAAATTTGACATTATCACAGTTGAAATGAAAGCACTTAATTTTAAAAGATTTTATTTTTGGTAGTGAAGTGGGAGCAACTTATTACAGATTGTTCTTTGCAACATAGCACAAGAGGAACTAAGAGAGAAAGCTGCAAGTGTCTAATGAAGCAAAAATATCTTTTATTGATGAGTACTAGAAAATCTGAGTAGCAAATACAGTCTACTTTTAATAGATGGGATGAGAGATTGAGAAATAATAGAAAAATTGGGAAATGTAGCTTTAGCTTTAGAAATTGAGTGGTGAAACATTGCCTACTAATGATAATAATTAGAATGTACTGGGCCCATCATGTGTTTTTTACCGAGTCTACAATTTATATCACCTTGAATATCACTTTTCTTCCAGATTCAGGAGGTATTGGGGAAGGAGGCTAGAGCAAGGAATGATTGGCAAACAGCTGCCCAGTTGCAGTAAAGGAATTTGTTTATTATTGTAAAAAATATATAAAAATAAAATTCTGTATATGCCCAGTTAATGCTATTATCATTTCACCTTTAAAAATTGAACATTAATTAGGATAAATGCTATGTTTCTATAAGAAAAAAGATTCAACAATCTTAAATTGTTTATTCATCTCTAATGTAACAGGTCAGTTTAGAATAGTAGGTAGGTACTTTTTTTAACTTGGATTCCTTTCATTTTGTGGCTCCTTCATTTACAAAGATGAAGTTTAGGTTACTAGCTCAAAAAATAGTTCAGCTTATGGAAATAAGAGCCAAAGTCTTAGAAAAGTAGCTTGTCTTCAAATTGGAGATAATTCAGAATGTTATACATCATTTTTACTTACATCTCATTGGCCAACCTACTAGTTGCAACACCCATAGCCAAAGAAAATATAATTTTTAGCTGGGAACTTACATAAATGACTAGAATAATAGTCACTTGACACATAATAAATTATCTATAAGTGTTTGCACCTCTATGTTCATTGCAGTGTTATTTACAATAGCCAAGATTTGGAAATAGCCTAAGTGTCCATCCGATGAATGGATAAGAGAGCTGTGGTATATTTACACAATGGTATACTACTTAGCCATAAAAAAGAAGGGAATCTTGCCCTTTGTAACAGCATGAATGGACCTCATGATCATTATTCTAAATGAAATAAGCCACTCAGAGAAAAACAAGTATCATATGATTTCACTCATATGTGGAATCTAATGAAAAAAATGAACTAATAAGGGGAGACAGACTCATGGATACAGAGAACAGATAGCTGTCAGAGGGAAAGGGATTGGGACTGGGTGAAAAGAGTGAAGGGATTAAGGAAAAAAATATGGAGGAGTAAAATTCCAATGATGTTCTGATACTGAACTAAAACCTCAAAGACAAATATCATGGTAATTAGCAGAGGAAAATGGGGGATATGTGAAGGTAGGAAAGGGTAAGGAGGAGATAAAAGGTGATGGAAGGAGACATGAATTTGGATGATGAACACACAATATAATATACCCTTTAAACCTATGTAATTTTATTAACCAATACAATTAATAATAGTATCTTATTATGAATATAAAAAAAAAGAAAATGACCACACATTTCAAAATGCAGTAGTCATTTGGGTGAATGAGCATTTTTTTAATGTATAAAATTATAAACTTAATTTTCTTTGCATATTTTAATACTGTAGTGATGTAGCTATTAAGTCAGAAACACTGGTCCAGGAAGAAGACTCAGAACACAGACAAGGTAATTAGAATAGTACATGATCATATAAAGAGAAAGAACAAACTTGTTCTCTCTTTGGTCAATGAAAGTTAGCCACAGAGACTAATATCAAGCTTGTGGCTAGTTCTTCTCTGGTCAAAACTATACCAACCTGAGTTAATAAAGGAATCTACTAACTCTAAAAATTCAACACAAGCAGCCACACTTTCACATAATTCTTTCCACTTGCAAATTTCATGAGGAGCGCTTCCATATCCCACAATGGCTGACTAGTTCTGTAGGTGATGGTCCAGGCCTTGCTTGGTTAACAGTAAGGCAGCCCCAAACCAGCAAATGGTTGTCTTCCTTTGGCCTCTTCTGTCCCAGTTTCTTTCTGTTGAAGGGAAAGAGAAAAGCAACAAATGCAATTTAGAAGAGTTAAATGCCTCTGCTTTTATTTTGTTTTCAACTCCTTTTGAAGTAAAACTAAGAAGAAAATTAAGACTTGACATTCAAATCCAAGTTGGAGGTAACATTTCAAAAGTAGATAATCAAGTTGCTGACTTTTATTAGGGGAGTCCTGAAGACAAGTTTTCTCTGAACAGAATATCTCTGTCTATCCATTTAACAAGGGAGAGATTCATTTGGATTAATAAGCCCCTTTTCAAATTTGAAAAAAATATGAAATGAATTACTGCTAGTCATAGTCCAGTGGGAAAAAACAACATGAGTCTGGTAAATTTTCTGGTAATATCTAGCCTTGCCACACACACCAGTGCAAAGGGGAATTTTGGTTGAATGAAGAGAGAGATAGGAGTAAGGCACAAATCTGTATTCAGTAGGGGCTAGGAGAAGTGGTGGATAGTTTGGGATTTTTACCCTCCCTGAGGGCTCACTGACCAAAGCAAACCACTGGTCAATAGGGAACTAAGAGGTGGGAGAATTTTTAGGAAGGTGGAAATGGTCCAAAGCCAATTGTATTCTATCCTGTATTATCTTCTGGGGAGAGAACTCCTTATGCCACAGGAAACAACAGGGCATTTACTCTTGTAAATAATTGATTTAAAATGATAGACTCTGTCCTGGGAAAATTCTTTATCAATTTCCCTATATTCTTATAATTTGGAAATTATAAGAATAGTTGAAAAATTCCATTATCTTCTGCGTATAATGAGAAGTTCATGATTTTTCTGAATTTTTATACCAACAATGACGTAAGACTGCTGGGTATTCTTCCCACAGGTATTTTTGTTAAGCACAGAAACAGAATTAGAGAAGTTTGTGTCTGCAGAATGACAAGAAATTAAGAGAAGGCTTTGGGGCAGGTTTTAAAACCTTGTGTGAGTAATTTTAACTGGATCTGGATGACAGTAATTGAACCAGCAAGATTTCTTTAGAAAAATAAAGATAATTTCAAGGTCCCTGCTTTCTGTGTTGGGTTGTGTTTTATTTTAGGGCAACATGCCCAGTTTGAGAAAAAGTCCAATAAAAAATAAGCATTCTGTAGTAAAATAGATTCCTCAGGATATAGGAACAGATAGATAGCTTTCATTCTTTTATTCACCCATTCGTTCATTTATTGAAATGATGCTGAGTTCTCAGCCACATCAGCTGAAAATTGACAAGACTAATTTAGCTGAAATTGCATCCTGAACACAATATTAAAATGCACAGTTATAGTCAGAATTGATATGCCTTTTGGCATTGTTACTTCTTTCTTCACTATTTTGTTATACGCCTATTGTATGCCAGTTATAGGGAAGGTCAGGAAAAGTCAATACTAACTGTGGGATGGTGGAAATGATAGAATTGTGTGTGTGTGCATACATGTATATTGTGTATTCTCTTTAGATGAGAAATAAAATGACAAGATCTCTGCTCAGGTGAAGAATCTCCTGACTCATCGCTCTGTATCTAAATCAGCCCCAAAAGTTATAAGGGTACGTGCAAATCCTGAAAATATCCCTTTAATATTTACTTACCCCATACCCCCTATTTAAGTTTCTGTATGTAGCACTCTTCTGTTTCAGAAACAAATCACTTTCTGTTATAATTCAGTAATACTCTGGTCCCCAAATGAACCTGAGATTTTGGCTATTCAGCAAAATTTTTATTTGCAAAGCACATGCCTGCTAGCCTGTGCGATTGCAGTTGCTACTCATATGAATGTTGGCAACCTTTCATTGTGGGGGTCAATTATGGTCATTTACCATGATGACATAATAACAACTGCAAAAATGGGAAAGCTAAAGTAGGGTTATTATTACTGTTTGTAAAGTCTGTGTCCCAGATGTTCCTGCCAGGAGGGAGAAAAGCTGGAGTGCAGAGATAGCTGACAATCGTGCTAACCATTCAAATCTCCAGCGGACTGAACAATTTGCAAGATGGGGCTGTAACAAGAGGCTAAAGCTGGCCATTTGGGTTGCATCACCTCCCTCACCTTGAACTGCAAGCTCTTTCTTTCCTGCATGGCAGACAGAAATACTCCCACCTGCAAACGCCTGCACCCTATCATTGGATGAAAGAAAAAGAAGATATACAGGCAGAACATTTGCCCAGAGACATGGGCCAACAGCCAGTGTCATCTCTTGATATATATCTGCAGAGAAATTTATTTCCAACTAGTAGAGGATCAAGGGGGGGGGGCTCATAAAATTATATAGCTTCAACCCAATGAAATAAGGTTAGTAAAATACATAAACTCTGATACAGTACCGTGAAGTATGCCTCTAGTCACCAGCAATTCACCAAAAGCTCCATGATAGATATTCACAGTACCTGGCTTTCCTTGTCAGCTGCAACCAGTGTGTGCCTTTCAGCAATGCTTTCCCTAATCCAATCTCCTTTTCCATCCTGGGCAGAGGTCTAGTGCTAGGATAGCAGTAGGCTTGCCGATTGCAAAGATGTTTAACAGATCCTACAGCAGATCTCCTGAGTAACACTCTGATAGCAAGTACCAGTATGAGACAAAAACACAGTAGTAGTCAAATGAAAAATCCAACCACAGTTGACTAGTCAAAAAGATAATAAAGAAACAGCTCAAAATAAATATTTAGCTCTGACGATGTCTGTATTTTTTTAAATATCAGGAAAAAGATCACAGTAGGCAAAAACTTAATTTTTTTTTAACACTTCATTCTTCTGTCAGTGTGATGTTGAATTAAGTGCCATTAATCAAGAGTGCTGTTGTTCATTAGGCACAGTGATGTACTTGATTTGTTACTGCAGTACCATTGTTCAAAGTCTCTGGAACAGCTTTAAAGAAGGAAGGAATTTATGGCTATAGTTTACAGCTAGGATTGTAAAAACTTTTCCCCTGTTAACCAAATGTTAAACATGGTAATAACTGATAATGCCTTGTGTTTATATAATGACTGGCTTCTGAAAAACTTAAAGTACTCAACAAACAGTAGTATATTCATTTTCAACAACATCCTTTTGAAGGCAGCTAGAGGGAGGTAGTATTCATTTGCTATCAGGCCAATAATATATTCTTTGTGTTTACAGTTATTTATGATTTATGCTGTGGGTGAGGTGACAGAAGGGAGGATGGGGAGGTGGTGTGTATGTGTGTGTGGTGGTGGGGCCCATTGAAGAATTTTGTATATCTGTGGAATAACTCAACTAAACTGAATCCTTTGGCTGGGTAGTGGTTGTGAGGGACTTGGATAAAAGTTATAGTAAAAGCGGTCCCCTTGGCCATCGGAAATTAATCATAGCATACTGTAATCCTGAGGAATTAACTCGATGCATTTTGGCTGCTACCAGCAGGAAGGGCCCCCTAGACTCTCCCATAAGTGGTGTAACACCCCAAAGCTCAGAAGGTTATGCAGCTTCTCAGAGTGGCTAGTTCTGGCCCTGCTCACCTAACTGCAGCTAATTGGACCAGGGCTGGACCAATTAAGATTCCTTCTCCTCACCACTTGGAAATTAACTATGGAAATGTAGTTGGCTTGATGGATTCCTGAACTTTAAAGTGACTTGAACCAAGCCTGTGATGATTCTGCATGTGAAAAAGAAGAAAAAGAAGCAGAAAAATAGAAGAGAAGAGAAATATAGCACTTTAGGTCTTGATGGATATGTTTCTATCCTGATTAGAGCCAAGTCAGGCTCTGTGGTCCCTTTCTGATTTTCTCCAATAAATTATCCAATCAGCTTAGATGTTTTTCCCCTGAACAAACATACAGTCTATAACTAAGATAGGAATGTCCCAAGGTAACTTCATATAGAAGACTTTGTAAGGATAAAGGTCCTTCAGTATTTCATTTAGTGGGTTGGCTCTCACGCATGTAATAACTTTTGTAGGGAGTTTAGCCCAGCAGAGAATATTCGGTAAAGTTTATAACTCAACTCTGAAAAGAGTGACTTTTTTGTGTTTTATTAGCCTCTTTCCCTTTCTTTAAATCTGATTCTATTTTGTTTATTTATTTGCACTCTACACAAATCAGTGTTTATTTTTTATTAAGCACCCACTTGAGAGAGTTTGGAGAAGATTGACCTGTATTTACGAATCACTTTGATCTAATAAGGCTGGAACAAAGAAGAAATCTCAACACCTGGTACATGAACCAGACTTTCAGGTCTGAGGTGAACATCAGAAGTATGCTGAAAATAATTCAAACACAATATTGTATCCCAGATTGTTGATTTCCTGCCACAAGAAAAAAAAAAGCCATGTTTTAATTTTATTCATCTCTACATCTCCTCTTATTCCTGAAGTATTTTCATATTCACATTTGTAAAGTAGAATAAAAAACAGAATAGGTGCTCAGAGCAGAAAAACAGCAGTGTTCATAACAATAAGTAAGCAAGAAAGGTCCATTTAAATACTTTTCCAAGAGAGTGGGCCTGTCTAAATAGTGAGCCCGGAGGTTTTCTCAGAGGCTACTGCAGGCAAACCAAGGAGTTTAAGAAAATGACATAGGCATTCCCCATTTTTTAAAAGAATGGCTTTGGATAGGTTATCTAAGCTTCCTGAGGCTGTTCCCTTGTCCTTCTTACAAAATAGAATGAACAGAAGCTACTATGTAGGTTGTTGCAACAATAAGTGAAATGATGTATATAAAATACCAGCCCCTTGATTGCAGAAAGAAAGAAAGTTCTGCATACCTGGGGGAGGGGGGGTGGCTTTTATAGCATAAACTTTCACTACCATGACTCAGTTACCATGGCAGTTATATGATTTCTCTGAGATTCAACATTCATTTTCCCTAGATATTTTTTAATATTTGAAACTTAATGATTGAGCCTCAAACTAGATTCAAATGAAATGAGATGATCCTATGCATTGTGTTACTAAAATAAGTGATGTGTATCATAAGGTCATTTGAACCTGTAATTCCTCAACATGAAAACTGATGATAGGTAATAAGCTGTAGAAGGACTTCTCTCCACACACTCTTGTGTTGGAAGCTCCACTTGTACCATTAAAATCATACTTTAGGATGGTAGGGGGATGCTGTTACTGTGGAGCTAGGCAGCTTTATTTTATTCATATTCCCCCAACTTTAAGTTTCTCTGAGTCTAAAGCCCAACTTCCCAAGGAAATCTGAAAGAGATGTCTTTTTAGAAATTGTGTTAGAATTTTGTAACTTCCGTTGTTTAGTCATTCCATTCATTCAAGAAAAACCATTTAAAAATATCTGCTGTTTTAAGTAGCGATGATACAATTATGAACACAGCTGACTTGGCCCTGACTGGGTGCGAGTGATCTTCCTGTCCCTGTCCCTTCAACCTCTGGCCTCTGATCTCACCACTAACAATCTGTAGTGTTCAAGCCTGAACTCTTTGTGCCTCTGTGGATAGGAGTACTTTTCTTGAAGGAAATCATGGTATTTAGGATAAATTCTAAACTTTCCATCAAGGCATATAGGCTGTTTATGTGGCCCCAAGTAAAGTCTTATAACTTCCTTCTTTCAATCTGCAATAATCAAACTAAACTCCTTGCATTTCTTTCCTCCCCTCTTCTCTTCTCCTTTAGCCCTCTTTTAGCTGTCCATGGCTAGTATAAGATGTAATTGCTACCCAGAATTATTTTGTGACATCATAAGACAAGCAAAAGGCATTCTGTATTGAATGTACATGCCAATAAAGGGATCATCTGGAGTGTAAGGATCTCAAGAAGTGTCAGGGAAACTACTTAAAGTGGGGAATGAAAGAAGAATTTTTTTTTGCAGGGGGGAAGTGAGGAAGAAAGAGAGGGAGCAAAACAGTGATATGAGAGAGAAACATTAATTGGTTACCTCTCATACTCACCCCAACTGGGAACTGAACCCGCAATTGTGCCCGGACCAGAAATCAGATCAGCAGCTGTTTGCTTTGCAGGGTGATGCCCAATCATCTGAGCCACACCAGCCAGGGCTGAAGAAGAGCTTTGATAAAACTCCGAGTGTCAGCAAGAGTCAAGGTGGGAGCCCAAGGTTGGGCTCAATGATGAGCCCAACAGAATTCACAGTTTTATTAACATTATGCTAAAGGAACTTGTGGCAGCGGGTAGTATCTTTTTTTGTTTTTCTCCCTACATCTACATGGAGAACACATCTGGGAGACATTCCATTCTTCTCTGAGAATTTTCTTGCTTTTGCTGTACTTGTGTTGTTGCAGCATGGTGTCCGCCGCGGCCCAACCTGCGGCCCTCAGTGCGGAGCAGGCCAAGGTGGTCCTGGCCGAGGTGATGCAGGTGTTCTCTGCCCCTGCCGTGTGCATGGACAAGGCTCAAGACAACGCGGGCAAAGACATGGGCAAGATGCTGCATTTCGTGCTGCTGGTGGCCACACAGATTCAGCAGGAAATTATCGAAACCTGTGGCTTCAGCTGCGACGGGGAAGGTGTCCTTAAGTTTGCCCGCTTGGTCAAGTCTTATGAAGCTGAGGATCCTGAGACTGCTAGCCTGTCCTGCAAGCTGAAAGCACTGCTCCTGCCACCCATGACACTGTCGCCCCATGGGCCTGCTTCAGGTGGTAGTGTTGCTGCCTCCTGAGGGCTGACCTCCCCTGTGACACTTTGTGGGAAGAAAATAAATCTTGATGCCCCAGAAGATAATAAACATGCCTATGACTTAAAAAATAAAATGCTGGAGAAGATGACCCTGCTCTCCGGAAGCAATTTTCAGCATCACCCACTCCCGGAGAACATTGTTTTAACCTTCAATTCTGCAGCAGGAGAGCGGGCATGGCCTCTAAACCAGAAGCGGTAAGTTCAGCTGCAGGTCAGAGAGAGCCAGCAGAGACTTTCACATGAAAACTGGAGCCCCTGTTCTGCTTTCATGGAATTGCAAACCTTTTCTCTGTGATCAGATATCACTGGAGAAAGAAATGAGGGGGAAAAAAAAAAGCTCACGTATCTGTGTAGTTATTTCCCCAAACAACCTTTAGTGTGAGATCAGAAAAAGACTGAATTATATTAAATTAGCAAGTTAATTTTTAAAAACATCCTTGCTATAAGGTAAAAATGAAAGCACTAGAAATAACAAAATCAGCTGAAGAAAATTGTGTGTGTGTGTGTTTATGTGCAGTGTATTTGGACTGCATTGAGTAAATTTTGACTATATATTTTCGTCTATTCTACTAATTTGTACTTAGCTCATTTTCTTTAATATCATTATCCATTCCCTTGTCTTATCCCTCAAATATATTTTAAACTAATGTTTGGTAAAGATGTGTTTTACCTCTTGAGATCCTCAGATTCTCATGATGTCCTGTATGAAGTAAGCTCTCAATGTAGTAATAAGCTTGTTATATCCCATGTCATTGTCCCACTAACTGTCAGGATGTACGATAGACGAATTCTGTGAGAGTGGAGAAAGTACTGGCATGACATAACTGCATTTGTTTCTCCAGATTGAGGATGCTTTCTTGAGAAAGGTAAGCCTTGACTAAAATAAATGAGGAAGCTGAGAAAATAAGGCTGTCCATGATAGAAAGCCAGTTTACGCGAAGCCCAATACCAAGGAAAGGATAAATGTTCCTGGGGACTGACTTGGAGATCAAAGCAGAAAGTTTGTAGCATGAAGTAATAAAATTGTTTTGGGAAAGAAAGATGGAAATTGGAGGTCACTATCAGATCTTGAAAGCCTTGTAAAGATACAGAAGTTTCTTGATATATAAAAGAATGATGCCCTGGCTGGTGGCTCAGTGGATGGGCGCCAGCCTGTGAACCCAGGGGTCGCGGGTTCAGTTCCCCAGCCAGGGCACATGGCCAGGTTGCAGGGTGAATCTCCAGCCAGGGCCTTGGCTGGAGGCAGGTGAAAGACAACCATGCATTGATGTTTCTCTCCCGCTCTGCCTCCCTCCTTCCCCTCTCTCTAAAAATAATAAATAAAATATTTTTAAAAAATCCTATTTTAAAAAAACAATAAAATAAAATAAAATAAAAGCATGACCAGTGGAACAAGGGATGGGGGATAATGCATTTGAGATGATTAAAGAAAAAGAGAAAAATGAAGTGGGAAAAATTGTAAGAAAAGTTTTTCTTTATATGCAGGGACATGATTTATGCTTAGTGGGTACTAAATAAATGACAAATGTATAAACAAGTTTATACATGAACTGAATATAAAAACTTTAATAAGTTAAATAAAATACAGATAAAACTTAATTTCACAGATTAAATTAGTTAATTATATAGCATAAAGTACAAGTAAAAACAAGTTAGAGATACAAAAATATTTATGAATATGTTTATATATAAAATACTCTGTGGTATCAAAATTTCTCGTACCACCCTACCAAATAGCCATTATTAACCATTGAAGTGCTAGTTCTAAACATAACTTAATTCATGGTCTTAAATATTATTAACTTTTTTAATGGAAAAGCCACTGAACTTCAACATACACTAAGTAAGGGCACATCAAATATGACATTGTTCTTTCCCAGGGGGCTCATAAGGTAACTTAGAGGGGCCACTTTTCTTAACTTAATGTGTGTCCATGGCTCATCAAGCATTTTAATATCCCAAAGGCCAAAGATGCACTGCACATTTATATTCAGGTTCTGATATTTATATATTGTAATGTGCTGGGATCCATATTACTTTCAGTAACACCGTCTAGTTTTAAAGGGCAAAGTACATAGAATTCTGAATAAGTTCATCTCTTTTTCTTCTTCTTCCCTAAAGGAAGGAATGGAAAACTGTCAATATTCTTGAGAATCTTAGAGCAGTGGTCACTGAAATGCTCTCTTATTCATTATTGCTAGCACTATCTACTTGATATTAAAGACCCTTATTTTCATTATTTCAATTATTATTTCTTAATTTGAAATGAATCCTTCTACTGTAATCAGCAGCAACTGTGATGACTAGAAACTGATTAGAAGTGTTTCACAATCTCCCTTTTTCTTTGCCTTTACAAAATCATAGGACTTTAGAATTAGGAAAAATCGTAAAGTTTATTTATTCTAATAGTCCCCAATGCCTGTCCACAGACTTGTTGCCACAAAACGTAATAAGACACTAAAAATAAAAATTCCTGAGGCTCCTTTGAGGAACTAAATCAGAACCTGCAGGGTGTAGTTCAGATTTCTGTGACAAAAGGAATTCTGGTGAGGAACCGAATGGGAATTATGGATCAAATTGACTACTTTTATATTAGAAAAAAATGGCTCTCAGGCAAACTCTACCTTATACCAGGTTCATGCAGCTATATGTTGTCAGATTTGGAAATAAAATCTGGGTTTACCTTTTCTCAACCTAGTGCTCTTTCTGGTACAACAAACTGTTTCACATAAAAAAGAATTTACTTGTGACATATTTCTTAGTTTCAGGCAGCCTATGATGATTTCAATTCAAATCTGTTTATAATAGAATTCTCTTCAAAGCCAGTTTACAAGTTATGTGAAAAAAATCAAACATTTTTAACTCAATGCCTTATCCTAGATTGTTCTTTATTTTATCAATTTTAACTGTGAATGACATTTGGTTTTATCATAATTCCAATCCATCAAAAGATCACTGTTGTCCTCAACAGAGATTATCTTAGAGTGCAGTGTACAGATTCTGGTTTGGTAAAATGTTTTAAACAATAATATATCATTGTAATTAATATCTAACCTCTGTAAAATACTTATTTGGAAGGAAAAAACAAGTATTGAAAGCACTGAATTCTACCTAGAATGATTTAAACAACTCTTCCTAGGCACACATTTGGGTTATTTCACTTTTTTCAGTTTTAAACAATATGATGAGCATCCCTTACATACATCTGCACTAGCAGACCACAGTTATTCAAATTTTAAATATGTATAATCTCAGACCTAACAGTTTCACAGCTAGAAATTTATACTAATTCCTTTTTAAAGATGAGAAACTCCAAATCATACTCAAAGCAGAAAGACATTACATCCATTCTTACTTATACATATATATTCTAAAGGATTCTTTCATTCATTTGATTTGGCACGTATCCTGGTCAACAATGACAACAGTTTGGGGTACTTTCTACTGTATGACGTATATATTATTACTCTGTCAGTTCAGTTGGTTGAAGTATGCTGAAAATGAAATATAGTCATGGGCTTAGTCCATATGTGTATCTCAAATACACATTTAAAACAAGTCATACCACTTACAAAACCATCTAAATTTAAGAATAAAATTAACCAAATGAGTTCATGATCTGTTCACTGAAAACTACAAAGTATTGATGATAAAAATTAAAAGCCTAACTATATGGAAAGATGTGTGGTCATGAATTGGAAGAATCAATATTGTTAAGATGTCCATACTCTCAAATTGGTCGTTAGAAGCAATGCTATCCCAACCAAATTCCAGCACTTTATTTGAAAGAAAATAATCAAGCTAATTCTGATTCTAAAATGTATGGAGAAATTAAAAGAACCTACATAAGCTAAACATGTTAGAAAAAGTTAATACAATTTATTATAAGACTTACTATACAGCTAAGTAACTCAAAGTGGCATTGATATAAGGGTAGATATAAATAAATAAAGTAGAATAGGAGATCCAGAAATATATTAACAAAATATTTGTCAGCTGTCAACCTGTAATCCAAACATTTCCTGTCCAGGGATTTATCCTAAGAAAACTATTAGAGATAAACATAAGATTTACATATCAAGATGTTAAAGTTAGCATTTAAAAAATTATTGTTATTCTATTACAGCTATCCCAGTTTTTCTCCTGTGCCCTCCTCCCAGCCCCTTGCCCCGCTCCCACAGTCAATTCCCACACTGTTGTCCAAGGCCATGGGTCATTCATACATGTTCTTTAACTAGTCCCTTCTCCTTCTTTCCACTATTATCCCCCTCTCCTCTTGCCACTGTCAGTCTTTTCCATGTTTCCATGCCTCTGGTTGTATTTCGCACCTTAGTTTATTTTGCTTAAAATTTCTCTTAAGTGAGATCATATGGTATTTGTCTTTCACCAACTGGCTTATTTCACTTAGCATAATGTTCTCCAGTTCCATCCATGCTGTCGCAAAAGGGAGGAGCTCCTTCTTTCTTTCTGCTGCATAGTATTCCATTGTGCAAATGCACCAGTTGTTTGATCCATTCATATACTGATACTGATGGGCACTTAGGCTGTTCCAAATCTTGGTTATTGTAAGAGTGCTGCTATGAACCTAGGGGTGCTTAAGTTCTTTTAAATTGGTGTTTCAAGATTCTTAGAGTATATTCCCATCAGTGAAATTGCTGAGTCAAAAAGGCAGCAATTTCATTTTAAAAAATTTTTTGAGTAAATTCTATTCTATTTTCTACAACAGCTGCAACAGTCTTTTTGCTCATCAACGGCAAACTAGGGTTCCCTTTTCTCCACATCCTCACCAATGCTTGTTTTGTTGATTTGTTGATGATGACCATTCTGACAGGTGTAAGGGAGTATGTTTTTGTGGTTTTAATTTGCATCTTTCTGATGGCTAGTGATATGGAGCATATTTACTTGTGTATGGTCCATCTGTATGTTCTCCTTGGGAAAGTATCTGTTCAGGTCTTTTGCCCATTTTCTAATTGGATTGTTTGTCATCTTGGTGTGTTGCATCAGATTTCTTAACATATTTGGATATTAAACTCTTGTCTGATGTATCATTGGCAAATATGTTCTCCCATATGGTTGGTTACCTTTTTGTTTTGATGATGATTTCTTTAGCTGTGCAGAAGCTTGTTATTTTCAGGTAGTCCCATTTGCTTATTTTTTTTTCCTTTACTTCCTTTGCCCTAGTAGATATATCAGCAAAAATATGAGGTCTGTCCCAAAAGTATTGAGCCAATAGCAATATAATAAAAACAGTGAGCGTGGCCATACTGCTACATGGAATATCTGAAATTTTACTTCCTATGTTCTATGCTAGGACTTCTATGATATCACAATTTATATTTAAGTCTTTCACCCATTTTGAGTTTATTCTGATGCATGGTGTAAGTTGGTGGTCTAGTTTCATTTTTTTGCAAATACTTATCTAGTTCCTTAAACATCATTTATTAAAGAGATTGTTTTTTCCCATTGTGTGCTCATGCCCTCTCTGTCAAATAGTAATTGACCATAAATATATGGGTTTGTTTTGGGGCTCTTTATTCTGTTTTATTGATCAATGCATCTGTTCTTATGCCCATACCAGACTGTTTTGCTTAAGGTGGCCTTGTAATATAGTTTGATATCAAGTATTGTAATTCCTCCTACTTTGTTCTTCTTTCTCAAAGATTTTTGTTCCATTTAAATTTTTGAAATATTGCCCTAGTTATGTGAAATGTGTAGTTGGTATTTTAATAGGGATTGTGATGAATCTATAGATTACTTTGGATGATATGGACATTTTAAAGATTTAAATTTTTCCAATCTATGAACACAATGTAAGCTTCCATTTATTTGTATCTTCCTCAGTTTTTTTCTTCAGTATTCTTCAGTATTGAAAAACTTGTAGTTTTTCAAGTATAGGTCTTTTACCTCCTTGGTTAAATTTATTCCTAGGTATATTATTTTTCTTGTTGCTATAGTAAATGGACTTTTTTCTAGATTTTCTTTCTGATAGTTCATTGTTAGTGTAAAAAATGCCTTCAATTTCTGAATATTGACTTTATATTCTGCTATTTTACCAAATTCACTTATTTGGTCAACCAGTTTTTGGTGTAACCTATAGGGTTTTCTATGTACACTATCATGTTATCTGCAAATAATGACAGTTTTATTTCCTCCTATTTGGATGCCTTTTATTATTTTTTTCTTATCTGATCACTGAGGCTAGACGTTCCAATACTATGTTCAATAAGAGTGGCAAAAACAAACACTCTTGTTCCTGATCTTAGGGGGAAAGCTTTTAGTTTTTGTCCATTGAGTATAATGTGGGCAGCAGGTTTCTTGTACGTGGCCTTTATTATGTTGAGGTATGCTTCCTCAATTCCCACTTTTCTCAATATCTTTATCATAAATGGGTGCTAGATTATATCAAATGCTTTTACAGTATATATTGATATGATTGTGTATATTTTTTTCCTTCATTTTTTATGTGGTGTGTTACATTTATTGATTTACAAATATTGTACCATCCTTACATCTTGGGATAAATCTCACTTGATGATGCTGTATGATCTTTTAAAGGTATCACTGGATCTAGATTGTCAACATTTTGTTAAAGATTTTAGCATCTATGTTCATTGGAGATACTGGCCTGTAATTGTCTTTCTTTGTTGTGTATTTACCTAGTTTTAGAATTAGTATAATATTGGCTTCTTAAAAAGAGTTTGGGAGTCTTATCTCTTGTTGACATTTTTGGAATAGTTCAAGAAAAATAGGAGTTAGTTCTTCTTTGAATGTTTGGTAAAATTTGCTTGTGAAGCCATTGGTCCAGGGCTTTTGTGTGCCTAGAGTGGTTTTTTTTTTTTTTTTTTTGTCTGTTTTTTTAAAAAATTTTATTGTTATTGTATTACATCCATTCCCTTTTTGCTCCCCTCTGTCCCCCTCCCCACCCACCCATTCCCCCCAAAGTCAATCCCCCCTGTTGTCCATGTCCATGGTTCCTTTATACTAGGTTCTTGTCTAAGTTTCTCCCCTTTCTTGCCTCTGCCTCCCCCCTCCCCCCAACCCCTTTTCCCCTGACCACTGAAGGCCTATTCCTTGTATTCACTTACTTGGTTCTGTTTTGCCTGTTGTTAGTTTTGCTCATTATTGTCCCGTAATGGGTGAGATCATATGATATTTGTCCTTTACTGACTGGCTTATTTCACTAAGCATAGTACTCTCCAGTTCCATCCATGTTGTTGCAAAGGGTACAAGTTCCTTCTTTCTTTCTGCTATATAGAATTCCATTGTGTAAATGTATCAAAGTTTTTTGATCCAATCATCCACTGATGGGCACTTAGGCTGTTTCCAGCATTTGTGCCTAGAGTTTTTTGATTACTGCTTCGATGGCTAGTTATTATTAGTCTATCCAGGCTTTCTGCTTCTTTTTGATTCAATTTTAGAAGAGTTTATGTTTCCAGAAATGTATCCATTTTGCATAGGTTGTCCAATTTCATAGCATATAGGTGTTCATAGTAACATCTTATGGTTCTTTGTATTTCTGTGGTATCAGTTGTTACTTGTCTTTCTTCTCTGATTTTATTTATTTGGGTCCACTCTCACTTTTTCTTGATAATGCTGGTCAAAGGTTTGTCGATTTTGTTTATCTTTTCAAAGAACCAGCTTCTGGATTTATTGGTCCTTTGAATTGTTCTTTTAGTCTCTAAATCATTTAATTCTGCTCTGATCTTATTTCCTTTCTTCTCACTCTGGGCTTTGTCTATTGTTATTCCTCTAGTTTTTTAGATGTGGGGTTAGGTTGTTTATTTGCAATGCTTCTGTCTTCTTCAGATAGGCCTGTATTGCTATGAACTTCCCTCTCGGGACTGCCTTTGCTATGTGCTATAGGTTTTGGGCTGTTGTGGGTTCATTTTCATTTGTTTCCAGGTACTTTTTGATTTCTTCCTTGATCTCATTGTTAACCCATTCATTATTTAATAACATATTATTCATTCACCATGTATTTTAATGTTTTTGTTTTTTTCTTGAGGTTGGTTTCTAGTTTCAAGCCATTGTGAACTAAGAAGATGCTTTATATGATTTCTTTTGTTGTTGTTGAGGCTTGTTTTGTACCCTACAATGTGGTCTGTCATTGAAAAGGAGACATGTGCACCTGAAAAGAATGCATATATTGCTTTTTGGGGTGAAATATTCTGTAAATATCAGTTAAGTCCATTTGATCTTGGGTATTATTTAGTGCCACAATATCCTTTTTGATTTTTCATTTGGAAGATCTACCCATTGTTGACTATAAAGTGTTAAAATCCCCTAAACTGACTCTATTGCTATTCATCTTTTTCTTAAAGTCCTTCCAGATTTTCCTTACGTATATAGGTGTTCCTATGTTTGATGCCTATATGTATACAAGATTTATATCTTCTGGTTGGATAATGCCCTTAAGTCTTATGTAGAGACCTTCTTTGTGTCTAGTTTTAAAGTCTATTTTATCTGATGTAAGGATTGCTATCCCAGAGTTTTTTCATTTCCATTTGTTTGAAATATTTTTTTTCATCCCTTCACTTTCAGCCTGTGTAGTTCTTTTGTTCTGAAGTGGGTCTCTTATAGATAGCATATTTGCAGGTCATGTTTTCTTATCCATTCAGCCATTCAGCTAACCTGATTGGAGCATTTAATCCATTTATATTTGATAGGTATTTATTAATTTCTATTTTCCTCTTGTGCCTATGTTCTTCTCTCTCTCTCTCTCTCTCTCTCTCTCTCTTTCTCTCTCTCTCTCTCTCTCTCTCTCTCTCTCTGTCTCTATTTTTTTTCTTTCATCTTATAAAAGCAGTCCCTTTAGTATTTTAGTATTTCTTGTAATGCTGGTTTGGTGGAGATGTACTCTTTTAGCCTTTTATCTATCTATCTATCTATCTATCTGTCTGTCTGGGAAGCTCCTTATTTTGCCTTTGGTTTTAAATGAGAAATCCACTTATAGCCATATTGGATGGAGCTCCCTTGTATGTTACTATTTTTTCTTGCTACCTTTAAGATTCTCTCTTTGTCTTTAAATTTTGCCATTTTGATTATGATGCGTCTTAGAGTGGGCCTCTTTGGGTTCATTTGATTTGGGGTCCTTTGTGCTTCCTAAACCTGCATGATCATTTCCCTCACCAAATTAGGAAAGTTTTCTATTACTTTTTTTCTAACAGGCTTCTATCCTTTGCTCCTCTTCTTCTCCCTTTATTACCCCTATGATTCAAATATTATGTTTCATGTTGTCCTACAGCTCCCTCAGACTATCTTCATTCTTATTGAGTCTTTTTTTGTTCTGTTTCTCTGACTGTTTTCTTCTACCTTTTTCTTCCAACTTGCTGATTTAATCTTTTGCTTCATCTGGCCTGCTTTTAATTCCCTGTAGTGCATATCTTCATGTCTTCCTGGTTCTCATTCATAGTTTCTATGTTCTTTTTTTATGATGACATAGTTCCCACTAAGTTTCTTGTAGTTCTCACTGAGTTCTTTTAGCATCCTTATAACCATTACCTTGAATCCTATGTTTGATGATTTATTGCCTCAATTTAATTTAACACTCTTTCTGGGGATTCCTTTTTCCTTTCAATTTTGGGGGGGGAGGTTCCTTCCTTGTCTCCCCATTTTATGTGACTCTTTTCTGTATATTAGATTGATCTGCTTTGATTCCCTGTCTTCATGGGGTTGTCTTCTCTGGTAGAAGACCTATGGGACTCAGTGATGTAGTCTCCTTCAACTTCTGAGCTGAATGTTTTACCCCTTTATGCAGTTTATGTGGGTTTCTTGTTATAACTGGGTTTTGGTTGTTGTCGACTCAATTCATTGGTGGATTCTCCTCTCCAGCTGGCTAAGAGTCACAACCCCCACCATGCTTGTATGCTGTTCTACAGTAACTGCCAGAACAAACCAAACAACCCAGCAAACAAAACCCAAACCAGCAAAATTACCTCCAACTACCTCCATGATATCAACAACAAATGAGCTAAGATTAATAAAGGTGGAAAGAGAATCAAAATATTATATGAAAGGAAAAAATATTAGGTGACTAATAAAAAGTGATTTTGAGATGGGAGGGGGAGGAGAAACAATATGATTAAGGAATAAGAACAAGTCACAGAAAAGAAGGAAAAAATTTATAACATAAGTGAAATAGGGAGGGAATAGGGCAAAATGGAACAAGAAAGAGAAAGAGTACAATATGAGATTTGAAAAAAAGAACTGAAAAAATAGGAACCAAATTGAAGAATAACAACAACCACAGTGATATCAATGGCAAATGAGCACAGAAAATGGAAAGAAAATAAGAATATTTTAAGAAAAGAAAATTGTAAGATGTGTAAAGGAAAGAAAAATAATTTTAAGAGGAGGGGAAGGAGAAATAAGCATAGAAGTTGAAAAGTAGGCTAAGAATGAGAGAACTAAAATTTAAAATGAAAATAAGGGCAGGAGGAAGGCATAATGGAGCAGGACAGGGAACAGTAAAATAAAGAGATTTAAAATAAAAAAAATATTAAGCAACTAGGAATAAAATTGAAGAAATGCAACAACAACCCCAATATCAACGACAACCAAGCATATGTTAATAAAGGTGAAATGAGAATAAGGTGAAATGGGAAAAGAATGTGAGATGACTGATTAAAAGGAAGATGATTTTAAGAAGATGGAGGGAGGAGAAATAGTAAGAGTGAGGAATAGAAAAAGATGTAGAAAGGGAAGAAATAAAAGTTAAAACAAATAAGAAAGTGAAGGATGAAGGCAAAGTGGAGTAAGATAAGGAAAGTAAAATATGAGATTTGAAATAAACTAAAAAATAAAATAATAAAATATATTAAAAATAAATTAAAATAGTGGAATAATAGGAACCAAGTTGAAGACAAAGAAACAATGTTAAGCCCTGGCTGGTGTAGCTCAGTGGATTGATGCTGGCCTGTGAACCCAAATGTCACTGGTTCAGTTCCCAGCCAGGGCACATAACAAACAAGGTTGCAAGCCAGGTCCCCAGACAGGTCTGTAGCTGGAGGCAGGTGAAAGGCAACCATACTTGATATTTCTCTCCATTTCTTCCTCCCTCTCTGTCCTTCGCTCTAAAAATAATGAATAAAGATCTTTAAAGAAAGAAAGAAAGAATGTGAAAAAGCTGTGCAGGAGAAAAATAATGCAGATAATGAAAAAGAAAAAGAACAAGGTGGAACTTGTCTCAGCAGAAGTTAGTGTCTGCTGACAACTGTTTTCTCCTTTTGGATTCATCCCAGGTAAGGTCAGCTGGTATCCCCAGCTAGTTTTGGGCAGCCTGTTTGAGGCTTCAAGCAATCCACAGTCTGTGACTGTTTCCTTCAGGCATGGCTGGTCCTGGCTGTTCTGCCCTGATGGCTTTTTTCAGGCTCAAGGGTGCGTCATTTGATGCCTGACCTTGCATGTACCACCCCCACCTGAGGGGGCTTTGGGTGTGACCCGAGGGTGTAATTCCAGGTTCTCTCCTGGGAGACACTGTTCAGTCTTTGGGGAAGATGGTGGATGTGTTCTCCTGCCCCTTGTGCCACAGTCTTGGTCTTTCCCAGATTATTTTCAATAATGTGTACTTTCTGATGAATTAGTGGTTTGTTTCACTCAAGGGGCTAATCTGTGTAAAAGTCAGCTCTTTCCTGCTTGGTGCTGATGGCAGCTCTGTGTGATGGCTGAGGCTGGGCCCTTCTCTGCTCTGCTCTTTTCAGTTGAAATAGAGCCTGAAGAGGAGTCAGCATACCATCGATAAAAGTTCACAAAGTTCCTTTGGAGATTCTCTTTCTTTCTTTTGCAGATATGTACTCAGCAGGTAGTTCTTGAGCCTGCCTCATTGTTCTGCAGTTTGCAGTCCTGCTGGTGGGGTTGGCCACACCTTCTTCTTCCCACAGCTTTATACCCCTTGGTGTGGGTGGCCCAGCCTGGCTGCAGTGAGTGTCAGGCCCTCCCTCTGCTCTTACCCATCCAGCTCCTAGCCCACTGCTCTTGCAATAGGCTTATACCCACATCCTCCATTCTCTGCTCAGCCCCCGACTCACCAGCTTGGTAGGTGAGGTCCTGCAATCCCTTCCCGGTGCTGCCCTCTTCTCTTTCTAGCCAGCTGGATTTAGTGGGCATGAACCACACTTTCAGTCTGGCCTTTTTGCTGGCAGGACAGCTGCATATGTACCTGTGGTCCTGCCTAGGCACCCCTCAGCTCCCCCCTTTTAAAACATGCCTATGTGGCACCCACACTGCAGTGCCAAGCCACTGCCTGGCCCTCCATTCATTCCACCTTCCCAAAAGGCAAAACATCTCTTTCAGTCATGGCTGGCTGCAGGTACCTCTGACAGTTTCTGAGGGTAGAATTTCTCTCCTGAACTCTCCTGGTTGGCACTGGAGCTGTGGACATGCTGCTTGCTGTGTGTGTGTGCAGCCTGAGTCTCCCAGACTCCACATATCTCCCCAAGTCTTTCCTGATTAGGTTTAGGGGTTCCCTGTGTGAGACCAGCCCCTCATGCTGGGGAATGGGAGCTATTAAGCTGCATTTTTTTGTCTGTGTTCTCCTTTGCTATAAGCACCTCATACAGAGTATTTCTCTTTCAACTTATAAAATCTCTTACCAGACAGTGAAAAATCCGCTGTACTCCTTAGCTTCAAAAGTTCATATCAGCTAAGATTCTATGGATTGTACTGGTCACTTTGTCAGAAGATCAGCCAAAAATTCTTCCTGGGGGCACAAGCAAAAGGGCTTATCTTCCACCTTCTCAGCCACCATTTTCACATGACAGTTATCATTATTATTAATTTAAAAAATTGGACATAATATAATCAAGAATAAGAAACAAAAAATAAATTTTTGTATATCTATATATGGAATTCTACATAGCTTTCAAATATATATATTGCAAATAGGACATCCCTCTGTTGATAATCGTGAGATCAGTAGACAGAAAACCAATGTTAGAAGATTTAAAAAGTATCACCAACAAACTGGACCTAATACATATTTGTAAATACCCACTCAACAACAGCAGAATACACATTCTTTTCAAATGAACAAAAAATAAACATTTACCAAGATAGATCATTTTCTGGGCCATAAAGCAAATCTCAATAAATTGAAAAAAATCTCATCAAAAATATGTTCTCTGACCACAGTTGAATTAATTTAGATGTCAATAGCTGAAAGTTATCTGTAAAATCTCCAAATACTTGAAAACTAAATAACACACTATGAATAACCATTGGTTGAATAAATCAAAAGAAAAATTAAATAGCATATCTAACTAGATAAAATGGGAACATACCATATCAAAATTTGTGGGACACAGCTAAAGTGGCTGGCAAATTACAGCCCAGGGGTCAAATTCTTCTCATCAGCTATTTTTGTGTGTGTGTGTGAATAAAGTTTTATTTGAACATCACCACATTAACATTTTACATATTGTCTGTGGCTGTTTAAGTTACAATGGAGGAGTAATTGAAACTGAGACTGTAGTGTCAGGAATGCCAAAAATATTTACTATCTGATACTTTTACAGAACAGGTTTGCTGAATACTGACTTACAGGAAATTATAGCATTAAATGTCAATATTGCTACAGCCCAGAAACCAATATTGCTATAGCCCAGAAATGACTTTTGCTAACATTTTTGTCTATGCCATAGTGGTCAGTTTTGTTGCACATGTTATTTTTACAAAATTGGAATCATACAATATATACCTATACTACTTCCAATTTTGTAAAGGATTTCTTTTAACTTTTCTTGCAGTGCACATCTGCTGCTAATGAAATTATTCAGCTATTGTATGTCTGAAAATAATTTTTATTTGACTTAAAAATTTTTTTTAAAGTTTATTTTTAGAGAGGGGAGAAAAGAGGGAGAAAAAGGGAGAAAACATCAATGTGTGATTGCCTCTCACACACAACATGGGACCAGACCTGCAACCCAGGCATGTGCACCAGCTAGGTCTTGACCTTCTGTTTTGAAAGATAAATTCAAAAAAGAAAAGAAAAGAAAAGAAAGATTCACTGGGTATAGAATCTGAATCAATATTTTAAAGAATTCTCTCCGCACCTAAAGATACAACTCCACTGTCCTTTGTATGACAAAAAATCTTGTCATCACATTGGCCTGTGTGGCTCAGTTGGATGGAGCATCATCCTATAAACCAAAAAGTTGGGAGCTCAGTTTCTATTCAGAGCTCATACTGTAGGCTGTGAGTGCACTCCCTGGTTGGGGTACGTGAGGCACGTACATACGTGAGGCAACCAATTGATGTTTCACTCTTATGTCAAAGTTTCTCTTTCTCTCTCCCTCTTCCTTTCTGTCTCTCTGAAACCAATAAACATATTAAAAAAATTTTAACCTGTCATGTTTATGTTTGTTCTTCTGTGTATATTATATCTTTCTCTAGTTCTCTATCACTAAGTCTTGAACAATTTGATTATGATGTGATTTGGTAGTTTTCTTTATAGTTCTTGTTTTGGGTTTTTATGGAATGTCTCTGTTGACAGGGCTTTCATCAAATTGGGAACATTTTCAGGCATTATTTTAATATTATTTATTATTCCTCTTTCTTTCTTTGAGGAATCTAACTGTATTTTATTAGGCTGTTTTAACTTTTCTCTACAGGCCATAAAAGTTCTGTAAAAATTTTTTTGTATTTTTTCCTCTGTTTATTTCACCTGATATAATTTCTGTTGCCATGTTTTAAGCATGTGTTTTCTTATGATTTGTTGTTATTCCATCCAGTGTATTTTGTTTTGTACACAAAGATCTGCAGAAGGGCCCCCTTGAGTTTTCACTGCAGTATTATCACAATCACTATATGCATGTAAAGAAACTACCAAAGGGTAAAGAAAGAACTAATAGAAATAGTGCAAATATGGAGGACACAAAAAATTTAAAAAGTATCCAGATCGAATTTATGGAGCTAAAAACGGCCTTTCAGGACAGCATGTGACTTAAAACCTAGGAATTTTATATTTCTATAATTTTTATTTAATAATTTCAGACCATAGTTGACTGTGGTTAACTGAAACCACAAAAAGTAAAACCTCTAATAGGAGCAACTACTGTGTGTATCAAAATAACTGGGGGAACTGGAGATTGCTGTTTCATCAGATGATTCTACTGGGGTGTTGTTCATCACAAGTAAAATATAGTGGATCAGTTTCTTGTCTGCAAAATGGGGAAAATAGTGATTCTTTACCTCACTGGATTATATGTGGTTCAATGAAATAGTGAAATCAAATCATGAAATTCAGCAACTGCAGATACTGATTAATTAAATATTATAAATGCTACGTAAAATAGATTTTCTTAAGGAAGGCTTATACATATTGCCTTTAGATAGCAATAGTTTATACCTAATCTCTAGAATTTCCTGTTATCTTAACCCAGAGTAGTCTCCAAGTCACTGCTAAATTATGGAGAATTTAGGAAATTAGAAGTTTTCTGTGTACAGATGTAAATGTAAGTAATTGGTAATTAGAATCACAGTGGACAATAGGCAATGAAAATGACTGGAAAGCAGGCTGAGTTTAACTACAAGAGTCATACAGAGCATATTCTTCATGAAAGTGAGTCACGGGAAGTGTTCAGGTTAGATTTCTCCATAATATTGTGAAAATCCAAGTGAATCTTTTCTTTAGGCAGTTAGGCACTTTTAACTTGTCTTTTTTTTCTTTTATTTCCTTGGATAGGACCAAGACTTGGATAATAGCAGATAAAGAGGTAAGGGAATATTAGTATTAGAAAAGAGCTAGTTTTCCTAATACTTACCTAGGAATCCAGGTTTTTGCTAGCAATATTAAGTTATAATTCTGCAGAATGCCTCAGGTGAATTTAAGGTGCAAATCTCTAAAAGCTCATCTGGGAGTATTAGGTTTCTATTAACAGACTCTAGTCAAGTCGCTCTTTATTCTCATAATGTACCAGGTAATATAGGTCAGTAATAGAAGTGGGAAAATCCCATGATCACCTAAAATCAGATCAAGTCTAAAGATATAACTTTAACAGCTAAAGTATCTACTGTGAAATGTATTACAAACAAAGGGTACCTCTTATTTCTTTATGATTATTCCATAACATGTATGTCTGGGCAGTAATTTCTTTCATGAATAAAAAAATGTTTTGAGATCATGGAGGGTATAGTTCCTTATTATGCATTAGACATGGTGGAAATTTCCACAAGAAAAATAAGTCTCCCAAATATCCAAGAAATTGAAATAGAAAACTCTAAACTTAAAATCCTGTGACAGTATTTTAACTATATCCAACACAAACAACTGAAGATTCACTCTTTGTCCCAGATATAAACTCTTTCCAATCTGCATTTAAGCAGATTCAGGATGTATTAATTAGTAAAACAATAGTTATTATGTAAAAAATGTAGATCTGATGCCCAAAGATCCAAAACACAATACACTTTAATTTTTAACAACATATTTGTTATTAGTATCGACACAAGTAATTTTATCTACTAGCATTTCACCTCCCACGGACCATCCACATTCATGATATTGTATAATAATAAACGCAAATGTCTTTGGTTAATTATATGTAGAATCAGTTGTTCTATGTCTAAAAATAAAGCTAGATAAGTAAAAGAAAAAATCTGTTAAATGAGAGGCATTACAAGGACACTTACATTGTAGATTCTGTATGTGTATAGATCTTAGGGGGAAAGTATTTTACTGAAATAAAGGTAATTAAATGAGTACAGTAGCTACAGAAACTTAAATTATGTTTTATTTTTTTATGTTTAAGGAATATTTTTCCTTTTTATTGAATTTATTGGGGTAACCCTGGTTAACAAAATTATACAGGTTTAGGTACATGATTCCACGATATATCATCTGTACACTATATTGTGTGTTCACCGCAAGTTAATTCTCCATTCATTACTATTTATCTCCCATACCCTCCTCCACTCCCTACCCTTTGTGTTTCACTTTCAAAACAACTTTTATTTCGATAAATGTGATGTTAAGTATTTTTCCACATCAGTTACCTAGCTCTTCTCATTATTCAATTATTTAGTAATGGTAAGTCAAAATGCATTTAGGTTACTAAGGTTTGTGTAGTACCATTTGTTGAAATCAAATGTGATTTATAACATGCAAAAAAATTCTGTGTATTTGGTCTAATTAATTATATTTATAGTGGAGAGTAAATATTTCTACATATTAATTATACTTTAACTATTATAACTGAAAATGGATAAATTGATTTAAATAACATAGCCAAAAAGAACACTGTTAATAAAGTTAGGACATAAAACTAACTACTCATGATTTTCTTGGAAAGACATGAAAAAGAAGTATTTTTAGGTTAATAAAATAATTTGAATATATATTTTCTGCTTCAATTTTACCACCACTTTTATAGAATTATGCACACATCTTTTAGAGATAGAATATTTCAGTGGATTAACTAACTAACTTATTCTGTAAAGTCCTGGCTTTTTCTCACAGATGGTGGTGGTGTGTGGTTAAATATGTGTCCAATTTGAAGCCATCATGAATGTTGTTTGGCAGCTTGTGAGTAGATATACACTTGTACATCAAACACATTCGCTATCAGGCCTTATGAGAAATCATGTTTATAAGCAGGATGGATTTAACAGCAGTGTCCTCGCAGATTTATATATTTTATTAGCTGACAATTGACAAAACAGTAGGAACTGAAGACTTGAGGGAGAAAATAATGTGAAAGTGTAACACTCACATGGTTCTTATTGTGTCAAGCACTATTTATAACAAAAAGTGAAGAGAATTCACTAAATATTTTCATTTTTTAAAGAGTCTAAATTTCGTTATTCACCTGAAAATGAATTGTTGATCCTACCAACTACTCACTCAGGGGGAAAAAATAGTCCTGAGTTTAGGTCTGTGAAATCCAAGTGAAAAATAAGGATGATGTGGTCTTGGAGGTAGTGAATACAACTGAGATGGATATAGTCTATCACTAGCTCTGATTTTATATTTTTAATATATAAATAGGAGCTCATGAAATAGTTTCCACATGTCACATGTTTCGTTGCATTCTAAAAATTATGTATCTCTTGTTTAATAAAAGTATCTTGTATTTTAATATTATACATATTTAAAACAGTTCATTTATATATGCTATTAAAGAAATTAGCCATGCAAATATGTCTTAATAGTTTATGTCTTATATTAAAGCATGGAAATACTTTTAAATCAATATCTTTATTACTTCATATTATAGGAAACATGTGAATTATAACAAAAGCTTATTTAAGAAAGTGTTTGAACTAGGCTCAGTGCTGAGTTCACTATTGCAATTTACATGGTAGTTACTGATAATGGTAAAAATAAATTTTGTCATATTCAGAATTTAAATCTTTTGGATTATATATAGTATTTCATTCAATTTGAGCCATGTGCAAGTTTAATTACTTTCATATTTTTAAAGAAAAATGAAAGAAGAAAACATACTTAATTTGAGAGAAAAAATGATTTTGAAGAGATTATACCAAATATTTATTAATTCTTATATATCAAATTGCAAAGTAGGATTTTTGAGATGCTATTTGCAAATAAGTCCAAAGTATTTAAATTCATACATAACTAGCTTTTACTTTAGGATGAAGTGCTTAGAAAACTGTTGCTGACAGTTACAGGATCATAATGCAGGGGGCAAATGGGGAAACCCCTTTCTGAATCCAAAGTAATTATAGATTAACTTAATTCTACAGCTATTTCTTAAAATAGTCAAATCATACATTTAGTTATTCTGCCTCAGATTTCTTTGTACCTGTGGTGGGACTGGCAAGGCCCAGTGGCCATAAGGTTTTCACAGTTGGAACATTTGTTCTTTGCCTGAGGCCCATAGACCTATTTTAGGCAAGTACCTATAATAATGCCAAAACTCATTCACCAAGGGAACGTATGAAAAGCCCTTCTAAGGCCTGGTAATGCTAATCCATCAGTGGAGACCCAGGAGCAGATTTAAACACTAAGGACCAGGGAGAACCATATCAAGCCTTTGAATGTAAAGGGTTTTTGAGGGAAATACAAATATCCTATGATCTGTCCTCTTCAGACCAAGTGAATTGCATGGACTCACCCACCTAACAGAAATCTAGGGTTTCCAGAATCAATGTGGGAAACTGGAAGGCATATTTATTAAGATATTTATTAAAGATGGCAGGCATATTTGGCATATTTATTAACATTCTGGACATCACTGGAAATTTGGTAAAAACTAAAGCCTCTCTCCCTTAGAAAGGCATAAATTTACTGAAAGCCTGGGTGAGTGGGGTGTCCCTGAACTTCAGGATAAGAATAGTTACCACTGTTAGGTTAGTTGGAAAGACTTCTTCAGCAGTATGCCTGGCTTGGTTCTTTGTAGCCTTTTGATATGTTGTCACCATTAAACCATGACAAAAATAGACTTTTACTTTTGGAGTCAGGCTCTTCTCTGGTAACTTAAGCTCTTGAGAGAAATAGTAAGTTTAGACCAATCATTCTGTGATCAGTGCAATGCTTGATGAGTGAAGGTACAATAAGGGCTCTAATAAGTGCTTTGTACACATTATTTGTTTAATCCTTACAGTTCTCTGAGGTAGGACTATTATTGTCCCTGTTTTACGAATGAGGGAAAATAATTTGCTCAGGACCACAGAGCTAGAGTAGGACAATGCCATGTGGCTCTAAGCCCTGATGATTTCTGTGGCTACATCATAACCACCTCTTAATCCTTTTTTAAAAAAGATTTTATTAATTATTTTCAGAGAAAAGGGCAGGGGGGGAGGATGAAAGGGAGAAAAGCATCAACATATGGTTGCGTTTCACCTGCCTCCAGTTATGGGCCTGGCTGGAGACCTGGCTGGAGACCTGGCTTGCAGCCTGGGTATGCGACCTTGCTGGGAATCGAACCAGTAACCTTTGGGTTTTCAGGCTGGTGCGAATCGTTTGAGCCAACCAGCCAAGGCCTTAATCCTTTTGGTTGTCCTAATTCTGCTCCTAACACATCAAGTGAGAACTACTCAGGAGATAACCTGCCACATTTTGCATTAATTTCTTGCTTTACCTCATCTTCTTCATTTTGCTTTTAAAATACCCTCCCCTTGTATTCTTTTCTTGTGACTTCTCAGAAGAGTCAAGAAACAGGCTAGATGGGGCACTGGGGAGAAGGAGACACTCATATGTTTAAGATAAAATCAGATTTGGTGAGAAGGAGATGAAATCTGATTTTTTAAAAAATATTTTATTTATTATTTTGAGAGAGAAGGTCAGGGAGGGAGGCAGAGAGGGAGAGAAACATCAATGTATAGTTGCCTTTCACCTGCCTCCAGCTACAGACCTGGCTGGAGACCTGGCTTGCAACCTGGTTATGTGCCCTGGCTGGGGAATTGAACCAGCAACCTTTGGGTTCACAGGCCAGCGCCTTATCCACTATGCCACCAGCCAGGGCCTGAAGTCTGATTTTTTTAACTATCCCACCTTGACTCTTTACTCTTTGGTGTTGATCCAAGGGATCAACAGAGAAGTACTCCTGCATACAATCTAAAGAGAGCCAGGTCAGGATAGACTGGATACAATGAAGTTTGAAAAGACAGGTTTGATGAGTGATAAAAAAGATGTGGTGCATACATACAATGGAATTTACTCAGCCATAAGAACAGATGAAATATTGTCATTTCTAACAATAAGGATAGATCTTGAGAGTATCATGTGAAGTTAAATAAGTCAGAAAAAGTTAAGAATCATATGATTTCACTGATACATGGTGTATAAAACTACAAGGCACAAATAAACAAGACAAATAAAAAGTCATAGACACAGACAAATATTATGATGGTTACCAGAGGGAAAAGGAGGGTAGGGGAAGTAGTAAAAGGTAAAGAGGGTCAAATATATGGTGACAGAAGGAGCTTTGACTTTGGGCGGTAAATTCTATGCAACATGAGCTGTATATTGCATTGCAGCTATACTTTTATTAACCAATATCACAAAAGATTTTTTAAAACAGCAGGTTTGAATACAGGATAGGATATATCAGGATAAATCTACAGTAACCACATGAATAAGGCTTGCCCAACATTTTTTCTTATGTTTTGCTTTTCTTAATAATAGTTAAAAATATTTATTTTAAAATAATCTTCTAAGATATACATAGAACAGAAATATTTCAAGTCACTTAAATATCTGATACTATTCAGCTATTTCTATCATGTAAGATAACTAAATATTTGTCATTTACATCCACTAAATCATCATTAAGTCTTAATTTTTATCAAAAACAGACCAACTATTTGAAAGGCAAGACAAAAGCATGATCTGGAGTATAGAACAATTGATATTTGAATATCATTATTTCAAGAGAGCTACTTTAATTAAAATAATTTAATGTCATTAACATTTTGTTCTTCAAAATAGCTTATATAAGTATTACCTATATTTAGAGATTAAGAAAGTAACATGAGTTTTATTCAGGATTTTTAAAATAGATTTTATTTATTATTTTTAGAGAGAGGTGAAGGGAAAGAGGCAGAGAGGGAGAGAGAAACATCAGTGTATGGTTGCCTTTCACCTGCCTCCAGTTATGGATCTGGCTGGAGACCTAGTTTGCAACCTGGTTATGTGCCCTGGCTGGAAATCAAACCAGTGACCTTTGGGTTCACAGGCTGGTGCCTTATCCACCATGCCACCATCCAGGGCTTATTCAAGATTTTGAAGTCAATGAAAAGATTGGTTTTACACTAAGAAAATTAAAAGGAAAATTGAAACATTCATCCTTATAATAAAATCTGAAAATGCCATTTTTTGCATTGATTGCAATTGTTCAAATGAAAGGTTTTAAAAAACAAATTCCTGAAACAGAAATTTTTCTCTTCTTAAGAATGGCATTATTTAATTATGGAACAAGCAAGAAGGCTTTAGACTGACTGACTCACATATTTTTTGCACTTCTATTTAAAGGAAGTCACAAAGAAGACAATCACAGCATGGCAGCTATGTTAATGACTGATAAAAAATATTAAAGAGACTTTTTTTCTGTACACAACTCTTTAAAATAGCTGACTTAATACTGTATTTTCCAAAATTTTTCTAAAATGAATTCAAATGCCCAAAGTTGAAAACTATACACATTCACAACAAACTAATAAATTTATTCTTAAGTTTATTTAACAATTGGTTAAAAGACAAGATTTTTGGACAGAGATACAGAAATTAAATACAAAAACTAGAAGCATGGCTGTCATCACCACTAAGAATAAGATCTATGTCATCATTTGCAAAATATACACAGTTCTTTTTTTTCATAAAGGGACTAGAGAATAGAAACTGTAGCTATATCCCTTTACTCTCTCTTTTGCTGTTTTGGAAAAGGAAAAAACAAACAAACAAAAACTAGTTTTTGTTTCCTAACATGCAATGCAAAAATATAAGAGTATGTGATTTTCCTGTGAGAACTATTTCCTTTTCTTAAATCACAGTGAGAACCAAGAAGCCTCATTTGCTCTTAATTTTCTGTTTTGGTATATCAGAAATTCAAGAGAAAGGAATTCTGTTTCTCTCTCTCTCTCTCTCTCTCTCTCTCTCTCTCTCTCTCTCTCTCTCTCTCTCTCGGGCTAACTAACTTGAAACTATATGAAAAGCTAAAATATAGTAATAATAACAATTGTTGGAATTAGTCACTGTGGTGACCCCGTTACTGTCATATGGACTGTGAGTGCCAGAGAAGCTAACGATGAGTACAGGCATCCTCTTAAATAAAAAAGAAGAGACCAATGTTAATTGGCCAAAATGTAAAATCAATAAAAATAAATGAGCTGGGAACCAAAACAGATGGACACTGGCAGGTCTCTTTTCTTCATCAGAGGTTTCTCTTTGGAGAAATGTTAAGTAGGTAAGCATGACTCTGTTGGTCACAAAAACAAATGGTATTGATAGTTTACCATCTTGGAAAATATTCATTAAGCTAACATGGGTCAAACTTACATAACATGTTCTGAATTTGTCCAGGATAGAGAATGATGTATGACACTTACTAGTAATTAGTCAATAAAAATTATCACTTGAGTCATTAATAGCTTAGTATCTTGCAGTTTGTAAAATAGTTTCCTATATCATATAAAATCGTTTTAAAGCCTGTGATCAAATATTGTCCCACTTCTTGCTAAAGTCCAGATTAGGTGAAATGCAAACTTATTTTGAAAAATGTATAATATAAAAAAATGTGCTGTAATGGGAAGCATTTATTACATAGCATGAAGAAACCAGAATCATAGAACCGCAGAAATAGATTTTATTTTCAAACAGAGAAAATAATGTTCATCATTTCTGTTAGCAATTATAAGTAGAAAAAAATTATATCTCTACTGATCATTTCAATAGAACACAGACTAATGGTTATACTATTCATATAATGTCAAGAAACAGGCCTTTTATAAGCAACATCTTTTTGATTCTTACTATGTATCCCAGATATATATTAGGTATTAACTGGAAATATTATCGTACATAGTGTGGATGGTAGATATTTCTCAAAAAAAGCATCAGCTTATATAAATTGCTCTCAGATGTCCAGGTGCTTCAAGTTATTATCTGTAACATAATCAATGATTGGCCTATAAAGTTGTGTTTGTGCCTCATTTCTTTAAAAAATAAGATTTACTTTTTAAATAACCATTTCATATATTTAAGCACAGAGGCAAAAAGAGACAAAAAGCCAGCATTTGTGTTGTTCAGAACATTTTTAACATGATTAAACATAAAGTCAAAATATGAAATAATTTTCAAATCTACCTATGTGATTATAGTACTGAGATCATAATTTTAAGAAAACAGTTGACTTATACTGGGTTCCTGCTATTACTCTGCCTGTTTCTAGATTAGAGTAGAGGTGAGCTCTAAATTTTTTAATCTCTTTTAAAATAATTTTTTAATGCTAAGTTTACTAACTTCTTATGCTCTAATAGAAGCCCAACGGCTGAAGGCTCACCATCTGTGTAGAAATAGGCAGTCAGCTGGGCTAACGGTGGTGGGAAGAATGATGTGCAGGGCTGGGCTTGGCCCTAGGTCCAGACCAGGGTGGCCATGGGGTGCACCCCAATTCAACACAAACCTGGGAGCTGCCTTCTCTGCAGGATGTGGTACATCCCAGGGGATCTGCTATTCAGCAGCAACAGGTCTGTATTAATGAGTGGAACTCCAGAAGGGAAATTCAGCAAAAGGTAAGCAGGGTCTCCAAAGGCAGATGTGGGAAGTTTACCAGGGAAGTTTATCTTGGTATTGATCTTGTAAATGTAGACAGTCCCATCATGTGAAGTAGATCCCCACAATTGTTTGAAGACTAACTAGCCTCCCTCAAGGGGTATTAATAAAATAAGAAAGGATTTCGTTCTGGAAAGCAAACACCATCACCCACACAAAACATGCTGTAGGTAATGATGGAAATAGTTGCCCAGATAGAAGAAATAAGGCAAAAGCTAGTTGACTAAATTGAGGTACACAATCAGAGCAAACAGGGCAAGGTGACTTTCCAGAGTGGTGGGCTAGAACTTCTTAAATCCAGTCCTGATACACATGGGCCCTCTAAACTAGACTGAGAAGTAACAAGCCAAATCAAATGACTCTATCCCTGGAGAGAAAAGATTCAGAATCTGGAAATCTGAGGAATGTGCTCAGAAGCACATTGATGGTGGAAAAGGACAGGTTTTCATCAGCTGACTCTGCAATCTGCCTTGTGCCCAACTGATATCTTTTGTTGGATTCTCTCATAAACTATACAAGTTTCACTTCAGAGGAAGTGTTAATGTCAGACAAGGCCTCCAGTAAACTTCCCTAGCACATTCTTCAAACAAAACTAAATTTCACTAGTCATAAAGTTAGTTAAAGAGAAAAAGCAAATAAAAGAATCTCTGCCCTCCAGTAATTTAAAATCCGTTACCTACAGAGAAAGCAGTAGTAGCTTTCATGTAGAAGCTAAGAGCTAATCTCATGTTAGGTGCTGGAGTTTAAAATCTCTTACTGTACTAGAAAGAATAACTTTGGGGCCACAATATCAGAAAGATTGTCCAGTTCATGGCTGTAAGAACCAACCCAATGCCAGAATACAATATGGGGATGCTTAGCAGTTGCTAAACAAATAGCAAACAAACAAATAAAAAGGAAAAAGGAAAGGAAGCCAGAAGCAGGCAGAAGGGAAGACCAGACCTTTCTGAAGAATAGAAAATTGTTCTGCATACCTCCAGCAGAGGGGACCGGAGAGGATGCCCTGAGGTGACATTTGTAAGTTTCAGGACAACTGCCCTCATGATAATTCCAAAATCCTAAGGAAACCATGTCTCCAAATTCCTATTACTTATTCTCAAATTTGCTTTATCACTGTGCCTGTTATTTCAGTATTTTAGGAAAGCAGTTATCCAGACCTATCTTATTGTGATGTTGAACATTTTCTCAAATGATACAATCTTCTTCTTTTTTTTTTAAACTGAATGTATCACAGAAACATAAATTTCAGGAATCAGAAATGAAGTTGTATAATTTTTTGGTACTGAGCTGCTAAAAAGATTCAATATTATATTCTTATCTAAGTCAAAAGAGACATAAAGTGACCCAAGAGGCTTCCACGGTTGTTTGCAGTAAAAATTGGAGGGGGAACTCACTTAAAACCTTTTATTGTTTAAGAAACAAAGCTTATAAGACTAATTTCTAAGTTCTAAACCATGATATAATATACAAATACAGGGAAGGGAAGGAGAAAGAGAGGGAGAGAAACATCAATGTGTGGTTGCCTCTCATAGCCCTGAGCTGGGGACCTGGCCTGCAACCCAGGTGTGTGCCCTGACTGGGAATCAAACCAGCAACCCTTTGGTTTGCAGGCCTGCACTCAATCCACTGAGCCACACCAGCCAGGGATTATAATATACAAACAAAATACTAAGTACCAATTAGATGGTAAAAGAATAATACCTATGAGTAACTTCAGAGAAGCACAAATTTAAGGTAAAGGTTTCTAACAGAGAAAATAAATGATTGGTTGAAAATTTGTAGCCAATCTTAAAAATCCTTAATAATATGATATATAAGAAAAAATGAATTGGCTACATAAAAGACAACACTTTTCTCCATCAAAGTGATGAATTTGCCACCATACAGTTAATACAGGGCCAAGTGGTCACGATGATTATGATTTTCCTTTGGGCATCTTCTACAGCTATAGATAGTAGATGTTTCTGAAACTTGAGAAGTTGTATCATGGTTAATATGGAAAGATAGAGAAACCTGACTTCATTTTTATCTTTTCTACCAGAATCATTAGTTCTTAATGGCAAGATATGCCATGTTATATGCACAGCCAAAGATTCTACAGTCTGTTTACATTGTTAGGCATGACTAGGAATTTTCATATACCAAGTGCATCATGTAGTTACTTCAGTGTGGTAAATTATACTCACAAAACAATACCAATTTTCAGAAGGGACAATTGTATATCATAACTATATGGTCTTTATTGACAAAAGAGAAATTAACCATAAAACAAAATCAAAAACTCTAAGTTAGACACATATATAATTTAAACTTTTAATTCTTAAAGGAAATACATACGTAAAATAGCTGTTATTAAAATTATTGGGTGATTTTTTTCAAACCCATTGAAAATATTTAAGCATGGGTGCATATACTTTAAAACCAAAATTAAAATTTGGATGCATATATGTTAATATATAAACTCTATGTTCATACATATGACTATATTCTAAATTTATATCTTTTTGGACCCAGTAGTTTTTTAAACTTAAACTTATTTAAGTCAACAGTTAAATTCACATGTGTGATGAGTCAATGCTATCTGAAAATATAGTAATTCTTGTATATGTTAAATTTTATCTTAAATTTTACTTTTGTTTACTGTTGTGCACATAAATAAAGAAGCTGTATCACCCAGAAGACATATATCCAAAGGGACTATGACTATGACATGTAAGTTTTCAGGTCATGTTTCATAAAGAGCTGCGGAAAACTGATCTTATAAAGGAGTGACAGGCAAAGTTTTGAGATATGACTGCAGGGCAGTGTGACTGATTATTTTAATTAATATAACTGAACACTCATCAAAATCAAATGCTTCAAAGAGATCATCTTGCTAGGTGTTAAATACTCATTTCGATGATGCTACCATTGCTCAACCCAGAATTGGATATCCTCTTTTGATAATTGCCTACGGATGCCACTGCCCACCCTTTTGAACATTTTTATAATGGGGAATCTTTGTGCAATATAGAAAGATTGAGTTTGGGAAACATATATGGAGTTAAGGGTGGCAAACACAGAAAACTCTGCTTTGGGTTTTAAAATGAAGTATGACTATAAAATAAGAATAGTTTTTCTAAAAATTATCACACTTTGAAGGCAACTCCACGAGAAAAGTTTGATAAATGATTCGAGCAACAGGGAGGAGGGAGGGCACTGGCTTCAATGAAATCAGAGTACAGATTCTGTAAAAAAAAATCATCCAATGTCTCATTGCTTCATGGTAGTCATTTTTGTAAGAAGAGACAAAAGAAGAGCATTGCTGGCTTTTCTATAAAATCTTCCAAGGGAACCTGGGACTTTACATTTAGACTGAAAGTAAGCAGATTTGACTTTACTTCTCTTTTTTTTTTTCCTCTAAGAAGGAGATTGACTTCTCAGACCTGTCTTAATAAATGTTTCTAATTTCCCTATGCTGAATGAGAAATTAATGCACGTACTTCATGAATATGTGCTAAGCATGAATTGGAAGGCCTTGTCAGGTCAAAAAATGTCTTTAGCTTTGATGTCTATACAAATATATCTTGGATATTCTGATGAAGTGGAATAGAGTCCTACTGATAGTTTATTTTTACCTCAATGAATCTTAAGAAAACTATAGCTAAATTCATCCAAATATCTTCATATGACTTAATGAATGAAGTCAAGCAATCTTGCAATTTTATGAAGTTCTATATGAAAAAATAGTATGAACTCTCCTTTAGGGAAAAATTAAATTTTCTTAAATCTTTCAAACATAAAATGTAGAGAAAATGTAAGATTTTGAAAGAGAAGAATCCTCATGTATAGAAAGCACTATATTAAGTACTTAACTTCTGAAATGCTAATTGAACCATTTTATCAAAGTTCATTCCACTGAATCTACCACAAATACACATTATTATGAATCAGATGTGTCTGGAAAAAGATGGTTAAAATGTTAGTACCAACTCAATCTAAAAATGTCTAACATCAATTTCATTGAATTAATAGTTCTTAGTAACAATATTATTTCAACTTAAATAAAAATTAGCTCTGCCCCATCCCCCAAATAATAAAGTGAGTATGACACCTGTCACTAGGAAAAATAAATCATATTTAATCTAATAAAAACTATTTTGTGAACTAGATGCTAATAGTATTTCAGGTAATAGCATGGTTATTCAATTTGAAAAATTTATTTGATATTTATTTTTATGTCAAATGCATGAAACTCAGTAATTTTTTCTAATGTAAAAGGAAATAATGCTTTGCATATACATCAATATAATCCCGTAGGTTGCTTTTAGGAGGGTTTTTAGAAGATATATGAGAAAAACCTATCTTTCTTAATCACTTTGATAAATGAGTCATTTAGGAAACAAAAATGTGTATGTGATCATGCATAAAAAGTTAACTACTATAAAACAGACTTCTTTATGTGTTATCAGTTTGAAAATATTAGACAAAAATGTGCCTAATTGTGTTTTTACTATAGTTCTCATACAGAGTGATTGAAATAGTTTTGCAGTATTGTTACAGTTGCTAAAAAGCTAACAGTTTGAGCACAGTGCTTATGAAGATGCAAACATCAGAAATTCTAGACAAAGATCACAGGACTTACTAAGAGGTCATATATGTAATTTGACCGCAAAGGCCACATGATTAAAAGATAAAACAATTAAATTTCAATTCTTAAAGAAGTGATAGAAATTGAACTTACTATAGTTTTGTGTTGAAATAAAAATAATTTCTGACTTAATTGCAGTTTTTAAATGTGGTGGAAGAGAAAGAATTTAGGAGATGCATAACAATTTGAATATTTAGCCAACCTCAAATATTATTAGCTATTCTCACATATGGGAGTGTAGTAAACTCAATTTTGATGATATTCTTACTACAGTGATTTATTATTAAATACAATTCTTCCATACAACTTAGAACTAAAACAATAGTACTTTGAAAACTGAAAAATAAAATGTACTTTAAAGATGTTAAAACTACTATTATTCAAACGTAAGCAGTTAGTTATTTTACATTCTAGCTACTTGCCTAAGATAGAGGTCAATCTAAATTTGCCAATTGGTGATTGCACTAAAAATTACTGTATATTAAGAGAATAACTCTCAGGTTTCTTTTAGAAAACACAAATCAGCAAGGGACTGAACTAATCAGTTTAAAATTAGCAAGTAACACTTGGAAAAAAATCTAATGAAAATAGAATTAGCAACAGAATTTGTCATTTAATTATCTATATTAGGTAGCATATAAAAACTTAAAGCATTGAAAGTGACTTGCAGCATGTATAAAAATGTATGCACATCTTCATACTTTAATAATAAAATACCATCCAATGTACAGCTTGGTAACTTTTTTTATTTTTGTTAACTGTTCTGTTCAAAATGTTTTATACTAATACTTAGATATATTGAATTTAAAGTATTAGACAGTATTTTAAAATTTTATTTCAAGGAAAGCATTAGGAAGGTATGGAAATAAATTTAGAAAAATTAAATTTACAAATTATAGTATTTACTACCAAATGTTAAAAGAAAATAATAGCCAATTTCAAAGTTTAAGCTAACAAATCCAGGAAACTCCAGAACTGGAAAATGTTTACTAGCAATAATAAAGTTTTGAGTAAACTTTTATAATATATCGTTATTATAAACTTGATAATAAAAATGCAATCAAAATTTTAGAAAATCATATAGAAATCTTATATAAAGAAATACAATTTTTGCCTAAAAATAAAAAAGAATTTCATATTTTTCTCATTTTCTATGTTTACTGACTTCAAAATCTTATTCTCTTTGTATATTTTGAAGATTTATGATTTAGGGGTGTGTTTTAACAAAAAAAAAATGCTGCATTCATGTCTTTGCTTATTTTTTATTTTTTTAAAGAAATATCACTAATGCTTTATTTTCAACTGGTTACTACTGTTTTTATCCATTAAGTATAAACTAATTCACCAAGAGAAATTTGATATTTAAATTCATGTTTCCATTCTGTGCAAACCTTCATTTCTATAGTCTCTTTAAGACAAATATAGTTGCTAAGGATCTTTTAAAATGTTATTTTTAGAGTATATAATGCTGCTTCTACAAATAATTATTTCTCTTGAACTAAAAACTAATCTTTGATATTAAACTAATAATTTTGGTATCTGGCCCTTTTAACTATGTTTTTAATGGCAACACTAGCTGCCTCTTTTCCTTTTTTTTAGCCCATGTAACTAAAAATTGCTTTACACTGGCATTATATTCTTCCCCCTTTTCCTTCCTTCCTTCCTTCCTTCCTTCTTTCCTTCCTTTCTTCCTTCCTTCCTTCCTTCCTTCATTCCTCCTTCCCATCTCCCTTTCCTTTTCTTTATTTTTTCCTTCCCTTTTGGGTAAAGTTATTGAATCAAGTATCTGTCTGTGGGTGGAGCAAATGCTATTACCTATAGTCAACTGGCAAGAAAAATTAAAATCTTTATCACATGAGAAGTACTTAAAGCAAACAGATTCCCTTTGAGTAAGGCCTAAGAACAGGGAGAAATTGTAGTCTGGCACATAAGCTTAATTCTTGTTGTTTGGGATAGACTGACTGTCTTTCCTTTATTTTCTGAAATACACTCTGCTGATTAAAAAAAGAAGCTGACAGTTAATTAGCACGGTCTTATTATAGAAGACTCCTCTAAAGCAGACATATTCAAGTTATCTGAGGTGATTGTCATAAAGGGGTTGTTTGCTGTGGTGCTCACAGATGGCAGAAGAGACAGCCCAGGAACGCAAACAGACTGATAATCAAGATAGCCTTAAACTAGGGGTGAGTGTTCAGTCGGATTCTGGCAGCAGCCTCTCTTCAAATATCTTGGGTTGTGATGTCCAAGTGGTTTACTTTAAAGCAACCTTGTCATCAAAGGGGTCCCAGAGTCAAGAATAATTATGATAATTACCCAGAACTGCAACCCCTCAAATAATCATAATAATAATCTTGAATCTTAACCAAGTATAATATTGTTTGTGCAATACACTGCTACATTCAAAAAGATGAAGTGCTAGGCAACAATGATCTATTCTTGACTGACAAAGCTGCTATACTTGTATGACTTTCTGGGATAATGGTTTAAACAAAAGTAAATAGTTTTGTTTTTTTTTCAAAGGCCCCTTCACCTCCCATCCCCCGCCCCCCCCAAAGGATTGGAAAGCTTAGCTGTGTTTAGTGCCCATTGATGAAAGCAGTGTTCTCTGATCCATGCTGCTATTGTTGGTTTTAGTTTAGCTCTCTCTCAATCAATATCTAACAGGGCATGATTTAATAAGGTTTTATAATCTCCAAAAATGGGGGTGGGGAGGGTGGTTGTGGTATTGTCATTCATCAAAGGAAGCCTTTCAGGTTTCTTTGCTTTCACCTGCTGGGACCCATTTGGTCTCTTTCAAAGAGAATGAAATGACAAAATGAATGAGAAATGCTAGAATAAGAGTCCCTTATTCTACCCAATAGTATAATCACAGAGGTAGTTGTAAGACAATTAAATCTCGCTTCTCAGGCAAATGATTTTGGTAGTTAACCTGAAACAGCCAACAATATTGAAGAGAATAAATGCATTTGAAGCAATGATGTAATGGGATACTGCTTGGTCAGAAAAGCATGCATGTGTTTGGATGTGCATGTTTATCTCAATACTCTAGGTCCACAGTTTTCATTGCTCATAGTCCCTTAGATAGTACATGGGTGAGTGGCAAAGATTTTAAATAATTCCACAATCTGGCTTTTAATTTTTATTTTATACGAACATAAAATATTCTCACTTTTGCAGCATTATACACTCTAAACTGTGTTTTATAAACAGAAAACATTTACATAGTTAATATCAGTTTGATGTGACAACCAATTTATTTTTAATTTCATTTGCATCAGCTAAATTCAATTTCTCTTTCTGTACTTACTGAGTCACTTGAATGTCGGGAGGAGGGCTGTAAGTCTTTGGAAGACACATTCGCTCATTTCATTCCACATTATTTGTCCACCTACAGTTCTATAGACTTCATATTTTATTTCAAGTATTATCTATCAAGAAATCTTATGGTTTACCTTTTTAAGAAAGAATAAAAATGAGGCCATTGATAAAACTACATAGTGATAAAACAAATTCTAAAAGATTTATGAAGAAAATTACACTGCTGTTAAGTCCTATGCCTACCGATAAATATTAAAAACCAAATAAAGGGAGCAAAATGATTGCTAGATCATATACACAAAAATGCATTTTAGTTCATAATAACTTAGAGTAAAAGGGCCCTTTCTTTAACATAATTGAAATATTCTATTTTATTTTTATTACATCTCATTTCTTGTTGAAATTGCCCATATTCCTTTGCCAAAGTTTTCTTAGAAGCCTCAATTAATAATTATTTACAGTAACTTTCAACTTTATTCTTCAGGCAAAAATCTTACATGTAGTTAATATACAAACATGTGATAAACACACTTTTATCTCCAAAGGCACACATTTTTTCTCCACCTAAGGAATTCTTAATAAAGAGCTATTGATATAGGAGATCTATACCTGAAAATATATTGACCCAGACACACAGATATTCATGGATGTATGTTCTATATACAAGTGCATATGTAATTTCATTAAATTATGCAGACATGTAGTTATCATGTAGTAAATAAAATTAGCTCTTCACTGTGTGATTGTACACATAATTCTTTCAGTTATCTTTAAATATTGAAAATCAACTCTCAGGGATCTTGAAATGTGGCCCTACATGACTTCTAAGGCAGAAATATTTGGTATTAGAATTCTACATACCTAGGGATTATTTTTAAAACCTATTAATTTCCTATGTTTAGATATACAAGAGTAAAGAAATCCACTAGAAAAGTTATATATATATATATGTACTCTCATAATGCTGAGTTTAGCTACCAGTGAGACACCTGACTCCTCTGAATACTTCCAGATGAGCCAAACTAATTGGGATAACCCAAGCCAATGGCCATTTGAAAGACTCAAGGTCAGGTGTTTTATTACTGGGATAGTACTCAAAAAAATGACTGTCAGGGGTGAACGAAGAATTATGTCAAGAGCATTCAGCATTACTGCCACTAAAGGGAGAGGAGGGGGGAAACATTGTGAAGAAAAACATGTCATTTTCTAAATGAGCGAGGAGAGGAAGAGAGGGCAATAGCGTGGGTTTCAGCTGTTGGTTTATTAGGTTCCATTTGCATGATCCGCATCTGTGTTAGGCAGAAATAGTTTGACTTTAAATACAGTTGCACTCTAGTACTTTGCGGTCTTGCGGAGTGAAAAATAGCTGTGAAAAACATGCAGAGGAGGTTTATTCTTTGTGGTTGTTTGTTTCCCCATCTCCTATCCTGTTTTCCTGATTCTATATAGACAATCTTAGCATTGTTGTCTGATTTGCCATGGAACAGTGAACATTGCTTTTCCCAGCCAAATCATCCAGTGTTAAATGGTATGTGATACAGATCAATAGGGCATCTACAGCTGTACAAAAAGGGTAATGTTGTTTCTATTAACAATTTTGAAGGAGAGTGTTGCCTAGTGGTTAAAGGATTAAATTGGGTATTGAGGTTTTTTAATGTCTTGAATTCTAATTCTACATAAGCTGTTGGATTCCTGATGAAGTTGTTAGCAAGTATTTTAATGTCTCTTTCTCTTTCTGAAGAATGATAAATGTGATTTGTGACCGTATATTCATGGGTTCTACACTTGGCCTATCATATAATCATTCAATAAGCAATGAAAACCTGGAAGACTGATGAGGAAGACTGAAAAAACGTTTGATGCCTTCAAAATGTATGTTATTTCAAATACTCTGTCAGATTAATTGTTCCTATTTTATATTTTCTTTCTATTGCTTGTTTCTGTGCTTCAGGCTATATTAACATCTCATCTGCGTCCATTTAGTAGCAAGTTCAAATTTATATATTTGGAGTTTCAGCCAAACTGGTGTAATGGCTTGTTTGGGCTCTGGTCACCTGCGTTCCCCTTCAGGAACAGGATACCTTTCAATTTCACAGGATCCTCTGTCAGTGGCATTTTAATGAATTGTAATGTAGAAAGTAGCTTTGGAAAAGCAGTCAGCTTTTTGTTGCCATGGCCAATGCCAGGTGCAGCAAATGGCTGTTCATAAGGATTAGCGACATACCTCCCGATTTATTTCATTTTAGGGTAGAGGCCTGTGTGAGTGTAGTATGTGTCCTTGTGTAAGAGAGAAAGAGAAATAGAAGCAGGGAAAAGAGTTGTATAACGTTTTATATTACAATATTAACTCAAGCTAACATCTGAATGGATGATAGGCCTTTCTATTGTAGTTTCTGCTCAGATTTCTAGACTCCAGTTGATCTGAACCCTTTCATCCTTCCTCTCTTCCTCCTCCTCCCTACATCCTTCTTCTGCCCCGCCCTCCACCCCTTACTCTATCCAGTTCTTTTCAGAGAATGTTACCTGTTTTGTAAACAATTCATCACTCAGGCAGCAATTCAGAGGAGCAAAGTGGCATATTATTCTTGATGTATTCAACTAACACTGGTCATAGATTAATTTTATTCAAATGTGTGTGGTTCTATCTTGTTTTATTTTATTTTGTTTTATTTGGGCATTGTACTCAGCAGAAGTGGAAATGTAGTTCTTGGTAGCTGAAGATCGGTGAACAGCATAAAAGTTCTGAGCTTTAAAGAGGTTGTTGGGGGAGACTGAAATTCTGGCTCTCACTTTGGATGTGGTAGACAACTCATCTTGGTCATAGGTTAAATGCATTGGGTAGTACATTGTAGGAAGATACTTTGCGAAAATACTTGGGATTCTAGAATTAATATGTTTAAAGTAGCTACTTTGATTTTTAGGATAGTTGATTTTTAGAATTAATACACTGATAATAAGTAGCTACTTTGATTTTAAGTTTTTGTGAAGAAACTAAATGAAATAGTATTCTTTTCTCAAATCTAAAAGACATGAGTTTTAATCATCTCAAGATTCTTCAGGGTTTTCTATGGCCTTCTTTAAATTTTATTTTCCTAGTTTGTTTCAATTTAAGATTTTTATTTAAAAATGTAATTCAAATTTATGATACTCCAAACCACAAAAGGATAACTTTGTGTTTTGTCCCAAAGAAGACATTTTTTAATTAACCAGCTTATTAGTGGGTCTCCATTTAATTTTTTTAAAAGATAAACAATGATTTTGTAGAATCTTGACTACAAGCACAAAACACAAATTCACTAGGTAAGAGAAGTTTAGGAGCTTATTTCTATGTTATCACTACACTGTTGTTAATATATACTGCTAATTGGTGCAGAATAAATTTGATATCCTATTTAGTATTTAATTGTTAAATTATTTAATATTCAATTAATTAGTTGGCCAGCTAAGCCAACCAATATTAAAATTAAGGGGAAAAAAGCTCTCAAAACATTCCCCAAAACAAACAAAAAATCTTATTTTTGTGATATTTTGATTATTATATTTCCTTTTATATTTTACAAATACTAATGTTACAGAGAGTCACTTGACACATGAGAATACAATGCATTACTAATCATTTCAAATTCTATTTAAGTCTGCTTGGTGTGACTCCAAATATAATTTGAGAGTGAGCTTCTCTACTTAACCTAGTGCAACTGCAAAAGCAGTTACAAAGTTTTTTTTCCCCAGGTTGTTTTTACATAAAGTGATTTTGCAAATTTTCTCAAACTCTTTGAATATATGAATACAAAAAGAACAAAACAAGGTATTTGCCTGTAGCTTCCATTTCTCTACTACGAAAACTTGGAAGTGTCTCTAGTTTCTCTTTTATGAAAATAGTTTACTAATTTATTCATATGGGAATCCAAATTTTTAAAAAATTTAAAGGTTTGTGTTGAAATAATTAACTACAGTCCTGATGAAAGTAATGTCCCTCTCAAAACTAGCAAAAAGCTATTAGCTTTCAGCAAGTGATCAAACAGAACTGAGCAGCAAGTTTCTATAGAACAAGTATATAATCCCAGGTGGATTTTCAAGCATAAACTGATTTTATGCTCCGCTGGGGTTAAATAGTTAGATATCACAAAAAAACTTAGTGGCTATTCACAATAAGTTGAAATCATACTTCTAGAAATTATTTTAGATCTGTGTACAAAATTACTCACTTTAAAAGTATTAAACCATTTAATACTTATATCCCTTAAGACCATTAATGAATTACATAGAATGTCTAAAGAAAGCAAATCACTTATATAGACATGAGGCTTCTATTTTAAAATATCTTATATTTAACTCTCTCTCTCTCCATTTTATAGCATTTTATATCATTGCATAATAATCATGAAGATTCTACCTAAAAAGTGAATATTTTACATAATGCCAATTAAAACAAGACTCACAGAACTCATTTCAGGGATCTATTAATATTATAAATTACTTATACTCACATGAACCAAAACTATATAGGGTAAAATCAACATATAACATTGCCAATAAAGCAAGTTTTATCAAGTTGTCTATTTGGCCCCTAATATGTGTATTTTAAAGAGGTTAGATTGCATTTTATGTCTTATTTTTTTAAATGGTATAATTGAATGTCCTCATAAAATCTCTGGTTTTCATAAATTCATTGAAATTAGAGTTTAGAAGATACTTGTAAAATGGTCATCTTGCTCTGAGACACTGTACAAAGGGGCAAAAAACTTTTCAAAGGCAGCTTAAAACTGAGAAAAAAAACACTTTCAGAAATCTTTTAGCTTTTGGTTACCGTTACATTATAATAAAACTGTGAAACCCCTCTATGTATAAACAGCTATATCAGTAGGACAGGAAATAAATTATGTGGCTCAGTTTGCCAATATGTACTATGACTTTTGATCATGTGTAAATTTTACTGTAAGAAAATTTACAAGGAACCTTTTAAAGTATACCTCAGACTACAACAGATTTGTCCTTTCTGCACTGCTGAGCATGGAGGCCTAATTTTAGCTTTTCACTATTATTTTAAATTAGGCACTTAGCCAAAAAGATAAAAACAGCTTTTACGGTGGGCATTTTGTGAAGCAAGATGGTGATAATATCTGGAGAAATATGGTAATTGTTCCTGTTGTGGAGGCAGAGGGAGGTATATACATTTGCCTTAGATATGGATCAGCTGGAAATACACCCAATATAAAAGTATATCTTGGGGCTTGGAGGGCAGATTGGAAGGTACCTACTGATCAGGCAGAAACATGCAACGCAGCAAAAAATATTGCATCTGAAAAGCAGGCGCGAAGACCGCCCCTTTTGCTGGCTGATATAGAATATTAAAAGAGGACAACTGGCATCCTGAGAGCAGTTTTAAATTCAGCTTTTCATATCACAGCCCTTAATGAGGGACCGCACAGTATCGAGTGAAGAAAGACAAAGAGAATTTTTGATGAAAAACAAAATCAGGGAAAAAAGAGAGATGACTGAAACTAGGCAAACTTTGGCTCTGGTTGTTGGAGCAGAGGCTTCATGCTGAAGGGACTTGTCTCTAACGACCTAGCAAGGAAGGCTGCATAACAAATAGCAGACTGTCCTCTTAAGAGCTGAAAGGTAAACTTCTCAGGAAGCCCCAGTAAATCCTGAAATGATCTTTACTCTTCCAAATTTAATTCGACATTTCCTGAATGTGTGTGTGTGTGGGGGGTGTGTGTGTGTGGGGGGGGGGGGGGTCAGAAAACCTCTTCGTGTCCTGAAAAGTGTCCTGCAATATAGAAAGATTTTTCTGAAGGAAAACGCTTCTCACTTGAGGAAACACTGAGCTCCCTGAGCCCCAGAATGGACCCTGGCGGGCGATGCCTGCTACCAGGCAGCCCAGCGGGCCCAACGCGGTGCTTTCGTGCCATCTAGTGGCTCTGAGAGAAGTCTCCCAAGACCCTCTGATCTTTAGGAACCGGTCCTGCCTCTCTTTAGGGTCTACAATGCCAGGGCAATTGTCATAACTGTTCCGGGAATCAGGCAAAGGAGTTTTTTTTTTTTTCTTGAAAAACATAAAAGTTTTAGGTTATAATAGACCAGAAGTTTGAACAACCTGGCTTTAAATGTTTGGTGCCATTTTTGGTTTGGGCGGATATAGTCCAAGATCAGGGTCTTTTTCCTTTTCCTTTTCCTTTCCTTTCCTTTCCATTCCATTGTTTCTCCCCTACTTCTCTTTAATATTTATGTTTTGATTATCAGTTTCTTGAGAACTTGAAGTTTTTTGTTTTTTGTGTTTTTTTGCTTGTATCTAGCTAGCAGGCTTTCTTTTCCAATAAAATGTGCCCTTCCTCACTCTAATGTTGAACTACGTATTGAGAGGTAATAAAGTCAAAGAACCACCTGCTAGGAAACACCTAAAACAGGCATATTCTCTAACATTCTTCCATGGCCACGCATATGATGTGCTGCCCTGCAAGCAGCATTTGATCACCTCGTTGTAAGGTATGGTTTATAAGCTCAGGTATTTTTGTCACTCTCAGAAATAGAGTTTTCCATCATTGTTTTAATAAAATGTCATTAAAATGGCCTTATTCACGCTACTTATATGTATAGAAAGGTGTGCTTGAATTTGTTCCTAACAAGTCAATCTTTAACTCCTGTCAGGTGCACTTAACCACAATCATATATTTTTATCTTTCCTATTTGAGATTTACTCCATAGGTATAGGGATTCCCCCTTTTGATCCCATTGACTCATATGTTTTAATATTAGATTTATTATTATATTATTTAAACATAATAATGTAAAATAATATTACATTATTTTAATATTACATATACCTACAGATATAAACTATTCTACTCTGGGAATACAGAATTGCTTTTCTGGATTATATGAAAAGATCAGATTTATAATGTTTTCAGTGATGAGGTATAGATGTCTTTTAATGATGCAACAAAAGCAGATTTCTAAATTTACATAACAAGTGACTGCATAGCTTTTGTCTTGGATCAAGAGTTAAAGTTTTTAAGTCATCAAGAAAGGGAAGCTATTGGTGAAAAACTGTAGCATTCTTTCTATATGTAGGAAGTATGAAGACCTTATGGCATAAAAATCATATATTTTTAATTATGGTTGGAGGTTAATAAGAACTAAACATTATAACTTTATTTGTGCACATGGTATTCAATGGCTGATAAGTATTTCCCATAAAATATCCTTACTTGAAAGGTTTTGTAAATAAATTTAATACTTATTGAAGAAGTGTGAAAACTAAACTTTTCATACATGTTAATTAACATAGCAGTGGGAAAATCATTTTATTGTTGATTTTCCTTCTTTGGGGTGTCTGCATATATATTTTTTCAAAAATTCAAATATGAACAAGAGAAATTCATAAAAATGAATTTAACATGTTTTATCGATATTTGCCTTAGTAGTGTTCTTTTTGAATATTTCTGTTTTCACCATTTAATTTAGACAATAAGCAGATATCTAAAGTGAGGATGCTCTTTTTAAATGCTGAATCAAACAGAAGGTTCTTTAATGTATCCATTTTGTACTAAATTTTAGTATAAATTTGCTTAAAATAGGTCAGGTCTGGATTTTCACCTTTCTCCTCATTTATAGAATTTAAACAATTATAGTGGGAAATTCTCATCACACAAAATATTCAATGTTTTCCCCCATTGTTTCCACTTAAATGGCACTATTAGATCTTAAATAAAAAATATTTATATATTTATTAATATATAATGTATTTTATTGTGAAACTGTTTAGTAATTTTGAGATATTTTATATGCTTTTTAACCTAAACTGATAATTTAAAATTTTTATTTAGTTTTTACATTTTCTACTAATTATTACATACTTCAAATTTATTTCCGTATATAAAAAAATAACTCCAAGAAATATTGGCCCCATTTTTTTAATGTAACATCTGTCCTAATTTAATATGTATACATTTCAAACTTAGCAGCTTTGCTATCCTCTTCAATGTCAATAATGTTGAGAACTATAGAGAGTAATGTCTTATAAACTAGCATTCAAAAAAAGAAAAAGGAAGAAACTTTGGAAAGCTCGAAACTTTCTGTTTGGCAGCATAACTGTGCTTTTCTGAGTAGATTCTCATAAAAATGAAAAAGAGACTTCCTTAATTGATAAAGATAAATTCATTGTTTTAAAGAAGTGGGGAAGAAAAGTCCCAGGGAGGTTTCATTTTGGAGAAGAAGGCATATGGACATCACACACATAGCTTTCTGAGGACAGTCCTGAATTTAGATGAGAACAGGAGCTACATTTGGAGTGATAATTTTTTACATGTTTTTAATTGTAATTAGTGCAGATGTTTGTAGCTTTATTATAGGAAAAATGGTAATTTAAAATGTGTATAGTTGATCATTTTTTAGGACACAGGCTACTCAAGCTGGTTCATCTTAAAAGATGAATTAGATTATTTAAAGTTACTGAAAAGCAAGAAATTCACAAGTATTTTAAAGCAAACAAGAGTCAACTATATACAGTGAATTAAAATGTATGTATTTTAATCTTACTAAGCTTACATAAGTAATTTTGGGGAATTTGTTTTTTTTTGCATAATGTGAAATAAAGAAGTTCTATCTATAACATTAAAGAAAAGTAGAATTTGAATTATGATTAAAACATTTTAATCCAGAATATATTGTAATCTTCAAAATTTAACTCTGATCTCTCCAAGGATAAAATAATCTCTCTTCAGGTATTAGAATTGAATTTCACAGAAAACAATTCTATGCAAGCAGTATGCTTTACATCTTTCTTTTTAATCTATTTTCATCATAGTATGAATTTGCCTGAAAAAATATATATATATATACATATACATATACATATACAGGTAAATTCAGGTTTAGATCAATGTAGATGTCTGAATTTTTCAGTTTTGTTTCAGATGCTTTTAATGGAATTAATTGATTTTGGCACTTAGATATCTGAGGAAGATTCTGTATTTTCTGGAGGAATGATTTGCAATCTAATAAGTACAAATCAAGGGATTCCTTTCTTTCATGTGTAGGAGTGTATTTGTATATAATGAATGTCCTTGCTCAGGTGTTCTCCACCTAGCGCTGCACTTAGAGACAGACATTCTGGATAATGGAGCCTTTTTTCACTCTTTTTTTGTCTGGGTCTTATTACTCTTTTGGGCTACACGACTAGACTGCAGCACTATCTCATTCTATCTGTCTCGTAAGTGAAGCAGAGGGTGAAAAACCATGCCCCACGCAGAAGCATCTGCTGTATTTAAAACAATACGTGTGTTCAAGACTCAACAAAGCATTTTGAGTCACAGTGAGGTTTAGAAATTAGCACATTAATTTCCCACATGAATCCTAGGGGAAATTGTCTTTTTTTTCTATGTATCAAAAACACAGTAATTTAAGCTATCACAAATATCTGATTATATTTTGTATAAAAGAGAATGCATATATGTTGTGGCTAAGATTCTGAACTGGCTAACATCTAAATTAAGAACTAATGGCAAAGAAATTTAAATAGTATATTTATTTTTACAAATTTAGGACCTACATCCCTAATTTATGAAAGATGTTCTCCTTTCATTACAATAGCACTTTAGAAATTGATCAATTACTAGAGTATTTATAAATTTTATAAAGGAATTTATAATTGTTAATGACTACCACTAATAATTTTATGTAGTAATAGTGGTTTATTACCATCTACCATGATGTACATTTTATTTTTGCTCATCTTTAGAATAATCTCAAAGTAGGAACTATTTACTGTATTTGTTGCAAGAGGAATCTGAAACTCAGAACATTTGGTTAACTTGCCCAGAATCACCAGGTTACCAAATGACAAAATAAATTTAAATCTATGTCTGCTTCATTCCTTCTGTATGGTATGCTGATTACTAACAGGAGTGAGAAACTTTCCATGTTCTTCACATATACCACTTGTTTTTTTGGTTATAGAGCCTGTGAATTTTCCTAAATATTTCTTAAATTGAACTGAGTATAGATTTGTAAGTAATAATACATATAATTACAATATTCACTTTTCAGAAAAAGCAGGCACTGAATTCTAGTCAGGTATATCAATAATCAAAACACTATTCTTTAATCAATCCCTGGCTGGTGGCAGTGGATAAGGCTCCGGCATGAGAACCCAAAGGTTGCTGGTTCAATTCCCAGCCAGGACACATAACCAAATTGCAAGCCAGGTCTCCAGCCAGGTCTGTAGCTGGAGGCAGGTGAAAGGCAATCGTACATTGATGTCTCTCTCCCTCTCTGCCTTTTTCCCTTCCCCGCTCTCTGAAAATAATAAACAAAATCTTAAAAAAATAAAAATTAAAAAAATAGCCCTGGCTGGTAGCACAGTGGATAAGGTGCCAGCCTGCGAACCCAAAGTTCACAAGTGCAATTCCCCAGCCAGGGCACATAACAAGGTTGCAAACCAGGTCTCCAGTCAGGTCTGTGGCTGGAGGTAGGTGAAAAGCAACCATACATTGATGTCTCTCTCCCTCTCTGCCTCTCTCCCTTCCCCTCTAAAAATAATGAAATCAAATCTTTAAAAAAAAATAAATAAAAATTAAAAATTAAAAAACCCACTATTCTTTCCTCAAAATCAAGGGTCATAATACTAACAAACTAAATTTGGTACAATATTAAAACAAACTCTAAGTTATTAATTTGGTAATTACTCTCTTTCACATATTTTGTATTATTACTCCATTTTAGGGATTGTGGAATTATACTATTTCTCCCTTGTTCATTTCTTCCGTCATTTACCTAGAGACTCTTGCACTTGATGATTTATTTATCTTCCCACTTTAAACACACACAGTAGACCTAGATTGTCTTGTTAATCTCTGACTTGTCTGCCTTCACACTTTCTTCCAAGTTCAGTAACATGACTCAAATCCAGGGAGTTTGTGGTGGTTGATCACACTTGACTGGTTTCCTCTCTGTCTTGGCACTGCTCAGCATTAATTTCCTCCACATCAGTTTGCATAATAAACTTGTTTTTTCATATCATATATGTGCTTGATATCTTAAATCATATTTGAAGCCTTTAAAGTGGAAGCAACTTCCATTTATTTTATTTTATTGTTGTTCAGTTACAGTTGTCCCAAATTTCCCCCCATTGCTCTCCCCTGCTTCACCCACCCCCAACTCCCACAGTCAATCCCCACCCTGTTGTCCATGTCCATGGGTCATTTATACCTGTTCCTTGACCAGACCTTTCCCCTTCTTTTTCTCCTTATCTCTTCTCCCTTTCCTTCCAATCACTGTGATTCTGTTCCTTATTTCCATGCCTCTAGTTCATTTATGCAATTTTCATTTCTTACATTTTTATGATACCTATCCAACGTGCTCAGTGGAATGCTCCAAAGAAGAGTTACCTTGTTCAAGAATTAAAACTATAATATATGTTAGAAAGACATTGTTAAATAAGATTAGACCAGAGTATCCTTATAGAATAATATTAAATTATTTTTGGAATAGTAAGAGTCTAATAATTTTATTTTGGTACAGTTTTAAATCCACCTAGAAATTTTCACATGATCTTAACTCTAGTTTATGGATGAGCACATTATGAAGATCAAAATAAAAAGTTTTGTTGAAATTACAATACATTATAACTATTACTAGCCATTCATCTACCAATTGTCTTTCATAGAGTATTTAAGAGGAGTTGTTCTTAATTCAGACACACTGATTATGATAGAATATTTCTAATTTTTAAAGGGCATTTGAAACAGTATATGTTAGAATTGCTGCATATATGTTATATGGGTCAAATAAGTAGGTGTGGGTCATTCAGTCCATGGTAACAAACTGGTAACTTCTGGGCCAGACCTCCTCTTACTCTTATATGCTTTGTTTAGCCTGTTCAGTTTTCCAAATAAGATTTTTTATCTAATTCAAAAACTAGGATATTGCACATCTGTAAAAAAAAACTGTGCTTCTCATTAAGAACTAGAAGGTTTTATAACACTGGGTCCTCTTTCTTGCAGGGTAGAGTCACCTGGGACTGAACATTAGCTATTCTCTTTAGTCATGGCATACTTTCTTCTGCTTGCCTCAGTCCTCAGTACTTCTTAGAGAGATTTCCATGAAGCCCACTTCCAATATTCATTATCTGTTTTCCGTTGTGAGCACTTAAGTGATTCCTGATTTAGTCTAAGCTCTGATTTTAAACTATTACAAGGAAAGCTGAGTCATTTATAGTGATGCATCTAAGCCCTGGGTGTTATCCACTGAGTGATTAGATCCCTCAGGAGTGAGTTAATTTTAGAAATTTCAACAGGATTTTTAAATAAAAAGCATTCTATTATAAATTTACACATATGTATGCACATAATAAAATTACTTATGTGGGCTGTAACATGATTTATTACACAAAATATCTTCTATATAACATTTTTTGGAGGTTGGAAAATAAAATGGGAAATATGCATTTTCATTAGAGATGAATGTTCTATGTATATGAGAAGAAAACAGTTTTTTTTTTCATTTTTTATTGTTCTTTTACAGTTGTTCCAATTTTCTCCCATTGCTCTCCCCTGCCCACCCATCCCCAAAGTCAGTCCCCACCCTGTTGTCTATGTCCATGGGTCAGTTATACATGTTACTTGACTAGACTCTTCCCCTTATCCCTGCCCCCCTTAAACCCTCCATACTCCCCTTTGACAGCTGTCAGTCTTTTCCTTGTAAATAAGTTTGCCTGGATCAAAGAACTGATTTCTCAAGCACATGGGTAATGCTTTTTCTTCGTTGTTGTCTTTCTGTCAGTTGGTGCAGGAGTGTTTGATGGTGAGGAAAAATAGTGGTTGATGGGCAGCCTGACATTGGCCCAAGAAATAGAGATTGTTATTGCTCTATGTATACCTAAGAAAGATGAAAGGAACCGAAGTTCTTACTGTTTCTAAGTGCTGCCTAGTAATCTGAATACTCGGAATTTTCTTGGCCTTCTTGAGCAGAAATTCCAACTCTGGATCAGGAAGAAATTCTTCTCTAAGTAGATTCTTTTCTTGACAGCAAGCTAACCCAGTAATATTGAATTCATGTAAAATAAAAAATTGGCTATTTAATTTATCATTTATAACAGAGTTTCTTAGATGAAAATGAATACTTTCCCAAAAAACATGCATGGGCACTCACCTAGGGTAATTTCTTTTTATTGCCTATCAGGCTTACCCCAGGCAAAGTGAGAAAACATAGAAACCCAGTTTTTCAGCATGGCAGCAATAGCTGATAAGCCCACCTGCCACCATATACAGGAGCTTTTATCAAGACATAATAGAATGTTAGAGAACTAATTATAGTATCATTTTTCAAACATGACACTCTCGAGAAGTTCAGGTAATTTATTCCTTCAGTAAGTTTTTTTTTTTTTTAATGCTAACTTGATGAAAGACACTAGTTATAGGCTGAAGAAGATAGAACAAAAATGTAAGATCAAAGCCCTACCCACCAGTGGCTTACTGTCCAGTTAGAGAAAAGTCATTTTGTCAATTCGCAAAATTGTGTGTGACCAACATCAATGAAGTGGGCCATGAATGTCATCTAAGGCAAGAAGAACTGAATGAATGTATTATAAGAGAGATGAAATTTGAGCTCAACCTTGGGGGGTGGGGCAGGTAAGGTGTGAAAAAGGCCTGAGTTTAGAAATATGCTTTGTGGTGTTGACAGTAAGGATCCCAGCTGTCTAGATAGGAAGGTTCACAGTGGCCAGTAGTAAATCAAGTAGTCAGGAGAAAATTTCATGACTAAAGACTGTGCAGGGCTAAGCTGCCTCAGTTTGAATTCTGGATGTGTCACCTACTAACTGTGCAAACTTGGGCTGATGGCTTCACCTTTTAAGCCTCAGTAAAGCACCTGCAAGGGTTATGATTAGAATAGGAGTGGTCTTTAGAGCCATCTGAGAAACTATATGAGTATTTATGCAAAGCATTTAGCACAGTTTCTGGCACATTAATGCTACTCTATAAATGTCAGCTACTCTTAGCAGAGACAGTAAAGAACCCAATATGAGATAGATTTGAATGCCAAAATGAGAAGCCTAACCTCTCCTTGTAAATAGAGTAAAATCCATTAATGTTTTTAATGTATTTGAAACATGATATAGATGTTTTAATAAGCTCAACTTAGCGATACTTCTTATAGATAATGCATTAGAGAAAGGAGGCAGGTGGGCAAGAAGACACCTGGGGGGTATAGTCAGTGTTGAAGCACTGAAGGTCTTGATGAAAGGCACTAATTATAGGCTAAAGATCTGGATGGAGAAATTTAAAAGATAAAAAAACATTGGGGAGTTGTTATTAATTAGCTATAGAATGCTGACTCTTAGGACTTTTTAGGGTATCTGACAAAATTTATGAATCATTCTCTTACAAGCATACAAACACTCTTGGATAAAATATCTGCATGCAGTTTCATGGGGTTATGGTGCTTTAAAGCCCTTCCTTGGACTCCAGATGTAGGGAGCTAAAAGAAAAAGCAGAAGATAAAGGCACTATTATGAAGAAATACAATAATAAATAAAGCATAATGATAAAGTAAATGTGACAGATTATAGTGCATATTTTACATCCCTACTTTGAACTTATTAGTTTGTAAACTTTCACAATTTTAGTTTGCCCCATAGAGTTTTAACATATTTTTGCATCTTGATTTGTAATGATTGTATTTCCTTCTATCTTTAATTTTTCCTCCTGAAAAATCTTACTTCATTTAATTGATCTGTCAAATGCTACTTTCATGCTCAAATAGTAAGCATGGGATATCATAATGTACTCCACACTGCCGGATTATACTCATCTCTCCTGGCTTGAAAAATTCTTATCTTGTGTGTTTTCCATTTACATTTCAAAATCCAGTCATAAATATTACCCAGATTATTTTGTTTCATTTTAAAACCTGACTAGAAATCTATATGGTAATCTTCCCTCCTCCATTTCAAATACCAATTAAACCTGAAGATAGAGAAGAAGGGTATAGAAGGAGTCTATTATGTCAGTCTTACCTTCACGTCCCACTGATTACACTTCTGCCCACCAATTCCTAGGTCCCCTATCATAATTTAACTAGCTAAAGAATATCTAACGTACCCTAATTTCATTTTCCCACATTCTTTTTCTGAAAGGAGAAAAGAGGGTCCATGCAGTGGGTATGTATTTTCTTTGGATCAGCTATCTGATTCCCAATAGTCATTCCAAATGCCTGTCTTTACATCTTTTATTATTTCTTTCATGTTCACCGAAAACTCATCCATACTTAATTTTATGACAGATACCAAGAACAAACTGTATCTTAATTAAAAGTATTCATATATCACACAAGATGTGAAAATGGTCTTTATCAAATAATCCATTTTCTTTGGCAGATTGATCTTTTAGGAAATCTCAAATAATATTTTATGACTATTTACAAAGCTTTCATCATCAGTCCTGAGGATCAACAATCTGATCTGCCATTTAGGCTACATTGAACACAAGACTGGATCTGCTGTATGTATGAAAGAGGATAAAAGAAATAGAGTAGAAAAGAGATCAAATGATCAATTGACTCACTTAGGTCAAACTTTACATATTTTCATGAATGTTAATCATATAATAAACCTTTAAGTATGTGTCAGTTATTATTACAAATGTAATTCCCCCCCCACCCCCAAATAAATAGACATTGACTTTTGAAAAATGGATACCAGGGCAGAGGTATCAATTTTATATGATACTAAATATGTTATAATATTTAGAATTAGTCTATAATTTTTCAATAATAAATATTTGATATGTTCATACAGTTTAAAGATAACAAAATAAAAGCAACTTGGTTTCAGTTAGAATATCTAAATGTGAGATAACAAATTTAAGTGAGATTGAGACTAATGAAAACAATTAAAACTATCCCAGTGTTATTAACCTAAGAGAAATAAAAGCTTTAAGAATAGTTAGAGCCCTGGCTGGTGGCACAGTGGATAAGGTGCTGACCTGTAAACCCCAAAGTTATCTGGTTCAATTCCCCAGCCAGGGCACATAATCAGGTTGCAAGCCAGGTTGCCAGCCAGGTCCTTAGCTGGAGGCAGGTGAAAGGCAATCATACATTGATGTCTCTCTCCCTCTCTGTCTCCCACCCTTCCCCTCTCTCAGAAAATAATAAAATCTTAAAAAAAGAAAAAATTAGCTTGCCATATGACAACTTCACTAAACTAGAAGTTTGAGGGTTATGTTCCCTGTCACTTAACCTCTCTGAGGCCATTTCCCATTCCGTAAAGTGGGAATTAAAATGCCTTCCATAGGTCTTTTGCAAGGTAATTGTAAGGATCAAATGGAATAAAAGGTGAAAACACTTGAATATAATAAAGTATTAATCTTAGGTGACACAAAGTTATGTAAAGAGTGGATTAAGCTATTCAAAATATTGATTTGTTTTCCTGAAATAGTCATTTTTCCCTTTGAGTTGTATTGATGGTCTCTGTCCTGTTTTGCTGTGAATAAAACCTTGGAACTATTTTATTGTAATTGGATAAAATTAGCAGAATCCTGTATCAAGTAGCAAGACGCTTTAACCATTATACAGTCAGGTAACAGTTCAAAGAAATCACCGTGTAAGCATGCAGCTCTCATTCAAGGATTCCCTTTTATAAGTGATTTTGGTGTGGAAGTCTGTGAGCAGAACTCAATGTGCTATACTTAACATTTGCCCTTAATGAAACAGGTAAGTCCAAGTGAAGGGAAGCCCAACTGTCCACTCTTGCTGCTCGTTTCATGCTAACAAAGAGAACTGTGTCCATTTCAGTAAATGCCTTGGAGGAAACGCTTTTTCATAAGCTACCTTTAACCGGCAACATCCTGCACTAACTGCACTAAAATCCTAACATCTACAGTAGACAGAGGCAAAGCCCTGCGCATAGTCCTACCCAGGACTAGGGGGGAGCTCACTTGCAATGCCTGGGCGGAGGGAACTGCAGAGCTGGGAGGAGGGTGTGGCCCTGAGCTTCCCCCCACCCCACCCCCACTTGAAGTAAAAGGGGGAGAACTCACCAGTTTGTATCCTAAGTGATTCCTGAGTTCCTCTGCTTTTGTTTTAGTCACCTATGAGTTCATTACAATACTAATTAGCCCAGTTTACAGGGACTGGGTGCGTTTGTTAGGAGGGTTCTTTGTTTGATCTGCTACATCATAACGCTTAGTCATCTGCTTACCCGCACGGAGGAATAGCATGTGTAATTGAATGTGGAAGAACGCACCTTCATCTGTGTTAATGAAGAAAACCAACAGACTAATTAAGGCTAATGATGAACAATTTTGATCAGCAATTAATTTTTAATATTGAAGTTTGCTACTGGACAGAATAGAGGGGCAGGGGGAAAGCTCACCTTCCAGCTTTCTACCCAGAGAGGTAGAGAGAGAAAGAGATCCTGCTTCCTATCTCTTTCTTCTACAAACAGTTTTAACGTATAATTGAATCGATGCCTTTATTTCGAAAGAAAAAGGAAATAATTACAGAGCTTGTTGGGATCATTTTCTGTAGAGAGGACATTACGTGTGCATGAATTCCACTGGTGATCCGAGGAGGAGCAGGCTGCTTGGACCATTACACATTATTGTTGAACAGCAGAGTAATTAATTGGGCAAATAAGTCTAAATCTGGCAAATTCACATGCACAGTAACTGGGCAGCAGCGACATACATACTTTTAAAAAATGTGACTAAAATAGGATTAATTTTATGTGCCTATGTGCAATGTCAGCTGACATTTTTTTTTTTTTTTTTTTTTTTGCCTTTGGCTTTTATCCATTCCAGATTATTTTGTCCATCTTTATGAATCTGCTTAAAGAGTGGGCATTTCTTAGGAAGGAAAAAAGATCTGCAAATGAGCAAGTTTGATTTGCCTGTCTGGTTTTAAAGAAATGTGGTTGGCAATGTCCCCAATGTCTAATTTTTTAAATAATTTGATATTTGTACAAAAATGGATTAAATCAGCATGAGGAAAGCATCTTTTTATGATCCAAGGGACTTCTCAATTAACCACCAAGACCTTTTAATTACTATACAATATGAACGCAAAAGTTTAATTTTTCATTTAAAAGTTATCCACACAAAGGTGAAAAATAAGGCACAGTTTGCCTTTATACAGTGCAAAGAATAGTTGATCATTACTTTCTTAAAATAGTCCTCACCCTGGCTGGTAGCACAGTGGATAAGGTGCCGGCCTGCGAACCCAAAGGTTGCAGATTCGATTACCCAGCCAGGGCACACAACCAGGTTGCAAACCAGGTCTCCAGTCAGGTCTGTGGCTGGAGGCAGGTGAAAGGAAACCATACATTGATGTCTCTCTCCCTTTCTGCCTCTCTCCCTTCCCCTCTTTCTAAAAATAATGGAATAAAATCTAAAAAAATAAAATAAAATAAAGAAAAAAAAATAGTCCTCTATGCAAGTATAGACAATCAAAAAATCTAACATTTTACATGAAGATTATAAAAAATAAAACCTGAAAAGGACTTGGAGAAAGTATTTATTATTGTTTTTAAAGGAACTCATCTCTGATGGTTAGATTTAAATGTAACAAGAAAGCTTAAGTCTTGGTGTAAAAGGAACCCAGTTCCTGGTCATCATTACCTCCCAAGAGGTTAAGTGATGATTCTTTTGTTGTTTGGATCACCTTTTAATCCAGATAACAACAGACTCACACTTCTAATTCAGACTTTCTGGTAAGGCTCAGCTAGTCACAATGTATAGCTTTCTTTCCTTTGATAAGGTCAGTTTGCCAAAAAGAACAAAGTGCCTATGAGTAATACATTACTCAACCACTTGTATACATACATCTATTTTTCTTACCAGGTCTCACTATTCAGAAAGGTACAGACATGGCACCATGATAAAAAGGGTCATTTAAAAGACTTCGCAGAGGCTCTGTACTGTGAAGGATTGAATTTTCACTTGAATGCCTACATTTTCACATCTTTTTCTTTGCAGAAATATTCCTTTTGAATGGCAGACTGCAATTGGGTAGGTTTTTTTTAAGTCACTGACCAGGAATATATAAAATATTAGGAAGCATTTGTCCCAGTGGAAGAACACAGTTCACTGAAAAGTACTAGGTGGTTATTAAGGAGGTCATACAACTTTGCCTCTTCAGATTCGAGGGCTCCCTTTGACAAGAGCCTCAAGTTCAGTCAAGGTGGAACACCAAGGTAGGCCACTTCTAAAAGACAGACAATTTAAAAAACTTGTGAAGTCATTAGCCCCAAAGCCACCCATCTGGTAATTTTTTTTATACTCTCACCCTCTGTATAGTTTGAGGGCTACACAAGGCTTATTCTAGTTTATTACATCTTTCTATCTATTTGAACAGAATATTATGAAAAATATGCTAATCACTAATTTTTAAAACCTCTAATTTTTCCCCAGTGGTTTTAAATATCTCTAGCTCACTTGAAAGGTGAAGAGGCAGAGAGACAGAAATGTATTTAATAAATACACCAAAATATTTAATCTTGGTTATTGGATTCTCTGTGGAGCATGTTAATTCATTTCAGCTGAATGCAAAAAATATTTTTTTGATCTCCTACCAGTAAGGTGCTATGCTAAGATCATGGGGAGATATAAAAATGTATGTCACCTTGTCTATCCTTAATAATTTTACAATTTAATGAAAAAGGTAAAATGCTCAAAAATAATAAAGCATAGACTATGGTGAATGAACAGAAAGTCACAAAATCCCAATGGAACAAACCCAGGAGATTTCTCCTGGCTGAATTAAGGAAGAATTCCCAGAGGAAGAACCACTTAAACACAGCCTTGAAAGATGCATTTAACTGGAAGGACAGGAATGGTCTGATAGAATTGATACATCCTAGACAAGAAAATAGTGAGAGAAGAAGCAACAAGTGGGCAAATGCAGGACCTTTTTTTGTGTGATACGGAGTACCTGGAATGGGTATAACATGAACTACTTGAGGAGGAATGATGGAAACCAAGGGCTAACAACTCTGTTGACACTTGATGCCTTTGCTGAGGAGTTGGGAGTTTGGTTATGTTCTGTAGCTAATACGGAATTTTTTTTTTTTTTAAGATTTTATTTCATTATTTTTAGAAAAGGGGGAAGGGAGAGAGGCAGAGAGAGAGAGAGACATCAATATATGGTTGCGTTTCACCTGCCTCCAGCCACAGACCTGATTGGAGACCTGGTTTGCAACCTGGTTATGTGCCCTGGCTGGAGAATCAAACCTGCGACCTTTGGGTTCACAGGCCGGTGCCTTATCCACTGTGCTACCAGCCAGGGCTTTAATAGGGAATTTTTGAGCAAGAGAGTATCTATCAGAACTATGATTTGTATAGCTTATAAAATGTTGTTTATTTCTTCTCATATGTAATTTATATGTTTTTACCTATATTTCTGAAGGTTTTTCTTAAACTTTAATTCTTTTTTTCCTTCTCTTATTAGAACTAAACCAGAGAAATACAGTGGTCACAGATAATTTATGTCATCACATACAGTATTCATGTCCATTCAGAAACCAAACTAAACTGTTAAGGAACTCCATATTAACAACAATAATTTTGTGACTCTACTCTAGTGGAAATTACATATTGTTGTTACATAAAAATACTCAGAATTACTTCTAAGTTATATGGAATCAGAAACTATTTTAAATTCCTTTGAAAACAGTACAAGGGCATCTTGTTCACATTCTATAAAGAAAAACTGGGTAAAAAAATATTTTTCAGGCTTATAAGAAATGAACTTGCAAGACTACCTTAAATGTGGAGTATTTTATCTCTAAATGTAGACTTTTGGAAAATCATTAAGGAGTAGAATACACTGATTTGTCCATATACAATGTTATGGTATTATTCAAATGAAATGCTCAGTGAGCTCCACCCACTGTCATCCAGTTCTTTCCTTAACACCTTTTCAGCTAACTGAAAAGGTACCTACATTTTGCACATTCAAACTCTGATTAGTAAAAATAGATATAAATGATCCCTTTCTAAATGTTACATTATTCTTAGCTATGCAAAATTAAAGAACACTATTGGGGGGAAAAATGAGAACATTGAAATGGGAAAGAAGAACTAGCAGCAATGGAAAAATTTAGCTCAATATGGTTTTCAGGCAAAACAGTTTTTGTACATGATATTAATAGAAGTGGAAGGTGAGCTAGAGCTATGCTGATGTCCTAGCAAATCAGTTGTTCATCGTGTACATGGGCAAATGACAGATCAGACACATTCTGTTCATTTTGGTGTCATGTGGCTTTTTATCCAATCAAATGTTAAATATTTAGACTATATGACAGCTGAAACAAACAATTTGACACTAAAACAATTGAATCAGTAGCTCCACATTTATACTTCCTATTTGGAGTCATGAGATACAATGGGAAAATGTGTCTTTCATAACACAATTAGATAAAAATAAATGTTGTTCTTTCACTTATACGTAAGAATAGAAATGTTTTTATATTTTAAAGGTAAGAAACCACTCTTAAAAATCTGAGAATAGTGTTAATTTAGATTAATGTCATGGCTTGAAATATTGACCTAAGTGTATAAAAACATATTTTTTACTTATACTACAAATTACTACAACTAGAAAGTATAATCTAGTCAGAGCAAATAATTTCAAACCCTCTGAAGATAATATTTTAACAGATACTACAACAAGCAAAAGACTGATGACTCATATTTTCCAGTTCTATAAAGTGTATTATACTGGCCTCAATGTAACATTCTTAAAGTTGGACATTCATATTCAGTTCTGAACTTTTTTTTTTTGCCTTCAAAGGAATTTCTACCTTTACTGAGATCTCTAGATAAACATCTGATGAAGTTAGTCCAGAGCCCTTCTTAAGAATTCCAAGATTTTTCTTTTTCCTTGGTATCTTAAAACCCCTGGAATTTCTCACCCTCTTATTTCAAAAGGTCTATTTCATCTACATCATATTCTTGTAGTAGATGTATTATCAACATATCTTATGTCTGCCATAAATAGTCTTCTGAGGAGTGGTAGAGGTCTTGCTCCAAGTTATTTCTGTAAGATTCCCACTTCTCATTCCTTTCTGATTTATAGTGTATTTCTCCTTCTATCCCTTAGAAAATCACAACTTGCTGATAGTAGGCTACTTGCATAGAATAATTCATAGACCTTCTGATCACTGAAAGTATTTGATTAAGTAGAGGTTTCTCTGATAAGAGTTTATATGCCTCCCTGTCCTTCCAAAACATGTGATCTGACATATGTAAATATGATCCAGTCAAGGATTATTGGATAGCTATTGTGAACAAATGCTCCTTGACTTATGATGGATTACATCCCAATAAACCCATTGTAAGTTGAAAATATTATGTCAACAATGCATTTAATACACCTAACCTAATGAGCATCATAACTTAACCTAGCCTACGTTAACCGTGCTCAGGACATTTACCTTAGTCTACAGTTAGGCAAAATCATCTCACTACCACTGCTCAGCACCATGAGAGAGTAGCTTACCATACATTGCTAACCCAGAAAAAGACCAAAATTTAAATTCTAAGTATGGTTTTTACTGAATGAAAATCACTTTCACACCATCATAAAGTTGAAAAATCATACGTCAAAAAGTTGTAAGTCAGGGACCATCTGTACTGCATTTGACAATGTGTGGAAAACAAACCAGAGCCCTGGCTGGTAGCACAGTGGATAAGGCACCGGCCTGTGAACCCAAAGGTCACAGGTTCGATTCCCCAGCCAGGGCACATAACCAGGTTGCAAGACAGGTCTCCAGCCAGGTCTATGGCTGGAGGCGGGTGAAACGCAACCATACATTGATGTCTCTCTCCCCCTCTGCCTCCCTCCCTTCCCCTCTTTCTAAAAATAATGAAATAAAATCTTAAAAAACAAAACAAAATAAAACAAACAAACCAGGATCTTATAGGGTTGTACAGGGGCAAGAGGAGAAGGACTTGTGATCAGATAACCTGAGCTTCAGTTAACACCTGGTAGCTTGAACATGGGGCACAATGATTACACTCTCTAAACTCCATTTCCTTCTTTTATAAAATAGAAGACAACAGTACTCGCTATAATGCACAATTCTTGAGAGAGTTAAAGATGATGATGTATTTAAAAGTTCTTTATAAATAGTAAACTATTCAGCAAACATGATCCTCTGGGAGGGATGGTCTGAATTTAGGCTCACTGGGTGGAGACAAGGATTTGCCTTGGGCAAGCCTCAGTCCTTAAATAATAAGGGAGACAAGAAAAATACCAGTTCTCTCTAGAAGCAGCAGAAAGTTCCCAAGTCTTCCTGGTTTAAATATAAGAAATAAGAAGCTTGAGAAAGACACCAGCTCGTAGTAAAAGGAGAAATTACACATCCCAGGACTGGCCACTGGCAAAAGCAACTTCTCTCCACGCTCAATACTGGCATCAAAAATTGAAAGTACAAATACCATTCAACTGGCTTCACTATACAGCCCAAAGAAAGATAAGAAGAGAGGGCATACCTCTGTGCCTGGAATTTGGAAACATAAGCAAACTGAAGAAGAAACGCAACACCGAAAGAGAAGTAACTAAGAAGTAGCACCTGTGAGAGAAGGAATTTAGGGAAGAGTTCCTGCAATTACTCCAGGGAGGCCTCAGAATCATAAATGTTAGTGGTGACTCCTGTTCCTTGATTTGACTCTTTGGCTGGCAGAGCCTGGAAAGCAACTGATACTTAAACACCCAAGAACTCTGAGTTGAGGTAGAACTTCCTTTACAAATGTTTAGCATGATTAAGATGGAAGACCATCCTAGTGTATTGTCTCCAATTTCCAGAATCCTGATTGGACTCAATTTTGGCAGAAAAATGAATAAAACCATCATTCATTATTGATAGTCATATTTCTCTTTTTCACACCTTAAGAAAATTACCAAGGCTTTGTCTATCTGTGTCTCCACCAACAATTCCTACCTAGTATTTTAGTTTTGAAAAGCCCAGCCTCTTATATGTAATGGACTACACTTATGAATGGAGAGAAGACCCTTAAGGATTAGGAGAGTCCAAAGTGAGCCAATTGGAAAAGTAAGAGAGGTTAGGGAAGCTTTTTGGGTCTTGTTGGTTCCGCACATGACAGGAACAGAGCTTTGGTTCCATGTGGTATCACCAAGAGGTATCCAGACCTCAGATGGATGCAATTATGGTAGTATCTGGAGACGGTAGACACTAGATTCTGATTCTCCAGTTTGGAGCAATGGAGCTAGCTGTCTTTAAGGGGCTTTGCTGTCTCAGGAGATGAGCCTATCAATGGGCCAGTGTGGATGGAAGAACAGAGAGCACTTCATCAAAAAGTCTGCAGTAGGTAGGACCCTAGAACTCTTGCATGACTTAAGGAGCAGAAGCTTCCCATATTATCACTAATATTGACTTTCCCTCCTTGTAATGATGAAGGGGCTTAAAGCAGTTTTATCTGCTTTAGAAAAAGTAAAATTTTTAAAACTGACAATTCTTAAACTTCATGAGTTATACAAGAGAATCCATGCCTACTATGTCATGAAGGGTTTCAATATTTTTCAGTAGCTACATATTAATAGTGACTGTGTAATAGACACTGATTTATATTTTTAAATGTCTCAATAAGATAGGTATTACCATAACAATATTACAGATGAGGAGAATAAACTCAGAGATATCATTTATCTTGCTCCATGTTTCATAACTCATAAATCATAAAGTCATGATTTAAGCTCCTATCTCAAGTTGCAAAGTCAAGTTCCTGCCACTAACTCTGCTGCTTCCCTAAAGCATAATTTTCAGAGAATGATATGACTAGTGTTAGGAATAGGCAAAGAGGAAGCCATTCATTCATTCATTCATTCAGCTAATATTTATTGAGGTTTTCTATGGGCCAAAGTACTGTTCTGGGGGCTCATAAAACAGCAGGAAATAAATTTGGCCATTCTTGGTCTCACATTTCAGTGGTGAGGATTTTGGGAGGTGACATTAAAAAAGATAAATATATAATGTGTCAGATGGTGTTATATGATAGAGGAAACTAAAGCAATGGAAGCGGGGACAGAAGGTGGTAGAATGCTGTTTGACAAATGATGATTGGGAAAGACATCTCTAATGAAGTGACATTTAAGCAAACTGTGAAGTCATTGATGGAGTGAACCATGAAAATACCTGGGAAAACATTTCCAGGCAGAAGAAAGAGCAGGTACAGATTGAGACCCTGACAACAAAAGGGCACTGATAAACAGGAAGGGTCCAGGGTGACTGTGGAGAGGCAGCAAAGCATAGAGAGGAAGATGATCAGGCAAGTAAGGGTAGGGTGGCAGGGCAGCCCATCTGGGGACCCACGGGCCATACTGAGGCATCAGATGAATTCAGAAACAATCTCCTCTGACTTGACTGGTAGATTTCAGATCTTGGCAAAAGTAGTTTCTAACGTTCTCAACCAATTTGGGGTTCTGATAAACTTGATGCAAAGGTCTTAATGAATTTTTATACTTGCTTTGTAGGCATCGTCTGTTAAGAGTTGAGTAGAATCACAAACAATGATTATTTTGGTGCCTTATGAAATCAAATTAATGATCTTTCCAATCTAGTGTTTGGTCTCTGAGGGGACATATCTTGCAGAAAAGACAATTTTCATTCATGATAACAAAACACAAATAATCAAGGATGAATATCAGACATAGTGAAATACGACTTTAAATTAAATAAAGTAGCAATACACTTCTGTCTTTGCATTTGGAATTTGGAAATCTTGTGATTTTCAAAAACAAGTCTTATTTTGTTACTTATCTTGCTCCAAATAATTATCCTTAAGTTTAGTTCTGCAAGTGCTTTATCAGGGCAGAGTAAATTTTCCAATGGGGTAAAAAAGATTAAATAATATTCCATTATGGCAGTTTGGTCACATAATGTTAATTGGGAAGAAGACAAATAGAAAAGTTAATTTCAATTTTACGTGACCCAAGGTGTATGTCAGCTTCCAGTTGATTCAACTTGCATCCTTCACTTCTCCCACAGATTGGGTACTCCATGTGGGAATGCCATCTGAGTAGAAATTAAATGATCTATTCTCCCACCAGTGCCTAAGGAATTTCAGGGGTAACTTTCATTAACCTTGATGGGTCTTACACATAAAAAGCCCCTGAACCACAATGGGAAACTGAACTCCAAAGAGTTTCTTCTACTTCCTTTCATATTGTTCATTTCATCAAAGAATGACAATAAAGCATTTGTCATTAGAACTTTACACAAAAGTATGTTAAAACTTTTGAGTGGGACTAATAAATGATTCATTAAAAAGTGTCAAAGATGATTGCTATGGACACATTCAAAAATATTTATTGGTTAAAAAAGACAAACCAAAATAAAACATGACACAGTAACTGCTTCTCTTATTCCTTCTCCCAGCTTACAGGTGTTAAGATAAGTTCCTTTAAAGAAGTAAATCATCTGTGCCAACATTTGTCACATGCCTATGATCTGAGTGTAGCTCTAAAACTTATTCTTCCATCACATCATCACTACGTGTCTGAAAGTTACCACGATGTGCTGTGCTTTGCATCGTGATTGAGCTTCCTCTGCATGGGAAATGCCACAGTGGGCCTCTTAGTCTCAAAACTATGCCCATTTCAGTATCAATAAGGTAAATATTAAATACATTTCTTTTAGAAAGGACAGCGCCTCTTGCTCTCTCACTATGTCACCCCTTACTCACTCATCAAGCACAAGAGCTCATTGACCCTATTGATAGGAAAGGCTACAGAGGATTGCAAAATTTTGCAAATTAGTTTGTGTCCCCTGTGAGTTATAAAGTAATTTATACTTAATGGGAATTATAAAAAGGTCTTCCACCAAAATGTGTCAAAGAGGCAATGGGTTAATAAGAAATGTGAACTTAAATTCCATAGAGAGGAGGCTGAAAGCCCTGCTCCAAAAGGAATGGATGCATGAGGGAACACGGGAAATGTGGTGAGAGAATTCTGGAAGGAGTGAGCAAAACAAGAGAAAGAAGCCTCTAAATTGGTCAAAGGATGTGTTAAGCCCATGCCAAAGCAAGTGACTTTAGTAGAGAGTAGGCAAAAATTTAAAAAAAAAAAAAAAAAAGCTAGTTAAGTTAATTGCTCATGGGTCTGGCTTCTCTGGTGATGAAGAGAATAATAAGACAAATTGTTAGATGTCAGAGTAGACAAAAATATTCAGTTAACTGATGCCGGTTCTTCATTTTCCAACAGGCTGTTGTGGTTTATAAATGCAGCATTGGTACGTGAATGTGTGTAACAGTTTGTGTACACTCGTATGAATGAGGTGGGATGGAAGAGGAAGGGAGGCAAAAAGGGGTCCTTATCGCAAGGCAAGCCAGTGATAGTGACATATGGGACTTCAGTTTTCCTAAGGTGCAAAGCCCTAGCCTTACAGTAGTGACCTTTGCTTAGGCAATAAAGGTTAGATATCTAAAAATGTTAAGTTGTTTTAGATTATAATTTTTTAGTTTTAAACATGGTGTTCCTATGTGTATTATGTTACTGGTAGTTGGCAAGATTATATTTTACACACTTCACCCCCCCCCCCATCCCACCCCCACACACAGAGCTGCATACGCATGGAGCATTATTGGGTCTATGTCATCATATTGTATATGAATCATGGAAAATACTTTCAGAACAAGAATTCTCAAATAATATTGGGAAAATACTCCTATAACTAACTCTCTGTCTCTGTCTCTGTCTTTGTCTCTGTCTCTCTCCTCTCTCTCATTAGTTTATAATCATATAAGCTGACTCTGGTTAATCCAGTCAGAAGCAAAGATGTAAACGCTCAAAGACTTTGGGTGCTTAACCATTTGTTCTTCAAGAAACTTTAAAAAGGAATGGGAGATCTTGGCAATTGCTTCAAACTTACAGTTATTTTAAAATAAACTGATACCAATACTGATTTTTATATCAATAAAGATGTGGCCATTAAATAAATTTATTCAAAATGATATGTAATTCCAAGTCACTGGTAGTCCTTAACTGATTAAATGTTTTGCATTCTTTGCAAAATACTGAATAATCTGGAAGAATTTAACCTCAATTCAATTAGTTAATGTTACTGAATTCTGGTTTGTTATTTGTTGAATTAGTAATTGGTCCTAGCTTCACCTTTAGGCCTGAAAAGATACCCAATATGTACTTTGGTGGCTTTGAATGGGTAACGGTCAATGGTGGATTCTCTTTCTCTGCCATCCATTTTCTCCCACTATTGACTCCCATTTTTCCCTGAGAAGAAAAACTTAATGCAGCTTGCTAGAGAAGCTTTGGGAATGGTGATTAAAAACAGGGACATCAGAGCCAAATTGTCTGAGGCTGCAATCACAACTCAACCACTTCCTAGTGGTTTCTAGCAGGGCAACCTTAGGAAAGCACTTCAAGGTTCAGTGCCTCAGTTCACACTCCTGTAAACTGATAGTAAGGGACATGACTGATGAGGTTGTTATGAAGATTAAATGAGTTACTGTTTATCAGGTGAACAGAGGAATGCCTGACACATAAACATATGTCCTCAACAAATGTGATATGACCAAGGAATTATGATTACTTTAAATGACCATAAAGAAATAGCAGCAGTCAGAGAGGAAAGAATCCAAGTTCTGCTCTTTGGGCATTCTTCCACTCTATTCTAATCTCACTTTAGCCCAAACACTTTGAGACTCAATTATGCATAGGGAGGGTGCCTTCCCAAGCCTTTCCACAACTCAGTAAAGAAAAACGGCTTCTCTTGTTGTTCTTACAACTCTATCTTCAATTAACACTAAAACTGCAATTTCAGAAGATCTGGGTCGACAGACTTCTTCTATGGACTTAATGGGAAAAAAAAAAAACCCAAATTTACATATCTTCTGATATGAAACATGTCTCATATATGTCTGCTTTATCCCACAAAAGGAATTGAGCAGTTATCTATTTCTTTAAAACAAAGCAACAAATGTGGAGCACAATATATATTCTTGTTTTTCAGAAAGGAATAATTGTCTTCTTCTGAAAGTTTTGCCTGTGGAATTAACTGCACTTTCCCACACTCCAGACAGTAGCCGCAGATGGGAAGCACTGATATGCCCATGCTGATGACCTCTTTTCCACATAAAACCCAAGTTCAATTGCATTTTTACTGTTTAAATTCATTATAGTAAAGTTAGCCTGTAATTTCTTGGTATGAAGAAGAGTAAATCTAAGACATAAATTACTTAATATCTCACAAATCAAATATGATATAAGTAGGGCTGTAGGGAAAAATGGATCCATGAAAACATCAACACATTTGTACCAATTGCCAAACAATATTCTCAGTGAAAAGCAACTTATAGTGTAACTAATTTTTTCATACTTCAAGGTATGAATATTTCCCCAAATACTGCATTTTATCATTTTTAAAAGAAAGTATATATTTTAAATTATGCTTGAATCCTTGATAGAGTGAAATCTCATAATATGAAAGTATTATCTTAGAAATACCCATTAAGAGAATTATGTGTATTTTTAGAGATAAATTTTTACTTAAGTTTTACATTTTAATATTTGAGAACTCATTTATTAAAAGTGGTTGTTTTTATTATTTAAATGAAAGCTGTTGTAACTATCTGACTCTTCTTGACTACTAATCATGTAGTGTAAATCTCAGGGAAAAATCAAGAAGCAGCAGCAACATAGAATACTTACCAGCTGGCTTGCATTCTCAGCTTCTCTGAGCATCAATGGTCAGGACCCCTGCTCTTCGCTAAAGCAAAAGGAGACTGTCTTACCACTCAGAAGGATCAAAGAATGCTTCCTTGTGTCTTTCAGCTCAGAAAAGAGGTTTCGGTAAATGAAGAGTGTATCTCTACCACTTATTGAGTCATTTCTGTGTGCCAGGATGCTGCCAAATGTTTGATACACATTTTCTCATTGAATCCTTACAATTACTACTCCTATTTCACAAAAGAAGAAACTAAAGCTCTGTACAGTTAAATAATTTGTTCAAGGTCACATAGTAGTAGAATTGGCAAAACACACACACACACACACACACACAAACACATAGCAACAATAATAGCAACAACAACAAAACAAACAGGTCTGCATCACTCTAAGATATCTGAATCACTGAACTGCTCCTGTTCAACACAGCCATCCAAAGGGCACACATTTATAACAGGGGGAGAAGATCAAACTGAACCTTCAAATTCCACATCTCTCCTACATGCCAAATCTAAATAAACATTTTATTGATACACATTGAAAGTGATTAAAACATGAAAATTGCATTGTGCTAATTATAACGCTAGTGATTTCTAGGCTACAAAAGACAATGAATGACAATAATAACACCTTCACCACCACCTTCAAGAATAATTTCTACTGCCATTTACTAGTCATTTACTTTGGGTACTTGGTTAAGCACTTTGCACATACTATTTCACTAAAAAAAAAAAAGAAGTAGCCACAAATTTGTCAAACTAAAATGGAACATGTATATGTTTGTTTTGTTTTGTTTTGTTTTGTTTTAAGAAGTGGAAGATATAGACACCAGTTTCCATTTCCCTGACTCACACTTCAAGAGGACAGATTCTCCTTTGTTCAAAGTCCAGTTCATGGAGGTCTGAATGATTAAATCCATACCTTGACCCCAAAGAACATGCAGACGGTACGAAGTCAATTTAGCAAGGGCTTAAGAAAGCAAGACTTAGACCACGACCCAACTTAAAACTAATTACAATAAATTTACTCTTCTTATTTTCTCACTTGCTCGTACCAGGTGGCAGAAACTAGATACAATATGACAAGCTTCTCTCAAAATGTATCTAAGTTAGCAGCCCAGAATACTGTCACCCTGAGCTAACAGGGACAGTAATTCTGCCATCTCCGACGGTACAACATTAAGGGAAATGAATCTCATTATTTTGGGGGTGGGGGTGGGGAATAATTTATCATCAGATGATTTATTTACAGTGCAGTGTGCATGACAAGTAAACAAATATGTTATTTTTGCCCATTGTAGTTTGATTTTAAACATGAGAAAGAGACAGAGTACGTGTCTTTCTAGGATACGTGAGTAGCTCTGACAACAGCTTTGAAAAATAAAGGAACTGCATTACGAGGCATTTAGCACACACTGATTTACATACTAGAGTAGACCTTTCATGAATTCTGCCAACGTAGAGAGGAAAGGGGAGGGGAAAAAAGGCTCCAATTGCACACCACCACTGTGCATGTTGATGAATCCCCCGGCACATGTTAATTAATGCCCTATTGTGTTTGGCAGACTACCAGGGACTGTGATTGTACACGAGCTGATCCTTTAAATGGAGAGTGGCTTACTCTATATTGAAAAGAAAAAAGATTTGTATTTGTACAAGCCACAACTATTCCTTAGGAATAAGTGTTTTGCTTTTACTGCAATTAAGAAAAAAGAACTGCCATCTATCACAATATTTTATCATTAAATGTAAAATAAAATCCTCAACCCCAGTAAAGTAAGGAAAAAAATTTCACAGAAATGTCGTTGTTTTTAAGGAAAAATAACATCGCTCCCTTGCCTTATCCAAATTGGTGTCCAAATTTCACTCACAAATGATGATAATGAACACTGTTATCTACCATCTTGTGCTCTGGATGAAGCAGAGGGTTGCATTCAAGCAATTAAAAGGAAATCCTCATAATAAACACATGGCAATCTTAAAAATAAATAAATAAATAATGTCGTCCTGGCAACGGAGATGAATTAAACAGAGAAAAAGAAACGGAAGATGCAAATTCCCATGGCTTAAAGCTTACAGAAATCTTATGACCTGCTAGAATTTTATTTTTAATCATGAGAAAAGTAAAGATTGACTAATCACTCAGCTCTTATCTTATTTGTTTTAATTTGCTTTTTATTATTGGCACTGTAAAGAACGGATAAATATTGGATGTCTTAAAACATGAGTGACCTAGAAAAATAAATTGCTTTATATTATTGCTCCTTATGAATAAAATGGACATATCTAAGAAGCTTCTGCCATAGCATCTACAAAGATATTGTAGCCAAATTGATTGTCTCTCACCATGCTAAATAATAATAAAATTCAGCTGAGGCTTACTAAACAACCCACCTTTTTCCTAATCTACATTGCTTTAGCTGAGATCAGCTGGTCTTTTTTATTTGTATTTGGGGTTTTTTTGGTTTTGTTTATTTATTTATTTTTGGTATGCAGAACTCTCTCCAGGTTTCTCCAGTACATGAAAGCTTTATTTAAGCCAGTGATCCCGCCATTGGGGTCCAAGTGCCACCTAAACCAGAATCACATGGGGATACTTGTTTAAATCTAGGCTCCAGGAACCCAGGCCTCCAGACGCTCTGATTCAGGAGCCTAGGATAGAAGGCAGAAATCGTTTATTTATTTATTTTGAACCCTCACCCAAGGATATGTTTATTGATTCTAGAGAGGGAGGAAGGAAGAGAGACAGAATGAGAGAAAAAAACATCAATGCGAGTGGAAAATATCAATCAGTTGCCTCCTGTACTTGCCCTGACCAGAGATCAAATCTGCAACCCAGGTATGTGTCCTGACCCAGGATTGAACATTTTAGTGTATGGGACCAACACTCCATACCCAAGCAATTCTGATCATTTAAATTATTCTATTTCTTTTTTTAGAGTTCAGTAGCTTTGTTTGTTTGTCTGTTTGTTCGTTTGAATTCATCAGCTCTTTTTTTTTTCCACAATATTTGATTTCATGGGACAAAAAGTCCCCCTCAGAGGGTATGGCGTCATAAACTTGGCTTCATTTATTTATTTAGAAGATTTTATTTATTATTTTTAGAGAGAAGAGAAGGGAGAGAGAGAGAGAGACATCATTGTATGGTTGCCTTTCACGTGCCCCAGCTACAGACCTGCCTGGAGACCTGGCTTGCAACCTAGTTATTGTGCCCTGGTTGGGAATCAAACCAACAACTTTTGAGTTCGCAGGCTGGCGCCTTATCCACTGTGCCACCAGCCAGGGCTGAACTTAGTTTTAGATGGCCTGACCTGTTTTTCTGAGGAGGTTGGGACCCAGCATCACATTGCCTTTTAACTCAAAGTGCCAGGATTGTTCACCTTCTTTGCCGATGGAAATGTACCACCAGGCTATGGGGATGTGAACCTTCAAGAATAGAATAGAGATCATCACAGAGAGGTCTGATAAGTGCTCCAACTTTTGGGAAACCTCTTCCTGGGCCTGGTTAGCATTACTGCTTTTAATCAACCTGGGTAGGCAATAAACTAAGGGTACAAAACTAAAGCCTTATAAAACGAATCTATCATTGTTTCTTTTTGCAATATAGGATTTGTGGGTCTATGAATAATAGCAACAATTTATTGAGGATTTACTGTGTCAAGCAAGAGCCAAGTGTGTCGTGTATATTACATCATATATCTTTTCAGCAACGTTGCTTCAAGGCCTTAAAATCCCCCATTTTATAGATGAGAAACTAAAGATTCGAGAGCATAACTGGTAGACTTAGAATTCTGTTCCACACTGGTCTGACTCAGGGCCTGTGCCCTTAACCAGGAGGCAATCCAGCCTCTAATCATAAATGGCTTTTGTCTTTTCTATCTAGTCAGCTAGTCCTTGTGCCTTATGTCTTTGAAATAAAGTCTGGGTTGAACGTGAGCATCTGCTTCCTTTGGGAGTGCTCCCAGCTACTATTACTATATTATAAGTCCTTTGAGATGAGGACAAATGGAGTGAGCCCCACCTCTGGGTTTCCTTGCCAGCACTGTCAGAACCACAGTACAATGGTGACGTGCTCAGGCGAAGTAAGTGAGGTCCTGCCGCTCTATTTTAGGACTCAGAGCTCTGACAGAGAGCTCACTGTTATATTATCACACAACATGATTACAATAGATGAAGTCACTTTCAAGGGAAGCGGGAGCCTATACCATGCCAGTACTTTGTTTAATGAGCCCAAGACAAAAATAACCACATCTAATGTGCAGAGATGCTGAGAGAATTGTGCAAAATAGTCTTTACTGGGTGCAACTCTGAAATACCAAGTAAGGCAAAGGAAAACTGCAAAATGATTTTTTTTTTAATTTTGCTTTGCCCCAAATAATCATTGCTTTACATAGGGAGATTTTTTCTTGGGTGTATCCCTTAGTTCTACAAAGCAGAATGACCAGATCCCCATCAGACTTTCCTAGCTCTACACTCACACCACTGCTCATATTTGAATGCCTTTCTTATACAGACTTCTTCACACACTCTGCCTGGCCAGTGGCATTTCTTTAAAGACAAGGGACAATGTGACTGTGAAGGTGTGTTCTTGCCCTTTAAAAAATAAATCTCTTCAAAAAATAAATAAATAAAAGAAAGAAATCTCTGCAAGAAGATTTAGGGCTGAAAATAGGTTCTGACACTTGAGTTTTTGCTTTAACTCCACAACACATCTTGATGTCTTATTTGATTCTGCAACTCTTGACCTGGTTTTGGTTATAATTTTGATTTCCAAAGTCCATGCCGCTCACCCTCATGAGTACTGGGTTCTGGTTCTGTCCCTGGAAGCCACAGTTCTTCCCTGGGCTGGCTTTGATGCTAGCTGCTGAGCTTAGTATCATCCCACAAATCTTCAAATCCTCTTTCATTTCCCCTCAACTTATGGCTAATATTGGTTTCAAGAACCAGGAACTAACAGGCAACCTTAACCAAAATCTTGCCTGATTATTCATGCAGAAGTGGTTTATGACTCCCTGCCCTCCACACTTGATTTAGACCTGTTTATGGTACTTATATTGCCTGCTATATGATGACTATTTGTATACATGAATACATCTCATTTTCTCTGCTGAATTATCAGCTCCTTGCTGTTAGGGACCAGGCCCTCAGTGTTTTGAATTAATAATAACAGTTATAATATTAGGTAGGATTTAGTGAATCTCTAATATGTTCCAGGCACTGTTCTACAAGGTTTCACTCACTGACTTCTTTTGATTCTTGCAGGTATACTGTGAAATAGTCATTATTGTTATTAATATTTAACAAATGCAGAAGAAAGTGAAGCTTAGAAGATTTCAGAAATTTGCTCAAATTTACACAGCTAGGATACGTGAAGCCAGAATTCTAGATCAGGTCTGCCTAACTTCAGAACAAGAACTCTTAATCATTGCACTGGAGTTTTTAGTAAATTGGTTGAAGACGTAGAACCATTTATAAAATTAACTAGACTGTTAAACTATAAATCCCTATTTAATGTTTCAAATAAATACATTATAGGCCCAATATTTTTAACTGTCAAAAGGAGTATTTTCCCTCCGACTCTACAATATTTAAGGAATTTATTATTTAGAATTAACATATAAAAAGTTTACATTAAAGATGTACATAAAATAAAATTCAGTCAGCCATGTTGGACAGCTAATGGAAAGCATGATGGAAGGAATTTACAATGCTTTATATAATACATAGAAGACACCTGTATTTGTTGAGTAAAAAAAGATGATTCAATTAATGAACCAATCAGTCAATGAGCAAATATTAAAAGTCAGCCTGTATACTAGTTACTTTAGAATAATTAATGAAAATTTATAACAACTTCTATAAAATATTTGGAACTAAACATATTATCAATGATGTATGTTACTGCAAGAATGGAAATATATATGAAGATGATGATTCCAACAAAACATCCGTAGTGGAATCACACCTGATGTCAAATCCTAAAGTTAGCAGCTCCAGCATGTCATTGGATTATAACAGAGATGGCTAATCCTATTTAACCATAATTTGTGGATTAAATGAAATACAACAAACACTATGTATAGTAATGTGGTACCTAATAAGCACTCAATGAAAGTCAATTCTCTTCTTCCATCCAAAGCCTTCCTATTCTATTCCTTTAGTGGGAAGGCTTCAAGTAATTATATTTTCCTGAGACCACTCTTTCGCTAGGCCTTAGATAACCATCATAATGGTGGGAATCATACCTGGGTTTCCCAGAAATCTTACATCAACAAGAAACAAAGGAGAGTCAGAGTATTTGTAGTAAATTCTCTCCCCTCTCAATAAAGGTCTAAAGAGAAACCTCAAATGAGGGCATTGCCTGTGGCTCCTTAGGGATTTTTAACTCTCCTCAGGGATCAGAAAGGGGATTGTGAGTTACAGCAAAGCCCACCTTCCTCAGAAGTCTAAAATCCACCCATGAGTGCCAAGACTTTGGACCTCAACCCTCCACAGCTTCTCTAGACTTTATAGCCTTTGCCAATAGAAGTCTAGAGAGTGGCCTAGACACCCAGCTTCCTAATTAACCATCACATTACACTTAACATCTTTGCTACCATGCTCTGCTTGACTCTATCAGGACTGATCACATTATAGCCACTGTCTCTGTTTGTGGCAGTCCTCAAAAGTGGCCCAGGATCCCCTCCTATCTGTCACTTTAATTCTCATAAGGCTCTGCACAGCCTCTGATGTATTTCCCTCTTTCACCACACCCCAATTCAGGAAATCCTTCTGCATGCTCAGAATTCATGGTCTGTCCAAAAAAACCCCTAAATCCTTAACTTCTCCAAAACACTACCTTCACCATTTTTACTCTAATGGAAATCTGGCTTTTTTTGAGGAGGTAGCTTTCCTTATAATATCTCTTAGTTGGTTTTGTTATTTGCTTATTTGTATGTTTTTCTCCCTCAATCTTCATAAATCTGGAATTGGAGGTTGAGAAAATGTCCTTCAAACCATTCTTTCTTACTTATCAGTGAGAACCATATTATATTGCTAACTCCAATGGTCAGTTTTGGTTTTCATCTTACTTGACAGAGTTGGTTCCTCCTCCTTGAAACTTTTCTTCAATTGGTTCCAAGTGCACTTTGTGCTCTTTCTTTCTTTCTTTCTTTTTTTTTTTTTTTTTTAAGATTTTATTTTATTTTTAGAGAGAGGAGAAGGAAGAGAGGCAGAGAAGGAGAGAAACATCAGTGTATAGTTGCCATTCAACTGCCTCCAGCTACAGACCTAGCTGGAGATCTGGCTTGCAACCTGGTTATGTGCTCTGGTTGGGAATCAAACCAGAGACCTTTGGGTTCACAGGCCAGCACCTTATTCACTGTGCCACCAGCCAGGGCCCAATTATGTCACCAGGCAGGGCTGATTCTTTTCTTGTGTTCACTAGCAGTTCCTTCTCAGTCTCCAATGCTGTTTCCTCCTCAAATCTCCAACAAAGTAAATATAGTTTCCTGTGGCTCAGTCCTTCGGTCTCTTCATTTCTCTTTTTTTTTTTTTTTTTTTCCATTGATTTTTGTGCATTCTCATGGATTTAATTACCACCTATATTCTGATAGCTTCCAAATTTACCTCTGGATGTCTCTTCTGATTTTTTTTTCAATTCATGTAGTTAATTGCCTAGTCAACACCTCCAATTGGAGGTATAATAGCGATCTTGTACCCTTGGTTTCCTACAAGCTATTTTTAACATAGCAGGCAAAATAAAAGATTCACAAAATAACATAGCATGTTACTCTTCTGTCCAAACCCTGCAATGATTTCCTTTTCCACTCAGAGTAAAAGCCAAACCCTAGCAAAGGCCTACAGGGCTTATAGAACCTGGACCCCATTACCTCACTGACTCCACCTATGATCGCTTGTTTCCTCATATACTCTGATCCACATACACAGTTTATGTGCTCCTACCTTAGGGCAACTTATTTGACCTACAGAGCTCTCTAACAGATAATCTGAGTCCTTACTCCCTTGTACTTTTAAATTTTTGCCCAAGTGTCACCTTCACAGAGACTAACCCTAACCTGACATCTCTAGTTCATTTTGCAATCCCTTCCCCAGCCCCATATTCCTAAGCCTCTTTACCTGGCTCCATTGCTTCTTATTCCATTATAGTTATCCCTTTTAACATCTGGTGATACTTTTTGGTTTTTAAATATCTATTGCTTGTTTTCTGTCCCCCCTACTAGAATATGAGTTGCATAATTTTTTTTATTCTCTGATTTGCCCCAGGTACATGGAAATGTGCCTGCCGCATAGTATGTGCATAAGTCATATTTGTTAAATAAATGCTAGATTTGTATAGCATTTTATGATGTATTGCCTACTGTCATGTGTAACAAAATTGTATCCTTAAGTTACCCTTTGCTATTAGTTAAGCAATAATCATTATATCTGTTATATCTGGATGCTGAGACCAGAGACTTTTTCTTCTGACTCCTTAGGTTCACCATTTTTGATACTTTATCCTGGTTATCAGGGCATTGATCTTTTTGTTTTAACTGATTTTCAGAGATAGAGAGGAAAGGACAAAGAGAAAGAGGGAGAGGGAGCAAGGGAGAGAGAGAGAAACACTTATTCATGCATTCATTGGTTGATTCCTGGATGTGCCCTGACTGGGTATCAAACCTACAACCATGTTATATTGGGATGGTGCTCTAACCAACTGAGCTACATGGCCAGGCCCAGGGCCAGGACATTGCTCTTTAAAGCTTGGCTTAAACCATAGCATAGAACAATGGCTTACACCTATTGAGCACTGAACTTGGTGTGCTGGCAATTATGCCCAAACACAAAATATAGCCCAGGGCCTGACAAAATGATGGTTTTGGACAAGAAGGACATGCCTGGGTCTTGACTGCTAAAAGGCAAAGTGCTTTTCCTTCAACAGCAGAGCTACACGGACTCTTAGGTCAGTAGTTTCTTTTCAGCTCACAAGCCACCTGGCATCCTGTAATTGGCTTGACATGACCAAATCAGATTTTGATCTCAGTATTACTCTGAGATGGCACCTTGGAAGGTGACTAATACAATTGTATTAAATTTAGATTTTGGTAATTTGCCAGCGCTTATTTGACCAGGGGAATAAGGGTCCTTTGGTACTCTGATCATGAAATGGAAATAATGGGGCTTTTGCTGATTGCTCGCGAATGCATTAAGCACAGCTCTGTCCAGGAAATATCCAGCCACATACTATGAAAAAGATAAAACATATAAGAAACACTGAACATAAGACAATGATGCCTCAGTCCCCTTCAAAGTAGGTACCTTGGGACCTCACACAGTTCTCCCAATTGCTTTCAGCTGCCCAGTTATGTTTTCCTGAATCTCACCAACAATATGAAATCTCTTCCCTTTCAAAGGTGATTTTTGTTTTGGGAAAAGCTAGACATTGCAGGGCACCAAATCTGGGTTGTAGGTGTGGGGCTGAGTCACCTAGGTGATTTGATGTTTCACCAAAAAACCCTGCATGAGACATGATGCATAAGCAGGAACATTGTTGTAATGAAGCTGCCAATCACCAGTTGCCCATAGCTGCAGCCTTCTGAATCATTCAAGTAGTTTTTGAGGAGGAATGTTCAAGCTTAAAGAAAAATTTAATGCAGATTCATTGTTCCACTCAGTCATTTTGAATGTGATGGCCACACAGTACACCTGCTTACTCATGTCATCTACCACCCCCACTGACTAGTACAGTGAAGTCGTCATTGTTCACACATGCACATTCCAGTCCACTCTCCTTGGCTGCCAGGTTGCCTTCATGTCGCTCAAACCATTTTCATTACATTAACAATGGTTGAACTTTTCCAGATAAACCTCGTATTTTAGATACAGTGTTATATTTGGTGCCCTGCGGTTAGCTGGCAATCCCAGTTGAAGAGAATGTTTTTTCCACTGAAACTTACTTGTTTCTCTGGATTTGACCTTTGGTTTTTTTTTTTTTTATGGAAAATGTTGCTGCTCTAAGCCTTACAGTGTTCATGTTATTGAGAGTTGTTATCTTTGTTCCTGGCTGACTAATAAGTTGTCATATTCCATTCAGTCATTGATCTAAATTTTCGTTGTATTTAGTTCTGACTAGAGAAAGCAGTTGAATTGATCCTAGTAATCAGTGACATTTTTAAAAAGTCTCAATGTTGGTTTGTTCTAATTATTGATTCTCATTGAATGTGCAAAGGAACATGTCAACTGAGCGACCACTTCCTATGTGCCATAGCTGTCCTGGCCACATCACACTCATCAGTTAGTGCAGTTAGTTTTGTCATCACCCCAAGAGAAAACTACCAAGGCCATTGCACAGATACAGATATTGAGACGTGGGGAGGTTAGACACCTTCCTAAGGCTACACAGATAGGAAAAGGCAGAGCCAGGGTCTAAAACCGCAACTCTAGATTGCCTCAAAATGCACTAACATCCTTTAGTATTGTACCCACCTAAAATGTAGCTATACAAAAACCAAAGAAATATGGAAATAACAGACAAAACAACCTCACATTTGAGAACCACACCTATAAAATGCCTGTAAATAGAGCCTCTAAGCCAGTCAGATCATCCCTATACAGGCCAGGCATACAGGCTGATGGAGACAACTCTTTTCATCACCTTATGAATGAAAAGCAATCAACCAGATATGTGGGAATATGATTAAATTTGTTTGAATTTGAAATAAACCGATAAATTAGATGTGGCTATTGAGGTGGAGGAAAATTTTGACCACATGCCTCTACTCAGTGCACAGAATGCCGACTAAATACCTGGTAATATTTGTTCACTAGCATATATATATATTCTGATGTATTTGTCTTAGGCAAACCTCATGAACTTATATGTCCAGGGAGAAAATTCTGGTCTTCTGTTCCTCCTTCTCTCTTTCTGCTCTGTCTCCTCCATCTTCTTCTTTTCTTTTTTCTATTGAAGTTCCTGCTACAGAGAAGCTAAAAGACATGGAAATTGATAATCCTATCCCAGGGGTCATTGGTTTCTAGGTTTTCAGCTATGATTATGGAATTTTATTATTAGAGTCAAAGATCAGAAGAACATTTCCTTCAATGTCCAATTCCTTTTTCCTTTCTGGACTACTGAGGAATTGTGTAGGCTCTGTTCTTTGGATTATAAAACATACTTTTTACAACTTCTGAATGCCTGAATTTAATTAGTTTTCTAGTTGAATCCTAATCCATTCTTAATTTCTCAGTACCTATTGTTTAAGCAGGAATGAAGCTCCAAGACTCTTACATGAACAAGAGCCTTTCTCATTAGTTTAGAAGAATCCCATCATCAGATATGTTTGATTTGATTATGGTGATTTTCATTTTGTTTTTAATATAATTTGAATGGTTTTAGATAAAGCATAGGCTGTCTTATAAATTGCAGACCTAACACCTCTCAATTGTTTAGTTTCTGACTTCCTCCTACATTTATGATACTTGCTTAGGCCCTGAGGGCATTTCAGTTTGCACCTCTTATTTAAATGAATATCAGCAGTAATATGATTTAATGATGGTTCAAGATGTCTCTAAGAATATGTACATAAGCTCATCACACAATATATTTCACTTCACATTTTATATCTTTGTGATCAGGTGATGCACCAACAACATTCTTATCCATATCTATTTGAAAAGTTCATTGCCATTTTAGCAGCATTTTTTTCTCTTAAATGGATATGAATTTTACATTTTTTTGTAAATTATGAATTTTTTGGAAGAGATATTTGTCCTAGCAAATAGATGTGGACCTTTATCTGCCATTAATAGTTTGGTGGTTTCCAATACAAAGTTAACTGCAGTTTTCCAAACTTTTTTTAAGCCAAAGGTACTTATATTCCTGCAAAAAAACACCCATGGCAGTATAGATATTTCTGAGTGACTGCCAATATTGAGGGGCTACATACACAGTATAAGGGAAAATTTGTTTAAAAGATTTGTTTTGTTCAAACTAGGGAATTTACTGACCAATGGCTAATATGTAATGAGCTGTCAATCAGGCTCTCATTTTATGAAAGCTATCCATCCACATGAATGAAGATCTGACCCCAGAGGGTACATGAGAGTGTAAAGTAGTTTGAACTTGAGAGTATAAAACACTTCGTTTGCAATATAGAAAAAAGTACCAGTGATGTTTTTACCATATTTTATTACAGGTTCATCTTGAATAGGAAAGGAATATACTGTATTGATGTAAATACATACTATATTTACCAACACAAGGAAAATATTTGTGTGTTTAAATAATCACTACTCTGTTAAGGTTATTTTATATTCTTTTCTTTCTGTTTTTCATAAATCAAATTATTAAAGAGATGATTTGGATATTAGAAAATAAAATAATTATATTTTAAATGTCTTTTATTGTAAAATTCAAGGACCTAGGTTTCAAATGTGGATTAATTTATCCTTGAAATATCTACATTATTTCTAAGTACCACTAATCCAGACATCAGAGAAAAAATGTTGAGTATATATTAACAAAATCAGAGATGAAGAACTGTTGTAACAAACTATTAAAAGCAACCAGGATTATTTCAACCTTTGTAGAAAGGAACATCTGTATTTTAAGTGAAAACAAAAAGCCCCAGTGCAATCCTTACACACATTTAAAATTGTGAAAAATTAATGCTAGAAGGAGAGCTCAGAATCCTTTTGTTAAATACTTTATTTAATAAATGAGAAAATTATGATTTGATTAGTTATGAAAGAACTGGACCTAGAATCCACATTTCTCAATGCCTAAACCATTCACATGTATATATAGTCAGAATTGCTAACCAATTTTGGGGCTGTTATGTGTCTGGCATGGAATCTTTATTGTCTTAGCAATCCTGTAAGATAGGTTTTAATATCTCAATTTCAATAATGAGTGAAATTCGTATTTTATTATAAATTCCTATTTTGAGATTAAGTAACTTGCCCAAAGTCACCTTCCAGAGAGCCAACAATCTGATAAATGTCTGACTGAATTCAAAATCTCTCCTCTTCCCGCAAAACTATGTATGTAATTTTTTTCAATTATAAACAGGTGTATAGAGTGGTATTGGAAATGGAAAGCACAATATACTTAATGGCTTTTCTCTTTTGAGCTTCTCCCATTATGTAGATAAAGTTAAATATTTATTTAAAATGTATAACCTGTACTCATCATAAGATAGTTAAGCCAGAAAAAAAAACCTGAGAATAGCTCATCCACTTCATTCATTTATAAATGAAGTAATTAAGACCAGAAAGGTCAAGCACTTTCCACCAAAGGAAAAGCTAGAATAGAGTGAAAGTTGTGGCTTGAAGTTCTCTGATTTGTCCATGAATCTACTATCACAGTTTTGTGGGTGAAGTATGGGGAGAGACGAGGAAGAGAGCCTGGGAAGACACAAATACACCACCATGGAGTGAGCAGAATGCTGACAAGGTCAATGGTAGTACATTTTTTGGAAACACAATACTGTTTGAATGGGACTGACCTTCAAAGGGCCTGGTAATATTTATTAGCTTTTAATTTTTTATTTGTAAGTCTTTTCATTGATTTGTTTTAGGAGAAATTGTTCTAATTGGGGGAGGGGGAGGGGAAGAAGCATCAATAGCACATTTAATAATATTCTCTCGTATGTAGTTCCACTTTCTGGGGGAGAGTGAGGTGGCTATAAATACCTTTACCACTTGATCCGGTCATCTTAAATGAGGGCAAAACTCCCCTTGGCACTAACAAGAATTTTGTCCAGGAATAGTTACAGACTATTATGAAGTATTTGGTTCTTTCCCAGGAGATAGAAACTCCAGCACAATTTTCAGATGGAATACACAGACTAACACCTTGTCCATACACCTAATAATAAGAAGGAAGGAAGAGAAAAGCCAGGAATTCTTGCAGGCTTTAGCCGGCTTGCTTCAAAAGCCTGTCAGCTAAACAAATACAGCCCAGTAGTGGGAGGGAGAGGCAGGAAATTAACTGCTGTGGGCTATAGTTAATGAGTAGTCCAACAAAAGGGAAGTTAGGGCCATGGAAGTGTACACATAGAATGCAAAAAAATTAGCACTACCAAAAAGAGTTAGCATGCACAAATTAGATTTTTATTCAGTCCTGAAGTTTATTGCTTTCTTGTGGGATCTGCCTCCAACTAGCTACAGAAGCTTTCCCGCATCCCCCTCACCCCCAAACAAGATGAGTGAGATCAATCAAAAGATTGAAACTTTGAAGCATGGTTAGGCTGCTGGGTAAAAGCATGCAAAATATGTCTGAGACTTCATTAAAAAATGCCGACATGACACCTTGGGTAAAATCCACAGCAGCTTAGCATTGCCGCCTCATTAGGAGTAAAATGAAGTGGTCACTCCCTGAAGATTGCCCTGCCACATTCTGACCGATCCCAGGAGTGTTCTGCTTGCACTGGGATATGAAGCCCAAATGGCCACAAGCCTCCCTCAACCAAGTCTGTGCACACAACGATGTGTTCGTTGGCTTTAGGCAATACAGCCTAGTCAACAGTAGTATATCTGTCCAGGCTTTTAAAAGCGAGGACTGATCAGAGATTTACCTACAGTTTCTTGCTCTTTTTTTTCTTTCAAAAATTTGCAAACAAATTAATTACCAACAACTTATTTGAAGAACTAAACCATTAATTAAAACAAACATTGCTCTGGGTGTAACAATGACTAGGATTTTTAAAGAAAGAGAGAACACACAGAAAGGAGGACATTCCCAAAACAAATACGTTGGTGGTACGTGGTACCGCTGTACCAGATGAAACAGGAGATTAAAAACCAATATGCTCCCAGGACAGAAGAGGAACACAGTGTTCTCCTATGTGTTCTCAATGACTGTGCTACTTCAAGAGAGGTTCAGGGACCAGCCTTACCTTGGTACTCACTAGAAATACAGAATTAGGGCAGATCCCAACCTCTTGGATCAGAATATGCATTTTAATAAGGTCATATTTTTGTACATGGAAGTTTGGGCAGCACTGCTCTGAGTCAAGGGTTCACAATGGAAAATATCATGAAGTAGTAATAAAATCCTTATGAATGGCACTCTACATGAACAACTTACCTCTGAACCCCCTTTCTACTAAGGTGGGTCCAAGTAGCCTAATCACATGATAGACTTCAGAATTATTCTAACTATAGAGTGAGACACAACAGTTGGTTGGGTTTCATGTTAAATGATGTGGGCCAATTCTTTCCATTAAAATACTGATAGTGCCAATTACTAACTTTTATGAAATATACTGGAGATGGAGAAAGAGTTGTACAAAAACTCAAGGTGCTTGTGTTTGTTTTCCAAGAATAAATCTTTAAATAATGTAATTTATCCCGAAAAGGACACAGGCAGGCCTAGAGTGAAGCTTTCTGTTGGGTCAGTACCACAGTTTACACTAGTAATTTCTGATCAAGGCTTCTTACAATTAGAACTAAGCTCATATCATCAAGGAGAAACTGTCATCAGCCATTGCCTGTGTTAGCATATGAGTCAATGATGTGCTGCTGAAGAATCCTGTAGTTAGATCAATGGATCTATTTTTATAATAATTTTTCTTGTAGAAATGCCTTCACTGTGTTTTTCTTTTCTGAAGATGTAGCAAAAATATTAGCCTGAAGTCTTAAAAGCATGATAAATGCCATGAAGAGTCAGGTGAGATGGACCATGGTCCATCAGCCAAATTTTATGTCAGACAAGATCCTGATATCCTAAAAATTTGTCTACAAAAAAACACATGTCTAGACTTCTTATTTTCAGTTACATTATAGTTCTGTGGTTTGTGGATTTACCAAATCCAGCATTTACTTTTTAAAATTCATTTTTAATCATAGTTTACATTCAATATAATTTTATATTAGTTTTTAGGTATATAGCACAGTGGTTAGACAATTATATACTTTGCAAAGTAATACCCATCTGGAACCATAAATAGTTATTATAATATTATTGCAGATATTCCCTATACTGTGAGATGGACATTTGTCCCTGTGACTATTTTGTAACTATCAATTTCTACTTCTTAATTCTTTATTTTTTTCACCCAGACCCCCCACCCCTCTTCACCTCAGGCAACCATCAGTCTATTTTTTTGTACCTATGAGTCTGTTTCTATTTTATTTGTTTGTTTATTTTGTTCTATAGATTCCACATAGAAGTGAAATCATATGGTATTTGTATTTCTCTCTCTCTGACTTATTTCACTAAACATGATACTCTCTAGGTTGATTTATACTGGTGCAAATGGTAAGATTTTATACTTTTTTATATTTTTATGTACCACAACATTTTTATCCTCCTGTTTATTGTCAAATCTAACATTTTCTAAATTATGTTTAGAGTAATATAAATGATAAGAGACATTAAGGGTCTGATGGTTAATTAACTTTGGAAAACAGAGATTAAAGAAAATTATATAGATTACTTTCCTGTGTGACTTTTTAGAGCCTTCAGTATCCTATAATACGTTATTAACACTCAATATCAGGAATATAATACACAATGCTTTTTGACCTCAAAAGCAACATATTAATGACCATTTTTATGATTAGTGTCTTGAAATACATATTTTGGGATACCCTAACCTAGAATAATTTCTAGTCCTCTCTTTGGATTTTTCCCAAGATACCCCATTATACTACTCACAGTAAAAATAAAAACAAACAACAAAAACAACGAAAATCAGCATATTTATAATACGAAATTGATCACATCATTATATACTCTTTTGTGTTTTTCTTCATTTTGTCAGCTGATCTTGTCTCCCAACTAGTCTATACCAGTTGGGAAGTATGAGTTATGTTTTATACCTTTATATCTTCCACAGAATCTAGTTCTGTGTTTGACATGTTAGTAGTTAAATACATATTAGTATACTGACCAATATTAAAATTAAGTTTTTCAAGTTTCCCTAGGTATTCAGTTCTAATATTTCAAGATTTGATAAGATAGTCTGTTTCCTGTAAGTAGAATTTATTCATGATTTTGGAAAATTTGATCCTATATCCAATAAGCCCTAGTCTTTCTGTCTTTCTGAGACAATGAATATAAATATTTCTTGTATGTGATTATCAAAGTCCTTCTGGTATCTTTTTCAGTTTTAAGTCTTTATCACAGATTTCACCTGTGTGGTTTCTGCTTTCAATGGCAGGAAGTAGACATCCCAGGCAATTTTAGTGCAGATGCACCATTAACTTGAACCTGGTTTGTTATTTATTTTACCACCAATGATTTCCTTAAGTAGACACAATAGTTGTTGGAGTTTGACACTGGAGAATAATGTTGAAATCATAAATCTAGAAGAAATCCAAACCTTTATTTATGTGTAAGGGGGCAGAAGCCCAGAGAAGTGAAGTCAACATCATTTAAAAGTGTTTACAGCCCTGGCTGGTGGCTCAGTGGATAGGTGTTAGCCTACAGACCCAAAGATCGCTGGTTCAATTCCCAGTCAGGGCACATAACCAGGTTGCAAGCCAGGCCTCCAGCCAGGTCTGTAGCTGGAGGCAGGTGAAAGGCAACCATACATTGATGTTTCTCTCCCTTTCTTCCTCCCTCCCTGCCCTTCTCTCTGAAAATGATGAATTAAATCTTTAAAAAAATAAAATAAAACTGTTCATGATGCTGCTTCAGTTGGCACATTATTCTTATAAATATAGCTGCCATTAGGTTTCATTAAAAAATAATAAGAGACACCATTGTTTACTGCAAAGTTCATTTGTTGCTTTACTTCATTTTCACCCACACTCTGGGTTCCTACTTGAATTTAGTCTTTTTACATGAACATTTCAAAATTAAGAAAGGAAAAGTACATTTTGGAAATGTCACTTAGGGCTCTATTCCTTGGGGCAGGCAAGGTGGGGGAGCAGTGAGTAGGGAAGGCAGAGGGAGACTTTTCTTCTCCCACCATTTCAGGCCACTAAAAATTTCTCTCAATAGTCAATTCTTTTTATTCCTTGGCAGGAGGTTCTACAAATATCCACACAGTATCTTTGGGATGATATGGAAAGCTTGTATTGAATTTCATGAATTGAGTAATAACAACCAGTCACAGCCAAACCTATTCAAAAGTATGATGGTTTATAACAATAAACTAGATTCTACTTGTTACCCTGGAATTTACCACCACCTTGTAATAAAATTTGAATTCCTGCAACAGATGCACATTTGGGTAATATTCGAAACTGCTTTAGTCCCTTAAATTTGCATCTCAGTGAGTGGGAAAACAAATTGCTCTTTTTCCACAAGGAAAGTAAATATGTTTGATTGTTTTAAATATCTGTCTTAGGTGAATTGGCAAATTACTTGCCTGAAGGCAGATATTATACCCAATTATTTACCAATATTCTTTATTATATTAGTCTATTCTCCAACTAAGTACATTTTTTTAAATCTTGACATTCCAAGAGGTGAAAATAATCACCCTCCCCCAAAGGCTAAAGGATATGTGACCACAGAGATACATTTTATTTTTGAGCAAAAAGGTTTAAAAAAAGTAAGAAAGTGATATTTCAAAGTCAAAGAGATGCCTCAAAACACCTATCAACCTTCCATTCCCACTCTGTCCTCATCTGGACACCATTAGGAGAACCACTAAAATTGAATTCAACTGCTATGTATTATGCATGACTGCATTGTTTGCTGTATTGTTTTATGCCAATCAGTTCACCTGAGATGAAATCAGGCAAAGAAGGTAAATTAAGTCTACTTCAGAATTCTAGACTGCTTACTCTTATAAAAATTGATTTACTAGTTTATCTAATGTTTTAAAAACTCATTTTATTAAGTTGTAAATCATATTATTCAGCACTACTACACCAGAAGGTAAAATTAATGATAGAGATAAGGACATTAGAAAAAAACACAGCATGGCTACATGACAACATGAAAAAATTGATGAATAGCAGCTTAGGAGCAGTGACACAGGGTTCAGATTTAATTTGAATGGTGAAGGGCATCATCCTATTGAGCTGACTGGATAAGGGTAAGTTCATACTGGCACATGGTTTGATGTCATCATGGGTGACATGGAACAGTGGCACAGTGAGAAAATGACATGTGGCATTTTGAAGACCAGACAAATAAAAATTTGAGGTTAGCCCTGAATGATGGTGTTTATCTTTGCAAGATTAAAAACAAAAATAAACACAAAAAGACTCTCCAGTAATTCTGAGATATAAAGCTTTTCCCTATTAACTTCTTAGAAATAGCCTAAAAGGAAAACAGAATTGATGGCAGGGATATAGGGTCTGGTTACACGTTAGTGGAAGATAGACAAGTTTGTGAGTGAAAGTTTAGTTAATATCTGTATAATTTTATTAGGATGAAAGAAATGCCATCATAACAAGATGCAGTCTACAGCAGAAATTTCAGGACCTTTCACATAACAACACTGTTTCCCATGCTTAATTATACCGATGCTCATGCCATCTCAGGAAAGAGGATGGATTTAAATAGAGACAAAAGGATCTTTAATTTTACTTAGAGATAAAGAAGCTAAGGTTCAAAGAGCATGTCAGCATGGGCAATGCTTTCTACAAGAAGTTCTGAGACAGCAACAATTTGGTGTTCTTAAATCTTTATACTGATTGATAGCCGGTCCAAATCAGCAAGTTTTGCCAACGTATCTCCTGGCTGTGGGCCCACCCTCTCTTTAACTGCTCCATCATGGCCGGCAGAATCCATGTCTCATCTGAAGTTGCAGTCAAAACACATATAGAAAGTACATCACTGCCACTCATCACAAAGATTTCAGAAATTCCAACTTATTTGTGTTAGAATGTCAGATGTGCTTATGAAGATCAGAGTGTGCCACTTAACAGCTGAGGGAAATGAGACAGAAAAACTGCAACCCTCCCCCTTTAATCATCAAATGACAGATCTACGAAACAAATTCTGGTTTCCCATCTCTGTTTTAATAAGTTTGGTCACAACAAATAATCAGTTTGCTGCCTTATTGTCCTTTCAAAGAAATACTACCTATATCTTGAATGAGTCTGAGAAACAAGGAAAATGTCTATTTTCAGGGGTAAAAATAGACCCATGACACAAAATGTAAAATTTACATTTTTCCTTTAGAGAAGGGACTAAAACTAATACAGATATATGGATATATGTTTGAATAACATAGGAGTGGGAAATAAGTTACTTAACATTGTCCTTAAAATAATAAAATATTGAACCAGTTACCAGAGACTAAAAAAATGAATCAATCTACATATACAATGATGAAGTTTGGAAATGCTACTCTCAAAAATTTAATATGCGAGTCAGGCCTCCGCCTGATTTAAAATGAACACATTTAAGGCCTAGTACATGTGACTGTCTCCTGGTTTATGAGTGAGATTGAGGCAAGTGTACACTTGCCCAAGAAAAGTAGACCTCTGCAGAACTCCCCTTCTGACCATTGAAGAATCACACTCACAGCAGGAGATAATCAGGTCTTCACTCATAACATAACCACATTCATATTTCTTTATTCCTGTAGGATAAAGAATTAATTTTTAATGATGAGCAAACAATTTTATATCTTTGAAATAAAAATAGGGTTTAAAATTTTTTTTTAGTGCATGTTACATACCTACTCTCCATGTTCATCTCTACAGTTGTATGTAAGGGGATCAGTGCTGTAGCACCTAAATAGTGTTTATAAGGTAAAGGAACACACTAAGATCTCACATGTGTCTTCAAGAAATTTGGGCAATGATGAACATGCCCCAACCTCACCTGACATTACCTCAATACGGTATCTTTTTATATTTATTACAAATGGAGGAGTAGTATACCAATAGGAAGTACAGAGTGGGAAATAAAACTAAAGAAGAACAGAGGGGATTATAGAAAATAAAGCAAAATACATAAGATAAAATATAGGCAAGTGGGGTGTCTGGACAGGAACATTTTCATGTGATGAAATGCTATGCAACCAAGTTGATCTTGTGTATTATGGTAATCTACTCTATTAAAATTTGTATTCATTCACTTTTTAAAAACTTCTAATTGGCATACAATATTACATTAGTCTCAGGTATACAACATAGTGATGCAATATATTTAATAGTCCATGAAGTCATCATCATGGTTAAGTCACAATCTGTCACCATACGTTATTACAATATTATTGACTACAGCCCTTTTTTAAACATTGTGAAACTCATTCTTATATGCTAACCTTATCTGAATAGAATAAAAGTCTTATTTTTTAAAACTTATAATGAAATACAGAGATTAAACCCTTACCTTCTTTTCTTGGCAACAAGTATTCATTAATATCCACATAGGAAACTGGAAATAAATGTATTTAGGGAATAAAAAAGAGCTCATCATTCTAAGTGCAGAGAAAAGTAAACTAAGAAATAAGGATAATGAAAGGAAGTACAATATAATTACAGCTGATTTTTCACCTTAAGAACTGGGTCACTGGCTAGTTTATCATGGAAAGGATCTAGCAATTGGTCCTGTGGAGTGATTTCTACAAAAAGCTTAGAACAATGGTTGTTTGTGTGTGTGTGTGTGTGTGTGTGTGTGTGTGTGTGTATTTGGTGGGGGGCGGTTCTTACAGGAACTGACCCACTAGTATGCTTCATGCAAAAGAAATGAAATAGCAAAAATACCTAATCCCTTTCGTATGGTTCATCAGTAAAAAGTGGATTTTCACCTAAAATATTAAATACAGGGAAAATTGTTATAATATCAACACAGATTTTTCCCATTTAAAAAGCCCCTTTTTATAGAACAGGAGAAGAACATTTTAATTGTTCTATAAGTATGCATCCTCTAAAATGTTGATCCAAATACAGATACCAGTTGACTGATAATGATCCATCAAATTTTGACTGTATGGACAAAATGTCAATTATTAAGGACAAATAACATGGTCATGTTTCAAAAGTGATCCTAATGTTTTGATTGCACAATCAATATTGTTTTCAACTCCTCAGTTTCCAGTGTTCAGGTGGGTAGGCAATTTAAAAAATACCATGACCCCTGGCTGGTGGCACAGTGCATAAGGTGCCACCCTGTGAACCCAAAGGTCGCTGGTTCGATTCCCAGCCAGGGCACATAACCAGGCTGCAAGCCAGGTCTTCAGCCATGTCTGTAGCTGGAGGCAGGTGAAAGATAACCAGACATTGATGTCTCTTTCCCTCTTTGCCTCTCTCCCTTCCCCCTCTCTAAAAATCATAAATAAAATCTTTTTAAAAAATACCATGACATTCAACATTCCTTCACAGTATGGAAGGAGCAGAGAGGAGACCCACAAGGTCATAAGAATTTGTCTACCAGCATTCAAATCTTGAAAGTATGGTTAGTTCAAAGTTGCCTTTACGGAGATAAAAGTTCTCAGTTCTTACCCTGCTGGACTGGGCAACTATATGCTTTGCTCCTTTAAGACTGCACTCACAAGATATGTTAGTGAATGAATTCTTAAAGACAAAGACATTCCTTCAATCCTTTTAATACAAACAAGGTTCTGGACTAACTCCGTGGAAACAAGATAATGGATGGGTGAAGCTTTAAAAATAAAACAAGTGCCTTCAACTGTTCTAAATTTTTTTTAAAAACAAAACACAGTTTAAATAGCCACACCAGTCAGGGCTAGGGTAGTTTCTATTTTCGTTTAGGTTCTAGAACAATATTGAGCCCTCACTAGTGTGGCAGTGGTTTGGCCCTCATCCTGCAAACCAAAAAGTAACCAGTTTGATTCCTTGACAGAGCACATGCCTGGATGGTAGGCCAGATCCCCAGCTGGGGGCATGCAGGAGGGAACCAACCAATATTTCTCTTGCAGATCAATGTTTCTCTCCCTCTCCTTTCCCCTCCTTTCCCCTTTCTCTAAAAATAAACAAATTTTTTTTTTAAGGAAAAACTACTTTGTTTCTTACAGGCAATGTGGTGACTATAGAGATCAACTAACCAGAGCATAGGCTTTTGGAACAAGCAACTCCTCCTTCCTTCAATTGTTTGCCTTACTCATAGAAACAAACTGTACAATTCTCTGTTCCTAAGTTAGATGATAATTCAGTATATTCATACATTGCTTATTTAATAAACCCCCATATCTAAGAATTTCCCAAATTAATGCTAAATAGAAAAGAGTAGCAAAAAGGTAAATATTTTTCTCCTGAAGCTAATCTTTTATTAATCTGCATACATGTTGTTCCAAATATATACATGTAGATCGCCACATATATATGTGCATAGAATGTATAAATACATATATATTATACATGAATGATTTATTACAGAAATATCAGTGTTTCTAGATTACACTGCATACTTGATGAGCTGTCATTAGTGCAGAAAGGATACATAGCTTTTCAACAAAAGAAAAGAATGAGGCTGCCAGAGTGTTGCAGTGGTTTGAGCTTTTTTTTTTCCTCCAGCATCTATCCCTGCCAATCTCCGCACTGCCAGTAGGGAAAACCATATCCATGGCAACCAACCATACCATTCCAACCCACATCAATGACGCCTCCAATCTAAACTGTCAAATATTCTATGCACATCATGTAAAATAGGTCTCTTTCCCCTTATACCTCTGTGCATCTCGTTTCCGTGGCTACATGTTTATGCAAATGAGAATTGTCCTTTCTCTCTCAGGTTGATTGAACACTGAATTTGTTTTGCACCTTGGCAATGCAAAGCCATGCTGTCTTGCCACCTGGTCTACCACATAATTGCAAAAAATTACATTATAATGATAACTGTTCCCAAATTAGCCTGATAACACCATCTACCTGCCTTGTGAGCAAAGGAAACAGCGTGCAATAAAGAAGCATGTTAAAACAGAGTCGAGATAGGGGAATAATGTTTAATTGGCTCTCCAGAGTCTACTAATTTTCAGAATGGGAAACCTAGTGTTTGATTTGTTCTTTTTAGTCAGTGAGAAGAAAAAATATCCTTCATAAATTCTGAATGACAAATTTGCCCATCCTTTTTTGCATGTGGTTCCAGCATCCCAAGGAATCTAAAGTGTCATTTCCTCTCTGGCAGAAAGGAAGCACAAAACATGCTAGGTATGTGCTCTAAATTTTCACTCAGTCTCAGCTCCAGCTATAAAAATTATCCCAACCCCTCTGTATCTCTCATTCTTTGCCCAACCCCTTCCAAATTTTGGATCAATATCTTTCATTTAAAGTTGAGATGCAGGATTTTTACAGGATGACACACATTAAAATAAAATAAAGCTGGGAAGCTAAAAGAATTACCTTCTCTCCTTCCCTGTCATCTTTAATCTATTGCTTCCGCTAGATTATGTCCTGTAAATAACTTTGTTGTGGTGGTGGTGGTGATAGTGGTTAGTACCTTTTTCAGAAAAATTATACTTAACATTTTGCAAATAATAAAAACAATTGCTTTCTATTTAGTTTATTTTAAATTATAATACATTAATATGATGACTTTAAGGACCTTTTCATGTTAATTTTTCTACATAAAAAGAAGAAGAAGAAAATGAGCAGGTAAAAATGTGGTACATAATGTATTTCCCCAGGATGTAAGTAACAAAATAATAGATACTAGATTCTATTAAGATATATATTGAGGATATATTTTACTTCTTTCCCTGCTTAAGACCTCTCTACCTGCAAAACAAATTCTTCAGATTAAAAAAAAAAACAAGAACAGGAACAATTTTATACAATTTTATGCGATTTTTGTTTGGCTTATCTTTTGAACTTTGTTTATAAAAACGACAAGACACCTTTGAGTAGATTAGGGAGAAACAAAGATTACAGAGGTGGACAAGGGTTTTGATTTAATTAGATCATCTGTAAATGTATCCTGGTCAAAGATAAAAAGTACAGCCTAGCTGGTGGCACAGTAGATAATGTGCCAGCCTGCAAACCCAAAGTTTGCTGGTTCTATTCCCAGCCAGGGCACATAACCAGGTTGCAAGCCAGGTCTCCAGCCAGCTCTGTAGCTGGAGGCAGGTGAAAGGCAACCATATGTTGATGTTTCTCTTTTCCTTTCTCCCTCCCACTCTCTCTAAAAAATAACAAAAATACAATCTTTAAGAAAAAAAAAAAGATAAGTATCAAGTTTCCAAAACCAGAATCTTAGTCATCTATTCCCCCATCTTTCCCTACACGCCTTTCAGGGTTTAGCTGAGCCCACCCCCCATTTTCTCCGTGCCCAGTAACATAAAATACTGACTGCCTCTCTCATCTCTTGGCTCTATCAATGCTGTTGTTTCAGCATTTCATTAGATACCTTTCCCTGCTGGTATGACATGCTCTCTGACAAGATTGTAAACCCTGGGGCAGAGTTAGGGGAAAATAATTTCATATAATTCTTTTGTGGTTTCAATCCTTAAAGTGAATATTTTGCTCAGTTAAATTGAATATCAAGCCTTGATTGTTCCTGGCTTTTAGGCTGAGATATTCAGGCAGTGTATAGCTAATAAATATGCTTCAGGTCATGGCAGGAAAAGAGAAATCAATGTTAGTTGTTCACAATGTTCAAGGAATCATGTCAAACATTTTTACATATGGAACAGTACTTTCCTTGTTAAAACTTACTTTTAAATCACCAATTATATTTTTCAAAAGCTGCAACATCTGAAAGAGGACATGATGCCTTTAAAGATCCTGTTTGATTGTTATGTCTCTGCAGCGCTGTTGTTTCCTGAGCACTGTTCTTGGCTCTTTGGGGAATTGCTAAGAAATGGAAGACCTAACTTTGCAAAGATCACAGTCAAATAGACTGAGAAACACATATAAACATAGGTGATACAAACAATTACAAATCATGTCTCAGTATCAATTATGACATGACTGTTAATGTCATTCCAATGGATTTAATAAATGTAACACATATAATTTCCAAGCATTTTGCAAGGCTAAAAGAAAATGATCACTGGTGTTACTGTCTGAAAAAAATAAGGATGGATGAATAGTTTGAATCAGATTTATCTGAAGAGCACAATTTTTTAAAACCTAGGGTTTGTACATCTGGACTGTCCCCATTCAGTCTTAATGTTGGAGCTTCTTATTTTTCTAGTCTTTCGCTATGTACAAGAAACTTGCTTTCAGAATTTCACTCTATTCAGGGAATTCCTTGTTGAACTTATCTTACTTTCCCTTTCACTTTGCTTAGACCTGTGAAGTTAAATAAGACATTTGTTTGCAAAATGTGAAGACCAAAAAGTTGGTCTCAATTTTACAAGTGAAGAACAGAGTTTATGCAAATAGCTACAAATTGCCTCAATTCTCTTGTCCACCTTTTTGTACTTATGCAGTTTATCCTGTCTAGATTTCTCCTATAAAAGATTTTTTCACCTATAGAATCATTACAGAGAAAAACAAACAGAAAACAAAAGCCCATCTACTAAGAGTACCTGCTTACTTCAGAAGTGATATCATTTAAACAATAGTAAATTATTATGAGACACTATTTTCTGAGCACTGCTTTACATAATCTAAATCATTTAATCATCATAACAGCTTTATAAATTACGTACAAGTATTTACCCTGTTTTACAGATGAAAAAACTGAGGCATAGAAGGGTAGCCAAAGTTATGCAGCTATCAAGTATTGGATCTCTAAAGACCAGCTTATCTTGCTGTAAAGTCTTCAAAGTGTTGACCTTTTCATTTCTATGCCATATGACCTTCAAGAAACCTATTTATTCTCAATTATCACAATAAAGTTGTAGCAGTTAAAAATCTCTTTAAAATGTAATATTACAAAGTTCTCTCTTCATAACTCAAATTCCCTTTCATTTAATCCTTCAAAGCATGAGATTGCATCTTCCCTTGAGGAAGATTCCCTTGAGGAGAAAAAAAATAAACCTTCCTGAAAGACTTCAAAATTGAAACCATTACTTTTAATGCCAGCAATAATTTAGAAAACCTATGGTGATTTAAAAAATATCCAGACATATGTCCATTTGGTAAGTTAGTTAAAAAACATTGCATACTTACTAAGTGCGAGCACTGTTCTTGGCTCTAAGGATTCAATAGTAAAAGAAAGCTCATGACCTCATCAGACTCACATTGGAGTGGGGGAAGAGATTAGAGGATAGGATAGGATAGGATAGGATAGGATAGGATAGGATAGGATAGGATAGGATCTGATGGGATAGAATAGGTAGAGTAGGTTATATATGGTAGGGAAGGGTCAGATAGGATAGGAGTCAGATGGTAAAAAGTGTTATGAAAAATACTTAAACAGAGTAAGTACATATATGTACAACAAAGAAAAGAGGGCTGCCCTTTCATTAGGCCAGGAAAGGTCTTTGGGGTATTTGAGCAGAGACTTGAATGAACAGAAGCCAGGACCTGGCTTGCCTAGGTTCCAGGATTGTTAGGATGGCTGAATGGAGTAAGGGGAAAATGGTTGCAGGAGATGCCTACAGTGAGGCAGCAAAAGGAGGGTCTTGCAGGAAAATTTCTGTACTTTCCCTTTTACACTGAGGGTGATGGGAAGCCATTTGGAGTTTTCAGCAGGGGAATGATAGTCACTGACTAATTTCGTAAAAGAATTACTCTTATTCAGAGTGAAATATGAAATAAAGAGTTGGGTGAAATTGTCCAGTTCAAAAGGCTTTTGTAATATCCCAAGAAATAAGTGGCAGTGACTTGTAGTAGAGTGTCAGGAAATGAATGACCTGTGAGAAAAAATTTTAAAGTTGTAAACTACAAGATTTTATAATGCAGGGTGGGGTAAAAGTGGGTTTACAGTTGTTTGTATGGGAAATAATACAATATTATAATTAATAAATAATAATTCAAGAATAAACTCTGTATCAGGTACTCACAACTGTAAACCTATTTTTGCCCCATCCTGTATATTGGATGTAGGATGTGAGAAAAATAAAGGATAGCTCTGTACATAATGAAATAGAAAGTTTTATGCTTATATAAGAAATTGTAGGTAAAAGAAGTTGATGACAAATTAAGGGATAGCTAATCCTTTGCTCATGGTTATGATTATGAGTAAGATGAAATGTTTTTCATCATATTGATCATTTATATTCTTGATATTTGTAATTGCCTGTTCATATACATTGCCACTTTTCTATGGCATATGTTCATTATTTTTATTATAGATTTGTAAGATTTCTATAAATTAACATCTTAGTTATATTTTTTCCTTGTCTGTCATTTGCTTTTATACTTGGACTGTGGTATTCTTCCCTATACAAATGTCTTAAAATATTTATTTAGTTAGATATATCAAGTTTTGCTATAAGTCTTGATTGAAAGGTCTTTCTTGACCTATACATATCCCTTTTTATTTTATTCAAGCTGTTTTAAATTTCATGTTTTATATTTAACCATTTGGAGAATTTGTTTTTTAAGATGTGGATTAGGGCTCTAAATTTTTCCTTGCCAAATGGGTAACACTTTTTATCAAATTGAACCTTTTCCATGTTGATTTTAAATGCTCCCTTTATTATATTACTAAATTCATATTGGTAGTTTTGTCTGTAAAGTATTAAAGAAGGAAAATGCCTAATATGGTTGAGACTGAAAAGAAATGAGCTCTCTGATAGCTGGCAGGAATAAAATTAGTAGAAACTTTCTAAAGTGTAATTGGAAGTAAGGTATTAAATTCAGAAATCATTCTTCTAAGAATTTTTTTCAATGGTCAGATATTCAGAAAAATAGAAATATGATGATGATATATATATATGTATATCTATATATTACAGTATTATTAACAATGGAAGAAAACTGAAATACTTTAAATGTACAGTCATAGGTTACAACTTGAATGACTTATACATTCATAAAATGGAATTCTATTCAATATTAAAATTATGGTATCAATCTATATTGATTAATATGTAGCATATCAATGACATTTTGCTAAATGATAAAGGCAGTTTTCAAAAAAATATATGTATTATGATCTCATTTTAAAGGTATGTACATATATCTGTGTGTATGTGTAGTATATTTATACATATTGATATTAACCTAAACATAAGTTCTCCAAATATTACTAGCAGTTATATGCTAACAGTGGTAATACTAGTAGTGGAAATATAATAGTGCTAATGGTGATGGGATTGTGGGTAAATTTATGCTATTTGCTTTTTTTCTTTCACTTTTTTACATAAACAAGAATAATTTAAATGAATTTAAAATGCAACAAACAAATATATATTTAATATGGTTTCTGGGCTGTCAGGTCCTAGAGCTTTTGGACCAATAGATTCTGATAGTGGAGGGGCCTCTGGTCTGGTGAAGGACGTATGCAGAGCTTTCAGAAGATTTGACATGCTTCATTGCAGGCCACAGGTTGTACGGAGAGAGAACCTAGGCATCCCTGCATCTACTCTCCTTTCCAGGTGGTCAGGCGACTTGAAGGGGTGTTGACATCCACACATGGTTTAGCCCATTTTTCGTAGCAGGAGCATATGTAGCCCACAGCAATATCTTATATACACATTGGAACAAAGGAGGCTCTATACACATTAGAACAAAGAGACAGTATACCCAAAGGTGACATCTGACTGCTTAGGGTCACTGTGGTGGCTATTCTTGGGGCTCAGTGTGCCAGGGGCTCTAGGATGAGATTAGTTTCAAGGTGAGCTAGTTGGCAAACTCCAGTGGAAGGGCCAGCCATATAGAGAGGAATGGAGGACCAGTCCCCAACCCTGACATGGACCCAATTCCAAGTGTGTGTAGTGAAGTGGCTTTCCCCCCATACAACTCCAAACAGTTCTCAGGCACCAGCAGGGTGCCCAAGAATTCAACTGAAAATAAAGGGCTCGGATTCACAGTACTGCCCACTACTTGAGATGCCAGCCACAAGCCCAGGCTTTTATCTGTGCTCTATGGATTGGAAGTTCCCATGATCCCTGCTTCTTGGGTTCAATTAATTTGCTAGAATAGCTCATAGAACTCAAGAAAACGTATTTAGTCACTAGATGGATGGTTTATTGTAAAAGGATGTCCCTCAGGAATAGCCAGGTGGAAGAGATGCATTTGGCAAGGTGTGTGCAAAGGGGCTCAGACCTTCCATGATCTCTCTAGCCGCCACTCTCCCTGCTTTTCTCTGTTTCCACCAACCCAGTAGCTTTTGAATTCAGCCCTGTTGGGTTTTTATTGAGCCTTCATTACTTAAGCATGACTGATTAAATCATTGGTCATTGGTCTATGGTGATTGAATCAATCTCCAGCCTATCTCCCAAATTGGGTGGGTGGGGACAGTGTGGGACTAAAAGTTGCAACCCTCTAATCACTGTGTTGGTTCTCTTAGCAACCAGCCCCCATCCTTAGGTGCTTTTCAAAAATGACCTCATTAGCATAACCTTGATTACTTTCAACACTTCAGAAATTCTGAGGGTTTAGGAAGCTGTTAGCTAGGAATTGTGGACAAAGACCAAATATATATATATATATATATATATATATATATATATGGAACTATATTTTGATAATTTGAATATCCAACTATATATATATATATATATATATATATATACATATATATATTTCTATAAATCACAATATCACACACATATTGATGTATCATGATTTATATTGACACAAGAAACCTTAGACCAGATTCTGTGTTTATATTATAAGAGCTAGCTTGTGCCACATTTCTCTTCTACTTTCTGACGTGGTGAAGCCTCATGGCCAGAATCTCCACAGCATATCTGTAGGTGCTAAATGGGTACTGTCCATACACAGACTTCTGGTTCAACTCTGCAAGGAGCTAGAGCTGTCATGTCATGTTTGCCCTCAGGAAAACACAGTGGTGTAGGCCTTGCCCCATACTGGGTCCTGAGCTTGAAAGACTGTTCTAATCCCTTAAACAAAGGTTCTCTTGGTGTTTCCTGTGTTCTCCCTACTCTGAGGGAATAAGCCTGGTCCTTACTCTGTCTTCAAGTTCATTATTATTAAAAATAATAAGAATTTTGCTCATTTGAATGGCCAGTCATTTATTTCCCAAAGAACCTTGTGAGCTATGTTCACTGCTGTCATCATCTTCCTTTACACATGTTAGAATTCTCTCAACATAGAGCTGAGAGAATTCACATGATTTTTTCCAAGAAGGCAGCATGAGGATTCAAATTCAGCATTTTCCCCACCAGATCTGAGGCTCTATTTTATTTTATCACATAGACTTCCATAACTGTCAGTCATCAAAAGCCATATCCTTTAAACAACTAGCAAAGAGAGAAAACCAGAACAGTTTCGATTATAAAATATAATTGATAAGAAATTATAAGTAATTAGTTCACAAGATACTTTCCAAATTTTATTTTTACTTTGCAATATGAAACAGCACAAAAGAAGAGGAAAAGGATTAAAAAAATTTTCTCCAGACTGTTTTCTGAAAGCTACTCCTTACCCAAGAAAATTTTTTTCTCCAATTTCTTGGCAAATAAAACTGGAATAAATACACTGTGAAATATACTGATTTATATGTATTACAGATGGTTTACTAGGAAGAAAACGCTAAATTAGAGGAATATATATGATATAGTGCTGCAAAATGTACTGCTCATTTAATATTTCTGGTATTCTTCAAATGTAATGAAAATTATCACTATATGTTTAAAGCAGTAATATTTTGTATCTTAAAACTAAAAGAAAGGTGAAGATTGTCTAAAATATCTGAAAATCAAAGGTTTCCAGCTGAATCTGTTATAAAAGCATAATTTGGTATAATATCTTTCTAGTTATGAATGGGTCTCCTTGTATGTTAACATCCAACCATGCAGCAGTGTCATGCTCTGTGAAAATCATTGTCAAAGTGTCCAATCAATTTGCTTGTATCATGAAGCATGCCTCATCCCTATTGGTTTTCTGTACATCAACATTCAACTAATGGACTCAAAGTTCATGTTATGTATGTTAATCTAAAATTTTGCTATGTACAACCTCTGCAGAAATAACTAACCAGGAGAGCAGAGTGGTCATTTTAGTTCCATGTTTGAAACCCAACAGGTGCCCTCTCTGAGTCAATGTCAATGGAGATTTTTCTAGTAGGTAACATGACTTTTCATTACTAACTGGATCTGTCATGTGCTATTGCAAATAGTCACATTTCCTTTTTATTGATTGATTCTTAAATTAGTTGTCAATACAAGGTCAATAGGGACTCCTCTCAGACCATCCAGCTATGGTGACTGGTTAAGAGCCTGTTAAAATGCTAATCAATTAAACACTATTTCATTTGTCTTTGTGTTTACAAAAGTTCATGTTATACAGACCCATGGGTTCGCATGCTGTTTTTTAATTAGTTATAAACATTTGTTCTCATTAAAATAATGTTTTAGAAAATTTGAGAAACAAAAAAAAAATCACATTCATCACAGTAACACAGTCATTATTAGTGTTTATTATCTTCAAGTCTTTTTATAAATGAACCTTTAAAAAGTATTTTATACTTTGAAAATGTGTCAATTCCCCCACCCTTTTGGCATTTAGGTATTCATAAATTACAATTATAAACCTTGATTCATAACAATATTCTCATTAGTGGTTCAAGCATGTCCTTATTTTAATGTTATAAAAGCTCTGACAAATGTACCATCTCCCATAAAGCTATGAGCCTGAAAATAACCTACATCAAACACTATGTCCCCCATTCCTCTCTCTGCCTTCCTCCAAAGAAAGTAGCAATTATTTAAAAGTTTATTTTATTAACCCTTTACTTCATGTATATAAAGTATTTATCATATTACATATTATATATTATATATGCACACACATATAAATTACAAATTGTATTTATACATGATCCTAAAATGTATAATTTCATTTCTGACTATAAAAAGTGTACTATACTGTATGTACTCTTTTGCAATCTACTTTTTTCATTTAATAATTTATTACTGAGACATTCATAATGTTGTCTATCACTTTGTCATTCATTATGACTAAATAATAAACCACTATGAATTTTTTTCATCAAGTTTCACTTAAATGGACATTTGAGTTGCCTTAAGTATAGTCTTTCTAACTATCAGTTTTAGTAGTTTCAAGATATCCCATCAATTTCTTTAATCCATTCTCTATGTTTTTTTTATTTAGTTGCATCTAATACTTTGCTCTATTGATCAAGGTTGAAATCAGCACCTTTATACTAATAGATTTTCTACACTATATATTATAACTAAGATAACTAGGAATGGAATTATTCGATTAAAAGATGAACAAAATAGATATTTCCCATTTGCCTCCTAAAGTATAACTCCATTAGCAATTTTACAATTACTAGACTACCATTAGCACTGCTTTATCCATTTTTTTTTTGTTAATTTAAGAGATAGTTATGTTTTGCTTTTAGGCCTCACTGACTTCGATCAATCAATTTTGACATACAGAACTTCAGATCTGGAACTTAGTCTTCTGATCTTGTAATTTTTCATTTGGTGAACACAAAGGTAAGACATGAAGAATGAAATAATGGCGCATAACCTGGTTTGAAAGTCTAGTTTGAAATTCTGAGTGCAATATATTGTCAGTAAGCATTGTATATTCTTTTTTTATTTTTTTTAAAGATTTTATTTCATTATTTTTAGAAAGAAGGGAAGGGAAAGAGGCACAGAGGGAGAGAGACAATGTATGGTTGCATTTCACCTGCCTCCAGCCACAGACCTGACTGGAGACCTGGTTTGCAACCTGGTTATGTGCCCTGGCTGGGTTCGCAGGCCGGCACCTTATCCACTGTGCTACCAGCCAGGGCGTATATTCTTATAAGAGTGATTTTTTTTTTTTTTTTAAAGATTTTATGTCATTATTTTTAGGAAGAGGGGAAGGGAAAGAGGCAGAGAGGGAGAGAGACATCAATGTATGGTTGCTTTTCACCTGCCTCCAGCCACAGACCTGACTGGAGACCTGGTTTGCAACCTTGTTAGGTGCCCTGGCTGGGGAATCGAACCTGCGACCTTTGGGTTCACAGGCTGGCGCCTTATCCACTGTGCTACCAGCTAGGGCCAAGAGTGATTTTTAACTTGCAAATAATGAAGCTGAAGTTTAAAGAAAGTGAGTAACTTTCCTAAAATTATATGGTTAATTCTCCACCACACTATACTGGTTCCCAACTGATCTAATATGAATAGACCATCAATTTTCTAAATTCCTATGGGATTGACAATACTGGTTTTACAGCATTATACCTGAGCATGCCACTATAATTGTTGTTTTTAATGGGAAATATTGTTTTATTGATGATTTTTATTCCCTGAGTTTATCCTTCACAACGTGTTACACAGTGCTAGGCCTAGCATCATTTGTTAACACAGACTTACAGCGCTGACTTGTCAGATGTTACAGTCTTCCTACAATGAACATATTTCCTTACCATTGCTTTAAATCAAAATATTATTCATCCTATAGCTTTGATATCTCATTTTCAATGAACCCTTTTCAAATTCCCTATGTTCACTAATATTAACTAACTGCAATTTGTACCACATTGTGGCTTAATGAGCATTATATAAATTTTTCATGCCCTAGGAATGATCACATTACTTGGCCTATGAAAACAGTAATAGGGACTTTTTTTCAGGCTCACACAGGATGGTAAAACTTGCCAGACACTCACAACACATACCCGCTCTTTAGTCAATTACCACAACCACATACAATTGTTGTTCAGCCTGATTCAGCCCTAGCAAAGCAAACACACATTTAACTCTTGGTCTTGATAACTAAAGTTAGCTGTTTAACCCATCATAAATGCAAGTTCCCACCTTTAGCCCTATGCCTGTAATCTACATTTGAATTGCCTAATGATTACTCAGTTTATTTTGTCCAAGCTGATTAACATTTGCCAGTCATTGCATCCCTGTGCAACAATAGACCCTGGGATGATGCGTCATTCACTGTGTGTCCAAACACAGGACAAGTTTGTAAAACAAATTCACATTTTCACTTTTGTCATCTCCTTAACTCAGCCTGGAACAATTAGCTTTCCCTAGTTTTTGTTATCTAGGAGTATGTCCATATATATTCTATTCTTCTTTTTCTCCTTTTGATACAGCAATTTCTTTGGCTATAGATGGATGATTTCCACAATTCATCAGATAAAAGTTTCTCAGCCCCTATTCTTCAGCAACTGAACTACAGCCCACAACATTTAGTTAGGAAAAGCCTTTGCTATATTAAATGTGTCCTTCCTTTGTAGCCCTGACAGTCTATGCATTTCTAGCAACGTGGGTTGTCTTTTTTGTGTGTGTGCACAAATAAATGGATGATTAGGCCTTTAACACATTCTCCTCAACAGTGAAGCATACTCTGTGATGTAATACCTAATGCACTTGCTCAAGGACTTTTTGGTATTTTACAAACAAGAATGGAGGGTATTTGGTAGATGACTTACAGAAAACTGAAATAACTAACCTAAGGTCAAACAGGCAGTTCTGGGCCAATTTTGTTCAGAACCTTGACCTCCTCTGTCTTTTGATTTAACATTTTGTAGAATCCATTTTTTAAAAAATTTTCATCCAGCTAGGAGAAAATCTTTAACAGACATTTGAGAATGAATTGTTACCTTTTACTTATCTAGATACATAAACCCTCGACTGCCAAAGCTTAGCAAGAGAATTACAAGGAAATAAATTCTGTTATAATGAATCAGCATCCAAAAAACACCGCAAAAATGCAGACTATTTTAAACTGGTAAATTCTGATAGCTATGAACTTTTTAATGGATTGATTGTGTGAGTTAAAAAATTATTTTTAAAATTTGTTATTTGGATCATAACACGTTTTTTCATTGAAATTATGTGTATCTTCTGGTTATGCTCTTGTGAGAAAATGAACAAAAAAGCCCATATATGCATAATGGATTTAAACAATGGTAATAATAGTGCTTCTTCAACTACAACTCACATGGTTTCCATTCCAGTGAATATCACAAGTTAGACTTCCATAGTCATTGGATGTTATAGGGAGAGTATGTGGTTGAAGTGTATGGTCACACAGGGGAAAGTAGCAATACACAGTGACTGAGACCAGGCAGAGCCTAAAAATTATATTGAACCTCTGATTGTTTTAAGCCAAATATAGTATTAGATTATCTGACATAATTACTGCATGAAGTAGCAGTAAATTTATTTAGCTATTAAATGAAGAGTCACACTAATATATATTCAAAGGATTAGAGGTGGTAATGATAATAATTATTGATAATAATTTACTGTTATTTTCCATGGCCTTCATATATACACATGTATGGCATATTGTGCTATGAATAATTCTGATGTTTTCCTTTGGTTCATGTTAACTTTGCAGACATGACTTTAGAAATTATTTTGTACACTTCTAAGATAAGCCAGACAATTATTTATGAGGCTTGAATGCATTGTTCCACCTATAATATTCTTCAGCAGATATGATTGTTTATCAATTAAAATCAAGATTTTAGGGAATTAAAGAAAATAAAGACATGATTTGTTCCTAAATCAATGGTAACAATAATTGTATTATAAACAAATAAAAAATCAATCAATATCAAAAATATATTTTCTTTAGAATCAGATATTTGATAAGAAGTTTTCTGTTCCTCCTTTTAAAGGCTGAGAAGCCTTTTTGGTGTAGTCATAGACAGTGATACTTATGTTTAAGTGACTGAGCCTCATATTTGTAAGAAAATAAGTAAATGAAATCAAAATCACACTAACATCTGAAATATAATCATAGACTTTGAGTGTGACAATCACCTTTATCATGAACAAGTAGAAAAGACATTTAATAGGGACAAAAGTCATCTTTCTCCTAAGTTAAGTTGTTAGAAATATGAACTGCTGAATCTGACAGAAGCTATACTATTAAAGAGAGCTTTGGAGTAGAATATAGGAACATGAAGCTAAATTATAGAATGGGGTTCAGTTATAAAATGAGATATTTAAGCATGACAAATTTAAGAGCAAGGATTCTTAAATTAAAAAGTATAGTAAGTTAGATATGAATTTTCAGTGCAGTGTGCCAACCAAAGGATATAATTTTGGTATTGGGTCTTTAGAAAGGAGAAAATTAAAATTTATGAAGACCCTAACACAAGTCTGCTGCTATTAGCTCCTTACATGTTTATTAGTTCACTTTAATTCTCATATATCAATATTAATATTAACTATATGACAGACATGAAAACTCAAGTTATAAGCAACCAAGAAAATTTGTCTAAGATAATAAACTTAGTCCTTCTAATTGAATGAAAGTGTTCCAAATCTATGGTACATACAGGAAAACCTTTGAATTGCTTATACGTTCTTTTAGGCATCTTACTGCTTAAAATATTTAAAGTTTACCATTTGCAAAGATGAAAGTTATATCTATTTAATAGGCTTTTTAGTCAAAACAAGTGCCATGTAGTTGTTGGTCCTACTTATGGATAAAAAGTACACTGTGACTCAGTTTCCTCATCTATAAGATAAGCTTAATAGTAGAACTTTTCCATAAAGTTGTTATGAGAGTGAGATAACCTGAGGTATGTTAGGTTCCTTGATAAGGGATTAAAAATAGGAAATGCTTAATAAATTATCATTAGTATTTTGATTTTCTTTTTTTATTGGTTTAAATAATCATATTTTTAGAATATAATAAAAGAGAGACACTTAAATAAGACACTCATGCTACTTGCTCTTGTAAATGTTAAACCTTTCAAGAGGAAAGTTAGGACTATTACTCAAAGTGCCAAAGTGTGTCATTGAGAATGATTTATAAAGTGAGCCCAATCATTCTATTTCAGACCCTCACTAGGCCAGATAATCATGATTTTGGAAATATTTCAAGTAAAATTAGACAGCAAATTATGCAGCTTGTATGAACATACTGCATATATTGAGTGAAAAGATGATCCAGTAATAATGCTATGTTTACCTGATACGAATTAAATAGAACTTGAATATTTAAAAATTATTTTGAATTATTTTTAAAAATATTTTATTTATTATTTCCAGATAGAGGAAGGGAGAGAGGCAGAGAGGGAGAGAAAGATCAATGTATGGTTGCCTTTCATCTGCCTCCAGCCATGGATCTGACTGGAAACCTGGCTTGCAACCTGGTTATGTGCCCTGGCTGGGGAATCAAACCAGCAACCTTTGGGTTCACAGGTCGGCACCTTCTCCACTGTGCTACCAACCAGGGCTTGAAGTATTTTTTATTTTAACTTGCTTAATGCACAAGGGGGATTCATATGACAATGTTACTCTCCCAGGGAAATAGTTGCTTTTCACTTTTTTTGTGAAAGTACTTTGAAAAGCTGAAAGTAATGTATGATAATACAAAAATGCCAAGAAAAGAAGCAATAGGCTTCCCTATATGATAAAGTTTAAACACTGTACACATGTAAACACATGACAGTAAACATGTGACACTTATTCCTGAAGTCTGATTGGAAAGTAGAAACCTTCAAATAAGATTATCTGCATGTTTTGAAAATATGTTTACAAACTAGGCTATCTTAGCATATGTGAGAAAAATGAGATGGCAGCTTCCATGAAGAAATCCCTGTTCTGTCTACTCATAGAGCAGACATACCAAAGGAAAACCCAGTGGCTCTCTTTCTTTGGTTTTTCATTGATATCAAGTACTTGTTTCTAATTATGTACATAAAAAGAAAGAAAGATAAGAAAGTTGAAGCAGATTGGTCAGAGCATTCACAAGGTATTTTTAAAATTAATTAAATATTTTTTTCTTTAAATGGAGCAAAATTTTAATATATATGGGGTCTGTACCAAAAGTATCAGCCACACAAACTGTTTTAATTATATTGACATTAGCTGGATACTTTCAGGACAGACCTTGTATTAACTTTTTAAAAATTAGTCTTCTGGTTAAGATGGGGGTATAGGTAAACATAGTTTGCCTCTTTGAATAACCACAGAAAAATTACAACTAAATTATAAAACAACTATCACCCAGAATGATCAGAAAATCAAGCTGTATGGAAGTCATGAGCAAGGAATTAAAGAAGTCACATCTATCCAGATGGGTGTGAGGGGCAGAGATACAGAGACACTGAAAGCGCAGTCCCACACCCACATGTGGTGGGTAAAAATCGGGAGGGAACCCTCAGGAGCAAGGGATCTCAGCCACATGCATACCAGACCACCAAGCCCAGGGGTCCAGGAGTTCCAAAAAGATAAGTCCCCATACATTACTAGCTATAAAAACTAGTAGGCATTGGAGTGGCAGAAGAAATTGTAGGATTCTCGGGTATCTCCTCTTAAAGGGCTCACAACAGTCTTAGAACTAATGCAGACTCACTCCCTCACAGGAGGGCAACAGCTGGAAGGACATCAGTGGCAAATGGGGAGAAACTGAAGTGTGTGGCATCAGGGCAAGTGCTAGGGAATGGAACAGTTCCTAAACTCCCAGAGGCTAGGGAGCAGCCATTGTCCCTTTTCTGAGCCCTCCTCAGTACAGAGCCAAAGAGTGGTGACATCACATCTGAGACTCCATCCAACTGGTTCACACAAGTTGTCCTACCCTGGTGACAACCTAAAGCTCAGCTCCGTTCAATTTATGGGCGCACTTTTCTACAATAGGCCATGCTACTAAGACAGTGAGTCAAAGCAGCACTATCAAATATATAGAAACAAAATGAGAAAAAAAGAAATATGCCCCAAATGAAAGAATAGAATAAAACTCTAGGAAAAGAACTAAGCAAAATGGAGATAAGCAGTCTATCAGATATAGAATTTAAAACACTAGTTATTAGGATGCTTAAGAACTAATTGGATACTTCAACACCATAAAATTGACTCAGGCAGAAATGAAGGTTACACTAAGTGAAGTAAAAAAAAAAAAATTACAGGGAACCAAAAGATGAAGCCAAGAATCAAATTAATTATTTGAAACACAAGGAAGAAAAAAATTAGTCAAAACAAGAAGAAATAGCCCTGGCTGGTGGCACAGTGGATAAGAAGCCGGCCTGCAAACCCAAAGGTTGCTGATTCGATTCCCATCCCGGGCAACATAACTAGATTGCAAACCAGGTCTCCAGCCAGGTCCATAGCTGGAGGCAAGTGAAAGGCAACCATACATTGAAAAAAAAAAAAAAAACAAAAAAAAAGAAGAAGAAAAAAGAATTTAAAAATGATAGGGTAAGGAGCATCTAGGACAACTTCAAGTGAGCAAAAGATAATCACACCAAGGCACATCCTAATTAAAATGCCAAAGGTTAAAGATAAAGATAGAATATTAAAAGCAGCAAAAGAAAAGCAGATAGTTACCTACAAAGAAGTTCCCATAAGACTGTCAACTGATTTCTCAAAAGAAACTTTGCAGGCAAGAAGGGACCGGCAAGAAGTATTCAGAGGGATGAAAAGCAAAGATCTATGACCAAGGTTACTCTATTCAGCAAAGCTATTATTTAGAATTGAAGGGCAGATAAAGAGCTTCCCAGACAAGGTAAAACCAAAGGAATTCATCTTCACCAAGTAATTATTAGATGAAATCTTCAAGGGACCTATTAAGAAAAAGAAGATCAAAACTATTAACATTAAAATGTTAATAAATTTACAACTATCAACAATTGAATCTAAAAAACAAACTAAGCAAACAAGCAGAACAGAAATGGAATCATAGATATAGAGATCATTTAGAGGATTATCAGTTGGGAGGAAGAAGATAGAGAATGAGGGGAGAGGTGCAGCTATTAAGAAGTACAAATTGGTAGGTACAGAATAGATGGAGGGATGTAAAGTACAGTATAGGAAATGGAGAAGCCAAAGAACTTGTATACATGACCCATAGACATGAACTAAGGGGGGGATTATCAAATCAAATGAGGATACCGGGGGGGGAGGGGGAGTGGGGGAAATTGGGACAACTGTAATAGCATAATCAATAAAATATATTAAAAAAACTAAAGTCATGTTCTCTTGACCTTTATTCAACAATAACAACAAAAATGGTTAGTCTGTCATTATGAGAATAATGTAATAGAAGCAATGATGTGGAAGTAGGAAGTATTTTTAATAAAACATAAATACCTTTCCTGCTTTCATGGAATGAGGTAGATGAGAAGCGTGAATGTGAAACAGCTGTTCAGATTTGATTAAGTACAACTTTAGACAATCTGTTATTAAAAAGAACATTTGGAAATATTGGAGTTGTAGTTCTTACATATGGTTACAAATCCAATTTTTTTAAATTAATGATTTAAACAGTCTTGAAAATAATCTTGATAATTCTTAAGAACCTGAGTGATGAAACTTAAAATGAGTAACTAGGTATTTTCAGTAATCATTTCTATGAAAAAGATAATCAACATTAAGAAACCTAAGAACCTACAAAATGTAATAGCTCTGCATTAAAAGTAGACAAACTCCTCTGCTTCTCTTAGAAATGTTATCACAAGCCCTGCCCTGCATCACCTCCAGACAGCTACTCACTTGCTTGACATATGAGATTAAAGTTCATATAGTTCATATAGGAACCATGCAGAAATCTTACTTTGTTTTAAACATCATCTTTTCTGGAATGATTTCATTGATTACTAAAGATCAGCCATCTGCCTCTTTCATGGAAGAAATACTCATGTGCTCATTACAACCCAGCTGAGGGGTGCAGAGGCTGTCTCATCATTAGGCTTTTACTGCATTGACAAGATATGTTGCATACTTCCAAACAACAGAGTGAATTCTATTTAACCTTTCCTCTCCCTACAGTACTGTCAGTAGTAGTAGCATTGTTGCCATTTTAAAGTGAAAAATCAAGCTTAAATTTAGGTCAAGAAATGTTTACAGAAGAGTCGAAACTGGTTTCTAAACCCCATTTTGCTGACTCTAAAGTCTGCACACTATGGAACTGCTCTATAAAACTCACCTCATAAACTAAGAAATCAACTCGCAAAGCTATTATGCATGGAAGCATTTAATGCTACAGTTATAACAATGACACATACATAGTAGGAATCTTTAAAATGTTAGTTTCCTCACTATTTCCTTTCATAATTGGTAAAAAAACATTTTTCATTTAAAAAGGAGCAACAGAAGACTGCTGATGAAATCCGTTTAGAGAATGCACTTCAATTTTTGTAAATGTATTTACAGTTTGGGCATCATTTAGTAGGAAAATGCACCCTTCCTATTGATGCTTATGTTCTACAACAACAGTATGGACTGTACACACATAATGGTAATTTTAGAGTAGAAACATATCAATCACTATTTGTACATGTATTTTGGAGGACATAATGTGCTATAGTGTCTCCAAGGAATGTGTTTGTTCTGCAAGGAAATAAAATGCAGCTCTACAATAAAAGGTGCTGAATATATCAGCACTGTGTTTCACCTTGCCCTCAAACTCCTTGCACAACTGGAGTTTGACATGTGTAAATTTGACAACTCTGAACCATTTGGAATCTTGATCCTTATTCTAAAAGTTTCTTCTATTACACAACTGAAACCAGGTTCTCGTTTTCGTAGGATAACTTACTTTCAGCTTCCGTCATCCCTGAATTTTAATGTTGAGTCATGTCAGGTTAGGTTATTAATTTTTCCCTCCAATTACCCTATTCAAACACTGAAAAATATATAAATTGTAACCTAAGTCTAATACCATTCTCAGAGTCCATGTCATGAGACTAACTTATAATGAGATCCATTTGGCTTCTCTAGTAAAACTAAATCTTGGGAAATCGCCAAGACATATCTGCCTTGTCACAAATTCTGCTCTAGAAAATGTGGTGATACAATGTAGGGGACAATAAATACTTCTCTAGCTCCAGTACAATAGTAACTTCAATAAAATATTAATCTGTTGTCTGTAATACTTTGAAGTTTTTAAAGAGATTTTAAATAATCTCATTCTTCACAGCAGCCCTATCTAAGAGGTAAAATAGATATTATACTCAAATTCACCCATGAGGAACTAAAACTCTAAGACAATAAGCAACCTGTCTAAGGTTATACACTTGAAAAGAAGCTGGTTTCAAGTTGAGAATTCCTCATTTATATTTCAGAGCTGCTCTTCTTACCACACTATTAAGTCTAAGCAAACAAATAAACAAAAAACAAACAAACAAAAAAATTGAAATGAGGTCACTGAAAAGTTATTGGGTAAATTCCAAGTACAATATAATAGTCAATCACCAGACTAACACAACTGAGGCTGGCCATGTGCCTAATTATAGCCAATGCAATTAAGCAAAAATTGCCACTGTAAAGAAAGACTCAACTGGAATGGGCCTTTCCAGCCTTTTGGCCTTTATCTTTCCCTTCTTCTTCTCTCAACTGCTTATGCCTAGCCTGTATGTGTAGCAGCCATCTTGTAAGGAAGGCTGAGAACCACAAGCTAAGAAAGGTAGAATAGGAGGCTAGGAGAAGCCTGGACCTTGATGAAATTCTTGAGGACTTTACCAGCCCGTGTTTGCCTAAGATCCTTAACCTTGTTTTATTAAGTCATGAAATTTATATTTTTAATTAGCACAACGAAAAATAATTCTAACTGATTTTGCTAATCAGTAGCAAAATCAAGACTTAAGCCCAGATGTGTTTGACCCAGAGACCTCTTACACACAATTAATTATAGATTGATTTTGTGTTTCTCCTCTAATGTTAACATTAAAAAGCAGGATAATTGTTAATGTAGTATACAATTGTATATGCAGTATGATATCAGCTATATTAATATGCATAGACAATATGGGAAGAGACCATAATTTTAATAATGGTTTCTCTGAGTGGCAGGATTATGATGGTTAATTTTTTTAAAACTTTATGAGAAAATTTTATTATTATAAATGTAATACTTATAGTAGAGATTTTGCAATTTAAAGGACAGAACAAAGGATAAATAAAATGTACTAACTTATAATTTTCTCTAATTTATATTTAATTGTATATACTATTTTGTAGTCTGCTCTTTTTATTTACTATTTAAGCATTCCTGATTGTTATGAAATATTTTAGAAATACCATGTTAATGGCTGCCTATTATTCTAGCATGTGAATTAATACAAATTGTTTACACATTTTTCAGTTGTTGAAAAATTTAATTAGTTTGAAATTATTTTCAAATAAAATCCTTTGTCCATTTTATTGACAGTTCACTTAGCATAAATTCTCAGAAGCAGGACTTCTGAGAATCTTTGTTGTTGCTATTGAACTTTTTAATAGGTTCTTTAGAATATTGCAAAGAATACTTGTACCAGATGTATATAAGAGTGTTCCATTATTTAGAGGCCTTGAGAATGCCTCATGTATTTATTCACCTCCAGCTGATTACTTTCACATAACTGATTAAATGGATTTTCAGAGTATTATTTCATGTTAATTAAAATATCCCTTGCAAAATGGTGGGGTAATTACTTATGGAACAAAAAAGACCTATAGTTTGTACAAAAGGGAATCCTAGAAAAATGACAGAGCTGAAATTTCTTTCTTCTAATAGAAGCTCTTTACAGCCACATTATAAGTTAACATCAAGATGATATATAGATGGAGCAAGGAGGGGTTAAAAATAAGATGGGTACTGAAATAAAGATTTACATCCACTATCATTAACAGCAAAGCTGTTTATATATATATATATACATATATATATATATGCACACAAATATTTTTTAAAGTAGTTAATGATGGTAAAAAATATATATGAATATAAATATTTCCATGTTTAACTTGTATTTTCAAACCTTTTCAATTAATGAGGTACATGCATGATTAAAAGCACAGGGAGCAGTTTTTAAAAATTAATTTATATTACTGCTCTATTTTTAAGACATTAATTTCATTAAAAATAATAAAAGATTTTCAGTGACTTTAAAATAATTACTTTCTCCCAAAGGCTGAGTCCTAGGTACATAGTACATATTTAATATACATATATGTATTAAAGTGAACTGATATTTAATATGACCAATCTAGACTATATTTCCATTTATCTACATTATTGACAACTTCACTATGTTTTTCTTATTTTTATTATCAGTAACACAGAATTGAATTAATCATAACCAATTGTTCATAATGTGTTCTCATCATCAGTCCATGCATGGCCTATGTGTTAGTTATTATTAAATTAGCTACAGACACTTCTCCAAGGAAGATTTACAAAGGGCCTATAAGCACATGAAAGAATGCTCAATATCACTAGCCATCTGAGAGATGCAAGTTAAAACTATAAGGAGGTACCACCTCACACCCCTTGGAATGGCCATCATTAACACATCAACAAACAAGTGCTGGCGAGGATGTGGGGAAAAGGGAACCCTGATGCACTGCTGGTGGGAATGCAGACTGGTGAAGCCACTATTGAAGACAGTATGGAATTTCCTCAAAAAACTAAGAATCGAACTGCCTTATGACCCAGTGATTCCACTGCTAGGATTATACCCAAAGAACCCTGAAACACCAATTCAGAAGAACCTATGCACCAATATGTTCATAGCAGCACTATTTACAATAGCCAAGTTCTGGAAAAACCTAAGTGTCCTTCAGTGGATGAATGGATAAAAAAATTTTGGTACATTTACACAATGGAGTTATGCAGCAGCAAGAAAGAGAGAACTCCTACCATTGCTATAGCATGGATGGAACTGGAAAGAGTCATACTTAGTGAGATAAGCCAGGCAGCACAAGTTCTCACTTAATACAGGAGACTAATGAACAAATAAGCAAACAAAATAGAATCAGAGACATGAATACAAAGAACACACTTTCAGTATGCAGAGGGGAGGAGGTGAGGGGTGGGGGAGAAGGAGGCAAAGAAGGGGAACAGTTTAGTCAAGGAACTAGTACAGATGACCTATGGACCCAAACAACATGTGGGATTGACTGGGGGGAGTGTGAGGGTGGGGAAGGGGAGAGCAGAGCAGGGAAAATTAGATGAATGTAATATAACAACAATAAAAAATAAATTTAAAAAAATTCAGCAGCACACCAATAAACATGTTTTTTGCTGAGCTAACAAAAAAGTAAGTATAATAGCACTGGCTGGTGGCACAGTGGATAGGTGCCAGCCTGTGAACCCAAAGGTTGCAGGTTTGATTCCCAATTGGGAACATAACCAGGTTGCAAGCCAGATCTGTAGCTGGAGGCAGGTGAAAGGCAACCATACATTAATGTTTCTCTCCCTCTCTGCCTCTCTCCTTTCCCCTCTCTTTCGAAATAATAAATAAAATCTTTAAAAAATAAAAAATAAAAATAGAAATAAAATAGTATAATAAACACTTATAAACCCACCATCAAAAATAATAGCTAGCCCCTCAACAACAATTTTGTATATGATTTTCCCAAACACCCTTTTCTCTTTGCTTCAACTTCATGGTTTTATTTCTATCAGGATGTCAGCAGACTTTTTTTCATTTTCCTTTTTAAACTATATTTTATTGATTTTGCTGTTATAATTGTACCAATTTTCCCCCTTTGCCCCCTCCCCCATGTACCCCCATTCCCTCCAGCAAGACCCCCCTTAATTCATGTCCATGTGTCATGCATATAAGTTCTTTGGCTTCTCCATTTCCTTTATTCTTCTTAACATCCCCCTGTCTATCCTGTAACCACCAATATATACTTCTTTTTTTTCCCTATACATCCAGACAATTCATTTAATTTCAATCTTCTTAACAATCAGTCTCTCAAATCATATTAATACAAAGTTTTCTTTTCATTATTGCAGAATGCTTATGTTAATTCATTTGTTTAAAGAATTACTTTTTTAAGTAATATCAATTGCAATATTACCAAACACATGCACAAACACATTTATACACATACATATTTTTACAGATATTTAAAGTACATACTAGATTTTTGAAGAATTAGTACAAAAAATAAAATATGTCAATAGCTTATATCATTATTACATGTTTTTAATATTTTGTTTTATAAACATGTATTTTCAAATAAATTTTGCAAACCATTTTCTAATCTTTGTATTAGTTTTAAATGGAAATAATATATTCTCTCCTAGATCCTAATCTAATGTCATATTTGAAATCTAATGCAAGTAAATATTGAACAGGGTCCTGTAGCTTTTTAATGCTGACATATCTAACTGATATATGCTTTCAGATCTAGCAAATATGAATTAGCCATGAATCCTCTCATTAGACCTAAGGCATTGGAAGTCAAAAAGGGGCTTAAAATGATAATTTTAATTATTTATGAACTTGTTTTAATTAAGTTCAGTAAATATTTTTTAATCATTTACCAAGTAAGAGGTATAAATTTGGTATTGGTGATAGTGGTGGTGGAGATTCAAAGTTATTAGGCTAGAGGTTTCTTCCTCAGGAGTGTCCTAGAAACAGAACCACACGTATGGAAACTCAAACCATGAGAGGGGTAGCAGGTTAGGTCAGTGGGAGAAGTTAGGTGATTCAATATGTGGTTTGGGGATAATTGTTTATTAAATAGTAATTGGGATTATTTAATAATAAAAATTAAGATAATTTTTATATATAAAAAATTGCCTATGTCTCTCATGCCAATCACATAAAACTAATAGAGGAGAGACACATGTCATAAATAAATATAATTCTAGGTAAAATGATACAAATTCTAGTAAAAATAAAAGGAAAACAATTATAATTCTGAATTGTAGACACTATTAGAGTTCATGAAAAATGTGGCATTTGAGGTGGGCCATCAAAGCTGAGCAGACTTAAAATAGAACTAAAAGATTGAAATAGAAATATGGGAGAAGTCGTTCCAAAAGGTTATTCTCAAGCAAGGTGACCAGTTTGTCCTGGTTTGGTTGGTACTTTCCAGTTTTAGCACTGAAAGTCCAATGTCATGGGAAAGGGCAAATTAGGGCAGTTGGTCACCTAGTGATCAAAGCTGTATCTTTCCTACCACTCCTCCCAAATTCTTGAATAAAGAAGAACACACACAGTTGGTTCCATAAACACAGATAATAGAGTCCAGCTTTAAGAAACTGAACAGAACTCTGGCTGGTATGGCTTGATGGATTGAGTGCTGGCCTTCAAACCAAAGAGTAGGTTCGATTCCCAGTAAGGGCACATGCCTGTGTTGAGAGCCAGGTCCCCAGCTGGGGATGTGTGAGAAGCAACCCCACATTTATGTTTTCTTCCCTTTCTTTCTCCCTCCCTTCCTCTCTCTGTAAAAATAAATTTTAAAACTTTTTTTTTTTTTTAACTCAGCCTTTTCTTCATCTACCACTCTCTGAGAAGGGAGGTTTAAGATTTCAAAGTTTCTTGTTCTTCTCAGGTATCTCCAGCAGCACTTTCCTTTAAACCTGTCCAGACTCACAGGTCTTTCACTGGAAAGATATCAAATTCTTTTTTTTTTTTTTTTTTGAAGACCATCTCCTAATCTCTTACCTCTCTCACTACTGTATTCCTGCTTAGTGTCCTGATACGGTATTCTTATTGACAGCTTTGGTCCCTTAACCCTCTCCTGATTCTCCCAATCCATCTAAGTACTAATTAACATCCTTGTTGAGATAAAGTGCTTTGGAGTCAGAGATCCATCTCTGCCTGCTACTAACTCTAGGAACCTAAGCTGTAGAGCTGACTTCTCTGAACCTGTTTCCTTTGGAAAACAGGAGCTAACAATTCCTCAGGTTTCATCAAATCCTTGTGGGAGTAAATGAGAGCACTTGTGAAATACTGTTTTTAAAAAGGAGCAAGTTTCAGAATTGTATGTACAAAATGATCACACTTTTGTGTACAAACATAATATCAAATGTGTTTTTGTGTATGAATGTTTCTACATGCAATGAAAAGAGGGGAAAACCAAGCTCAACAATGGTTAGCTTTTAGAAGGGCTATGGCAAAGGGGAGTAATGTTAAGTAAATAATATCCACACTTTCTATTGGAATTTCATGACTACTATGCAATAAGATTAGGGTATTTTGAAATTAAAATATAAATGTGTATCAAAATAAGCACAAAAACATCACAGGGGAAACAAGAAAGGGAAGAATTTTCCAACAAAGAGAGGACTGTGAGCCACAGTGTAGGTATAATAATGCTGGCAGGACCCTGCAGAAGTCCTAATAATGAGAGGTAGGGGACAAGGAAGAGATGGGAATGGCAAGGTCACAAGACCTGAAGCTAGACAGGTGGTCAGGTCTAGATATGAGTACCCTTTGAATGCCATTTGAAAGTTGAACTTTATCCTCAAAGTAATGGGAAAGCATGGAAGGGTGATAAGAATGAAAAAATAGCCCTGGCTGGTAGCACAGTGGATAAGGTGCTGGCCTGTGAACCCAAAGGTCCCTCATTCAATTCCCCAACCAGGGCACATAACCAGATTGCAAGCCAGGTCTCCAGCCAGGTCAATGGCTGGAGGCAGGTGAAAGGCAACCATACAGTGATGTTTCTCTCCCTCTCTGCCTCTCTCTCTTCCTCTCTCTCTGGAAATACTAAATAAAATCTTTAAAAAAAATAATGAAAAAATAATAGAAGCTGCATTTTAGAAAGGCTCTGTATTGCAGGTTGAGGAGGTTGGCAAGACTGTGGATTTGAAAAGGAATCAGAAACTTTTTTAGTAGTTACAAAAATAGATGACAAAGACCTGGTATATCAATTGAGACCAATTAATATCTGTCTTTTTTATGCTGTGACTAATTTTAATAGCTAGAAGTTATTGAGATATTTGTTTACAGCTAACATTATTTTAGCCAAGCTTAAGTTGGCTAAGAATTATAAATGGACATCTCCTTTACTTTTTACAATAACTCTATAAGATAGGTACTATTAATATTTCTAATACATAAATGAAAAAACAGACTTAGAAGGGTTAAGATACTTGTCCAAGTAGGCATGATAGGTGACAAAATGGTGTAGCCAGAATCTGAAGCCATATAGCTTTGTTCCCTGGCCACACTTTCAAGCAGTATGTTGTAAAGCTTACCCATAAAGTGTTCTTAGTGCTAAAGAAAAATTACACTCAACAAAATTAAACGGGCATGGGAAGAATTTATTTTATTTTGCAGTAAAAGAGACAGACTAAACTTAATGCCATGGAAACAAAAATCAGAGGGGTTTCAAATGTTGAGGTAAAAAGAAAAAGTGCTGAAGGATATAAGGAAGAAGGTTGGTCAATGTGATTAGCTGATTTGTGTTGGTTAATTGTTGCTTACTGAAGTTAGGTTCCTACCTTCCAACCAGGACTGGAGGATCCAAGGTCTGTCCCAAAAGTATCAGCTGTGCAAACTGTTTTAATTATATTGACATTGGTTTGATACTTCCTGGACAGACCCTTAGAGGCACTATGTCCCTTGATGTTTAAATTTCAAAGTCATGGCTCTCAGGTCCTTGATTCCTGGATTGTAAAATAATTGGCAAAAGTCTGGGGGGTGATTTCTATCTAAAAGGGGCACAGAAACAATTTAGAATCACAAGTTTTCTAAAGTTAATGCTGTATGAAAAGGGAGGCCAGAGACCTAGGAGGAAGAAGCCCTGTCAAAAGTTGAGTCAAGCTGAAGGAAACATTAAGATCTCTTTGTTCATAAACTGTTCTGAAAAAGATGTGCAATAAAATTCAGTGTGTTGGCTTTAATTCTCCTGAGAAAATAAGTGGGAATGGTATATAAGGTACTGTATATAATCCATTTTATATACATTTAAAAATGTGTATAATCCATTTTAAATTATATATATATATATATATATATATATATATATATATGGTCTGTCCAGAAAGTATCCATCCAGTTAATATGAAAAATAGCAACATTTATTGAAGAAGATACAGGAAACATTTTACATAGGACAATGACACCTCAGTCCTTTTCAACATTATAACCTTCTTGAGGAAATATGGTTCATGGGTAGTGGTTTGAATCAAGTCATTAGCAACTGATGTATGATGTTCCTTCTGCTCTGGTAGAAGACAGAAGCCATAGAACACATTTTTCCATGACATGTTTCATGCCAAGATCCTACACCAAAATCTGGACATGGTTTTAAGAGTTCTCAAGTCAGCTTCTAGTTCTCCAACTGCCCGTTGCTGATCTTTATTGATTGCAGCCCATGTACATTCAACATTCTCAGGTGTTCTACTTCTTGCAGAACATGGACCACTTTCAACAAATTCTTAACCATCTTTAAAACATTTGTGCCACACTCTTTTTTTAAATTTTTATTTATTATTGTTAGAGGAAGGGGAAGGGAAAGACACAGAGAGGGAGAAAGACATCAAGGTTGCCTTTCACCTGTGTCTAGCTACAGACCTGGCTGGAGACCTGGCTTGCAAACTGGTTATGTGTCCTGGCTAGGGAATTGAACCAGCAACCTTTAGGTTTGCAGGCCGGCACCTTATCCACTGTGCCACCAGTCAGAGTGTGCCATATTCTTATTTTCATTGCACTCATTACATCATCCCTGAAAGCCTTCTGATTCATCCAAATAGTTTGTGGGGAGGAATGGTCAAGCCTAATGCCAAATCTGATGCAGAATCATTGCTTTACTTGCTCAGTCATTTTGAATGCTATGGCCATACAGTACACATGCTCACTCAATGGCATCTACTACCCCCACTGACTAGTACCGTGAAGCTGTCATTGTTCACACATGAGCATTCCAGCCACCTCTCCTTGGCTGCCATATTACACCAATGTTGCACAAACCATTTTTGTTATATTAACAACGACTAGAGTTTTTTTCCAGGCAGGCATTGTATATTAAAAGTCAACACACCAATATGCATTGTACAATGTAATATACATCTTCAAAGTAAGATTTTTCTATTTTAAAAGTATTTTAAAACAGAAAGTAATGAACCAAATGATTCAATAACAATAAAGGTAATAGTCAATATTCATTCAGTATTTATTAAGCTAAATTCTTTCTCATATACTCCTAAGAACAATCCTGGGAAGTACGTATACTTAGTTATCTTCACTTTTGTAAATGGAAAAATAGGTTCTTAGAAGGTCATACAGCCTCACTATATAGTTCTACTTATGATGCAGATGGACTACAGAGAGTTTATCATCTGTCTGCACTGTAGATAGAACTGCTTACCTAATTTATTAGACCCAATGCAAAACAAAAATGTGGGACCCCTCATTCAAAAATTATTGAGCTTCAGGAGGGGCCAAAAGAGCATTAAAGTAGATGAAGAATGCTTCTATGCATAGGGCACCATGTGACTGTAGAGATTGTGTGTCCCTAACATTAGCCTTATCCTCAAATTTGTGCTTCCAAACTTTCAGCAATATATCATCTCTCCTGAGTAAGTTCCTAAATTGCAAGGTGCCTGGGGGTAACAAGAGTTTTAAGTAGTGATCAATTGACTTTTTTTAATGCCTGAAAGAAAGACACTTTCTCATAGAAGGGTTTGGATATTTAATCCCACCTGTATCACACAGCTTCTCAGTTGGACATTAAAGTATTAGAGGACTTGAATCTTCCTACTGAGTTTTCATCTGAGAATAGGAAATGTTAGGAACAAAGGAGGTTTCTAACAATAGGAGGTGTTAACGACAGCTAAATACTAGCCTATGCACTGTGGCTCCTTTCACAATATATTCTAATATATATTCTACTGCATTTTATTAGAACTGAACTTGGATGACATAGTGCAGTACTTAGATAACAAAGAGTAATATCCATCCAAACAAATAAAATAGGTTTTAAAAAATTGTTAAAATAAAGGGAAGGATAAATGATACTGAGGCTACTACCAGGAGAGGTGTATATTCAGACTTAATTCAAAAGCTTTTTCTCATTGAAGCATAGCATGGTTGAGGAACATTTAATAAAGATATTTTCTAGAGTACAATTCCATTATTCCTAGAGTTGAGTACTATCCAAAGTGACTATTATTATCACTTGATGGTGCATAATTAGGACTTAGGTAACATTTCATTGTAAATAGCAGATTTCATTATACAAGAATTTAGTCTTCATTGTGAAAGTCCATTTTGCTTTTTGATAGAGATAGAACCAATATGAAGCTCAAGATAGACAAAATGTGATATTCAATGTGAACAGAGGCAAAGATTATACATTATATTTTTATTTTTATGTCTCTAAGATCAGCCCCTTGAAACACACATATAAACTCTATAATTAAAAACTTGTCATTGGAGATAGGCAAGAGAATATCATCAGAGTGACACGTTCACTGACTTTTGTCATTTTAAATCATTTTTAAAAAGTGGTCTTTCTTCCGAATGTATTAACAAAATGCTAAGACTTCTTGAATATTATGTTCTTTGGCTTAAGTATAAATATGTTTCTTTGAAAATAAGCAACTTCCTTATGTATTTTTTTAAAATAACTTTATTAAATATAATTAACACAATAAACTGCACATACTAAAAATATGGAATATGTTTTCAAAATATGTATTCACTCATGAAAATGTGACCAAATTAAGATAGTAAACATCTTAATTTCCTCATCTCTCTCTGTCCAACTGACACCCACTTCTACAAGCAACCACTGATCAGCTATTTGTCACTCTGAATTACTTTGCATACAGTCATGTGCCCCATCTTGATGTTGTCTCAACCATAGGCCACAGAGATGAAAGTGATCCCATATGATTACAATGGGCTGAAAATATACTATCACCTAACAACACCATAGTTCACAAATTCAAAGGATTTTCAAAAGATGAGGAAGTTGCAAATATCAGCAAGGCTATGGTTGAGATGGCAACTTGAACCTGGGTGTGAATGAGGCCAACACTGAGGAGCACCCGGAGCTGGTTCCTGAGAAATTGATTCATGAGAAGAGGTTTGAGCTGGAACAGGAACAACAGGGTCACATAGCTGAAGAAAAGGCAAGAGAAAAAGAAACTGCTGGAGAAGAAAAAATAACTTCAAAGATAATTCACAGTGAAAGGGTTAGCAGAAGCTTTTGCAAACCCCAACAAGCTCCTCAACAGTTTCAAAACATGGACCCTAACAGCAAAAGATTTTCATCAAATGAGAGGGATGTTCATGGGGTGTGTACTGCTTACAAGCAAATCTTTGATGAAAAAAAGGAAACAAACCCAGCAGACTGCCATGGATATGTTTCTGAAAGGAGTGATACTCCTCAAGAAGAGCCTCAGGAAGATCCTTCAGGGGGTACCCCAGAAGGAGATATTGTTATCATAAGAGATGACAGTACCATGGGTGTTATTGCCCCTGAAGACTTTCTGGTGGGGCAAGATGTGGAGGTGAACAATAGTGATACTAATGACCCTGGCCTTGTGTGATTATGTCTTAGTTTTTAACAAAATAGTTTAAAGGCACAAAAAAGCCATTTTTGAATAGAAAATAGTTTATAGAATAAGGATATAAAGAAAATATTTTTAGAAGGAGCAGAGGGGGAAAAATGAGATGAATGTAATATAATAAAAATATATTAAAAATATTTTATACAGCTGTTTGTTTTAATCTGTGTTATTATAAAAGAATCAAAAAGGTAAAAAATTTAAAATGTAACTGCACTACAGTTAATTTATTATTGCAGAGAAATATTTTTATACATTTAGTGTGGCCTAAGCATACATGTTTATACAGCCTATAGTAGTATACAGTAATGTCCTAGGTCTTTCATTTTCACTCACTGCTTACTCACTCACCCATAGCAACTTCCTATCCTACAAGCTCCTTTTACGGTAACTATGCTACACAGCTGTACTAGTTTTATCTTTTATACCATATTTTACTGTATGTTTTCTATGTTTAGATGCACAAATATTTACCGTTATGTGAAGTTGCCGATAGTAGTCAGTATGGTAATGTGCTATACAGGTTTGTAGCCTAGAAGCATACAGCCTAGGTGTAGTAGTAGGCTATTCCATATAGGTTTGTGTAAGTGTACACTATGATGTTCACACAACAAAATCACCTAACATACTAACTTTTAAGAAGTTATTTTTATGGTTAAGAAACACACGACTGTATTTTTTAGAATTTTATATAGATGGAATTATCGGTACATCCTCCTTTCACCAAGCATAATAATTTTGAGAATCATTCACATTGTAGCATGAATCAATAATTCATGCCTTTTAATTGCTGACTAATGTTATATTTCATTGATATATCACATCAGTTTGTTCACCAGTGGATAGTCGGTATTTTTTCCAGTTTCGAGTTACAAATAAAGTTACTATAAACATTTGCATATAAATAGTTGTTGGGCAGGTATATTTACACCCTGAGTAAATACTTAGTGTAGAATAAATGGATCATTTAATACATATGTATTTAAAATTTTAAGAAACTACCAAACTACCTAAGAGATGGAACCATGCTATATTTCCAACCAGCAGTGTAACAGATGCCCTGTTATTACATATTTTTGTTAACAATTGTAGTAAATGCAATATATATCTCTTATGTAAATGCTGGTATCTTAATAGTGACATCAGATAATATTCATTGATAATGAAGATATAAAACAATTTATTTGAAGAGGATGGAAGGTGTGGACAAACATAGTATATATGTCAAAGGCATCTTGAGGAATCTGACAGCTTTTTGTTAATTATTCTCATCATTATCAGTAACCGCAATAAAAAAGTGATCACCCTGAATTTTAAACAGATATTATTTAATGTTAGAACCTAGCTATTATTTATGTATGAATGTAAAAGTTATAAAGAAATGCATCAAAACTATAGGTGAAGGTCAAAAGGGAAACAAATTAGAGAAATTACTTTTCAGGGAGCAAAAATATAACTGGTATGTTTCTAATGCATCAGCTTTATCTGTGTGATGAGGGCATTTGTAGTTTGTTTAGGGTAGCATTGTTTACTCTTAAATGTATTCATATTGGACTCTAAACATAATCTAGAATACCCAAATGTACCAGCTAGACCAATAATTTAATTCCTGTTCTATCAGAATTTAGACTGTGCTTTTGTCAAGATAAAAAGCAAATATCAGACCTCATTTCAAAACTTGTGGGAGAAAAGTTTCAGAAATTATGTGGTATATTTTACTCTTACTGGTTGATCTGAGAAACACATGAATCAACTCAAGAGACGCACCCATTCACAATCACCCTCCCGCTTCAGCCCTTACTTTCTGGAAGGCAACTGAAGATGGTTACAGGAACATCTCCCCTCATCTTTCCTTGGTGCCATGAGCAATGATATATACCTACCTTATATTGTTTTTGCAATGTGTTAAACTGCATGATGAAGTCCAATTCCTAATTTATTTCAAAATGAGTATAGAATATAATCATAGTTTATATTCTATGCTATGATTATATCCTATAATCATATAGGTTATAGACAGGAAAAGGTCTCAATGCCTCCTGAGAAAGTCCACTTTGCTTGGAGAGTGTTTAATAGAAGGCGCTTCCTTTTTCTGAGTTGAAATTTACCTCCTAATCATTTCTTTCAAATGGTTAATTTGAAAATTTCTTGCTGATAAAGAAGAGACTGAGAGAAGCATGTAGAAATACATGAAGTGTATGAGATGAGTTTATTTTTGTCTACAAACTCAGATAATATTTTTTAAACCTTTTTTTTTTATCTTAAGAAATACAGATAATAATAACCATATCTTAGAGTTATTTGAATGCCGAATGAAATTATTATAATGCACAGTTCCTAACTGCTAACTACTAGTTCCAACTGTAAGTTCTATTATTCTCCCCAGGGAAGCTGATAGCCTTGCTTAAGTTAGAAAGTTCAGGCTTCATCTTGGCAAAACTATTACTGCTGATGCTGTTTGATTGTGCTTCATTTTTAGAAGTTTCCTACATTGAGATATTTAATAAGAATTGAGTGTTAAAATTTGAGTGCTTCCAAATGATCTATTTTACTTATCAGTTCCTGTTTATTCTTTAATTTCAAAAATTGCAAAGAATGCTTATGTGTGGGAAAGCTCCTATCGTAGCCATGACACCCTGCGTGCTCCAGGTACTTTTCCTTGGCATGAACCCTATGTCAACGTGTCCCGGTTGTCCTGGGAACAGGGAGGAAGTTTGTATATGGGCGTACTGCCAAAGATCTCTAATGCAAAACCTTATTTTGATTAATCGTGAAGTAGATTGTCTAATTCTATTCTCAGAGCAATGGCATAGAACATTTATGTAACTTGTTTATTTAGACATCTGCAATAAAAGGAGCAGGGGTCCCCTAAGTTGGGGCCCTTTGGCCATTCACCCACCTTTGCGTGTGGTGTCTTATTTCTCTCGTGACACTTAGGTAAGAGCTATCACATAAAAAAGTAAACCAGGAATTTTACGCAGTAGCACACTAACTATTTCACTGTCTTTGCAGCAGCAACAGGCTAGCCACAATTGTTTCAGTGCCTATTTGTCTGTCTGTCTGTCTCCTATATCTCCAACTGATTTACCTCCCACCATGATCTATCACAAATAAGCCATATTCCTGATAAATGGTCCTAGTCTTGTTGATTATGGAAGAATTGAAGAAAATTAATCAAACCCAGTGAGAAAATTAGTGGGTGTTTGTTTATCTGTCTAGTGTAATCATACTTATGTGTGAAATACCTAACTCTCATTGCATGCCTACTGTCAGAATCTATTGACAGCATGCTTAATCACTGAGTTCTCTACATTTAGTATTTTTTAAAATGTATCTTCTACCTTTCAAGCCATTCACAAAGCTGTCAGCTTTCTGATATGTACTTTTTTCCCTGCATGTCTACATTTGTGATGGTAACCAATACAGTGCAGCTAGCATCCTACTCTAAGAGTACTTTCAACTTAGCATATCTGGTTTTGTAAATTTTTAAGTTGTCAAATGTTTTGTTTTTCCTTCTATAATTAAAATTGCCAGTTGCCAGGAAACAAAGTGGAAGTCAGAGTAAAAATAAAAATAGAAATATCCAACATTTGTGACTTAGAATCCAGATGATTTTCACTGTTCACAAAATAATGATCATTATAAAAAGTTTAATTTTATTTTTTTCTCCCTATACATCTTGATTAGGCACTTGGAATAGTTATTAGCCACCAATAAGAATTCTTTATAAAGCTTCTATGACTCCTTTTAATTATCTGGCAGGTCATTTAGCTGAAAAGCCAATGTTTTTCAGAATGTGTTGTTCAGGATGAAATGGGAACTATTTATTCAGTACTTCAGTTATTAAAATTGTCCCTCTGGATTTCATCTGCTCTGTATGTGACTCTAAAAACAAAACAAAACAAAAACCCACTGTTCACTCTACCTTCTACATCAGCAAATCTTAATTCTACCTGCTGAATATTTTCTGAATTTGTCCCCTTTTGACATCTGATCAGTATTCCCCTAGTCCACTCTACATTATTTCTCACCTGGACAACCTTTGTCACCTGTTACTTGGTCTCCTGGTTTCCACTTAAGTTCTTCAATACTCTATCCTTGACTTTGCAGCCAAAAGAACAACTTAATACATAAGTCTGATCATATGCATTGTCTGATTAAAACTTTCTAGTTACTTACCATCACCTTTGCAGTAAAGTAAACACTCTTACATTCACTTTCTAAGTCCTGAAGATTTGCTCCTTGCCTCCCTCTGGGTCTCCACCCCTACCACTCTGCCCCGCTCACAGCCTTTCTGCCACACTGGCCTTCCCACTGTTTCTGAAATGAACCTAACTCATTTCTAACTTAAGTCCTGAAATTCATCTTTCCAGGTCTCTGTGTTGCTGGCTTTGCTGCTTCCACATCAAAAATAATCCTATTCCTATCATTCTCTCTCCTCCTTTCCTATTTTAATTTCTTCCTAGAACTTTTTGTCCTTATTATCCAGAATCCACCTTACTCCTCCCTTCCCACTTAGATGAATGCTTGGTACGGGGCACTCAAAAAAAGATCTGCTGAATGAAGGAACTAAAGAGTAGCATGTTGAGTCACATTACCAAATATGTCACTAGGATCTCCTCAAAATACACTCTTCTAAAAACTCTCTTGTTCTTTTACACTTCATTAGAAAACACATAAGTACTCACAAAAGACATCTTTTTTAAGACGACTTTTAAACAAAAATTATTCAACAAAATAAAAAAGCTATTTTATTCACAAAACAATGATGCCTGGGTCACATAATTACCTAGTTAATAACAATTGAGTATCTTGTCAAAGTCTAAGCATGACAGCTAAAGTGACATAAAGACAGTGTTTTGTCCAGAAGGGCAGAAGATATTCATAAACTTCAGGGAGAAGATAGTCATAAACAATTGAAATTATTAGTAGTTAATGAAATAATTAAATATGTAAAATATACAGAAAATACAAGAAGAATTTAGAAGAGGGTGAAACTGAAATCAAATCAAGTATAGAAGAAATCATAGGACAGGAGTAGCTTATCCTGAACTACAGGGCTTCTTCTGGCCGGCTCATCCTCCCTGAACATGTGTGCTCATGCGCGCGCAGGTACGCGCGCGCGCACACACATACACACAAATTCATTTTCTCTCTCATGGTCATTTAGTATCTTTGGTTAGGCATTTTTTTCTCTTTATGTATATATTTATTAAAGACTTTATTATTTTTAGAGAGAGGAGAAGGGAGAGAGGCAGAGAGGGAGAGAAACATCAATGTATGGTTCCTTTCACCTGCCTCCAGCTATAAACCTGGCTGGAGACCTGGCTTGCAACCTGGGGCATCTTTTCTTAAAATACCTCAAAGCAGTCTTTAAGCAGAGAGCTTTATAAATCTAAAGTGGTAGAGCATGTGGAAGGTTTAATTAACAAAACTCAACTCCATATTTGGAATACATTTTAATATGTATATAAGTTCATATTTGTATTAGAATTCATGTCTTTCCTCTCCATGTATAGGTATTCTTCAAAAATAAAAAGAATTGCATATCTCACGAAACTCAAATAACATCAGTAAGATAAATATGTGACTTTATCATTCATGGACAAAAAATTCACACAAGCTTTCCTGAATTTCTATGGCCACTCTAATATTTTATTGGAGAACCAGGCTTCCAACTATTTCTATCTCCTAGTTGTCTCATGGCTTCAAAATGGCTGCTTCTGCTCCAGCTATCATATCCATATCCTCTACAGAGGAAGGAACAAGTGCGAAGGGATATATCTCTCAGTTAAATAACTTTTCTGGAAGCCTCATTATTTGACTTTTGCTTACATTTTATTGTACATCTCTATTTTAAAAGAAGGGTGGGAAATGTAGTTTTATCTGAGCACATTGACATCCTGATATGAAGAAAGTTTTAGTGGTCAAGATAGAAAATGAAACCAGTTACATTTCCTTAAACCAAAGCCTAGTACAGAGCAAGGCCTTAACTCTTCAATTTTGTGAAGTCTGAAAGTCTCTACCACTATACAAATATTACCAAAACACCAAAAGTATACATAAATAACTCAACATGGTGTGAGTTCTGTGAGGAAGCTAGTGTATGTTTTTTTGCTATATCTCTGACACCTATCATAGTGCCCAGATATTAATAAATTATGCAGTCCCAGTAAATTAATATAAAAATGAATGTCTGATGAAATATTGGTCTATAATTAGGGTGTAGCTAGGCAGAATGTCTCTGCTGCTGTTCCGGTGTAGGCCATTTCCTCTTTAATCATCTGCCTCTGTGTCATTCCATGCACGTCATCTGTATGCCTTGTCAAGCTGATCCAACCCAATTCGTGTCAACTGTTTTCTTGACTATGTAAAACTTGATGGGCTAGTAACATGTTGTTCAAAGTTTAGGTGGTGGAGTAAAAAGGGAAAAGGACCCACAGACATGGACAATAGTGTGGTGATTGCTGGGGGGAGGGGTATAAGGAGACTGAATGGTAATGGAAAAAACACAATAAAGATTAAATAAAAAATCAAAGTTCAGAGTATTCACCAATTGTAATTTTATATAGCAAGCTATTCTATGTTCTAGGGCACACATATAGGCAAATACTGCAATTTTAGGCACAGTGTTCCAATTCTGTAAGTTAGTTTACTATTATGGAATTTTTAAAGGCTTTTTTCTTTGATGCAGTGGCTTTGGCAAAAAGAGAACAAACCAATAGTTTTGGGATGAAAGGTTCCTTCTTATATCAATTACCCACCAGCAGCAAAGGTTAAAAACAGTATGTTTTCTACATAACAAGTTTTCTATTTTCATGCTTACCTGTGTTTACGTTAAAAAAAACAAAAACAAAAAAACATCTAAATAGCTTTCTTGAACATTATTGCTGCCACCCCCATTTTTGTCTCTGAGCTGTCTACTTTTGATTGGGATGGATATAATATTTATACTTTGTGAAGAATTTCCCCTTATTTTTATACCTTTCTATCTCTCTTAATTGTTCAAGTAGAGAATGAAGAGAACTGTTTTAAATATGTAACATTAAATTTTAAGGCCCTAATCAAACTTGTGATGGCTAGACATATGCTGAAACATAATATTTTTTGACAACATCGTCACCAAAGAAACTTGACCTGCACACACACAATGACTTTGAATCATTCCATATCAGAAATTCAGATGCTGGAAAACATTGGAAAAACTGAGAGAAAGGTCATGAAAAGTGGAGAAAAAGCAAATGAAAAAAGGTGAGAGATGAGTCCCATGTAAAGCAGGTGTCAAAGGCTTTAGGCATAGATGTAGGAATCAGAAAGCAAAGGAACATAATAGATATGACTACCAAAAACAAATTAAAAGAAGCTCAGTAATATAGCTACCAACTCAGAAGTTGCTTTTGGAATTACTTGTTGACTAAAGGAACGTCAGTTTAAACTATACATTCATTATATAATGAAACTATATAAGTTTCATTATCCAACATCAGGACCCAGAAGGGTGCCTGGCATATAATACATACCCAGTAAGTATTTGGTAAGTGAATAAATAAATCCAGCAAGAAAAAAGTGACTCAATTCTCTATTAGAAACAAAATGTGTGCCCTGGCTGGTGTGGCTTAGTGGATGAGCACCAGCTTGTGAACCTAAGGGTCACTAGTTCAATTCCAGCCAGGACACATAACCAGGTTGTAAGCCAGGTCTCCAGCCAGGTACTTAGCTGGAGGCAGGGGAAAGGCAACCATATAGTTATGTTTCTCTCCCTCTCTGCCTCCCTCCCTTCCCCTCTCTCCAAAAACAATGAATAAATTTTTTTAAGTGCATTATCTATGATGTTTCCATAAAGTTAAAAAATAAATTATCCACCTTTGTTGAGAAAAACATGAACTATATTAAATAGAAATGAAGTTTAGAATTCAGAATTTCAACCATACCTATCATATTTACTATAGAAATAACCAAATTTTTGTTTTAAGAATTCACTAGAAAGCATTTGAAAGTCTCTTGCATAATGTTTGTCACATAATAAGAACTCATAAGTTTTTCATCTCATTTCTACTTTCTTTATAAAAGGCAAAGTGAATTTTTAAAACTTTAAAAATAGGCCCTGGCTGGTGGCACAGTGGATAAGGCACCTCATGAACCCAAAGGTCACCGGGTTCCATTCCCAGCCAGGGCACACAACCAGGTTGCAAGCCAGGTCTCCAGCCAGATCCGTAGCTGGAGGCAGGTGAAAGGCAACCATACAATGATGTCTCTCTCCCTCTCTGCCTCTCTCCCTACCCCTCCCTCTGAAAATAATAAATTATATATATATATATATAATATTTATATATACTTACAAAGAACTGCATTTATGTTATGAAGAGCTACTAATATTAACCTGGGGTCCACATGCTAAATTAGAAAACATACAGGTTTTCACATTAGATTAACCCAAACCTCAACTTGTAAGCATTGTGGCCTTGGCAAATTATTTGGTCTTTCTGAAATTGAATGTCCTTAACTATAAATTATGAATGGTATCAGTCCTTATATTACAGTGTAGTTATAAGGATAAAACAGGATGATATAGGATGAGGAAACCCCAAAATGGAATTATTTTCCAGAGGACACGCTTCTTACAGTGCAGGCTTCCCCTGATAAGTAAGTGTTCTAGAAACCCATCTGTTTCCGTGTACCAGCTGGTGTTGTTGTGAGAGGCTGTCATCAAGTGGAGAGTACTTTGAAGGTGACTGAAGTTTAAACATCTAAAAATCAATACATAATTTCTTATAAATAAAATTTCCAATCCCCCCTTGTATGTAAAATTTTTTATATTTTATGAGACACAAAGTACATCATCAATAATGCTCTTTAATTACACCTTGTGGCCAGAACAATATGAACTCATCAAATCTCACCTGATATTTCACCTCGTATGTTTTTAAAAACTATAGAGAATGTATATACAGCTGCTGGAATGCAAAGACGTGCTGTTAGGTCACATTGTTTAACTAACAATAGCAGATTCACTTTCTGTGTTATCTTAGAAGTGAGGAATTTGGAAAGCTGAAGCCCCAAATTTGATCCAACTACACAGTAATTCTCTGATAGGCAACTACTGAAGTGTCTGAGAAATTCGGCCCTCTTTTACGTGGCCACAAGGCAAAAGATGATCAAATAGTGACAACAGAAAAATGGTGTGTGGTGAATAATTTCACTGCATAAGAATTTTCTCAAAGCATTTGACTTTGTAGAACATATGACCTATCAGATTTATTCAACCAGTCAATGCCTGCCTTATTTCAAGTCAATCAAAAGTGATATGTTTATAGACTGTCCAAATTATGCTTAGAAATATTAGACATTTCTTATTGAGTCACTCATGTTTTCCTTGGTATATATTTGCATTAGTAAGTTGATTAAATAAATGACACACATATATTTAACAAAAATTTTTCAGATAATGGTTCAATAAAACATTTCTGTTAATTTGACACTTCACACTTAACCCATGTTTTTCATTGCAGACCAAGAAAAAGGAGATAAAGTAATAAAATATTCATTAACTACACTGAAACCCATTTACAGCAGATGGTCTCTGGAGGGTAAATTTCAAAACATTTGCTAGAGAGTGCTGTGCAAAATATGCAGTTGTCCTGACACAGCAACTAGTTTGAAGAATAGAGAATGTAATAGTTGTTAGTAGTAAGGGAGAAGATCATACACTGTGATCACAATGCAGCTATATTTTGTCATGTGGACTAAGACAAGGAGAATCATTTGGGGAATTATATAGATAGTTTAAAAAGCACAAGATATGTCCTGGCCAGTAGCACAATGGATAAGGTGCTGGCCTGCGAAACCAAAGGTTGCTGGTTCGATTCCCCAGCCAGGGCACATAATCTGCTTGCAAGCCAGACAGGTCCGTAGTTGGAGGCAGGTGAAAGGCAACCACACATTGATGTCTCTCTCCCTCTCTACCTCTCTCCCTATCCTTCTCTTTAAAAATAATAAATAAAATCTTAAAAGATAAAAAAATGAATAAAAAGCACAAGATATGTCCAGTCTTAACAAATATTATGGTAGTTCCTAAAAATTATTGATAAATCTTTACCCTGTAAATTCTTAAGAATTAAACTATGTGGGAGCATGTGGCCATAATAAGTGCCACAGGTATTACAGGGAGAAAGGAAGGAAAAGAAGGAGGAAAATTATGCATATATAGAAGGGTGAATTCAAGGGTGAATGTTTGGGTGTGTAATAGAGTAAGACAGAGGATAACTAGATAATTAAAGTTATCAGAAACATAAAATGATAAAAATTCTAATTAGCCTATACAACAAAAAATTCTAACAAATATTAGTGGATAATATCTTAGGATAAAGTAAACAATTTTATTTCATCTAAATGCTTGCTTGTTCAGAATAATATAACAATTACCCAGATTTTTCACAAAACTCTAGCTTTGTGTATATTACTGACTTTCACTATTAAAAATATTTTAAAATAACATTGTCCTCCTTTTTAAAATGTATTTAAACCCAATTCTTACTAATACTGAAAAGTTTGGCAAAATCTATTCTATTGACTAATGCACATTTAGTTATTAATTTAAAATGTTTAATTGTGATAAGAAAAACACAAAATTGATCACCTTAACTATTTTTAAGTGGACAATTTAGTAGTGTTAAGTACATTCACATTGTTGTGCAACAGATCTCTAGAACTTTATCATCTATATGATGATATAATGGTTATATCATCTATAACCATTGAACAAAAACTCCCTTACTTCCTTGCTAGCTGCTAGTAACTACCATTTTACTTTGGGTTACTATGAATTTTACTACTTTAGATGTCTCATATTAGTGTAATCATACTGTATTTGCCTTTTGATTGTCAGGATTATTCACTAGCATAATGTTCATCTATGTTGCATCTTTAAGGCTAAATACCTTTCCATTATATATATATATATATATATATATATATATATATATATATATATATAAAACATATATATATATATGTTTTATTTATCTTATCATCTGTTGATAAACATTTGTATTGCTTCCATCTCTTGGCAATTGTGAACAATTTTGCTGTGAACATAGATGTACAATAATTTCTTCAAAACCATGTTTTTAATTCTTTTTAGATATATAAGAATTTCTGTATCACATAGTAGTTTCAATTTAGTTTCTTGAGGAACTGCCACACTGGTTTCACTATTTCACAATCCCATTAATAATGTACAAGAGTTCCAATTTTTCCACATCCCGCCACAATTTGTTATTTTCTGTTCTTTTGATATTAGCCATCTAAAGATGGCTAATAAATGGTTAGCTAATAAATGTGAGGTGACCCTTCATGTTGGTTTTGACTTGCATTTCTCTAATGATTATTAATGTTAAACATTTCTTCATTAGTTTGTTGACCATTTGTATATCATCTTTGGAGAAGCATCTACTCATGTTCTTTGTCCACTTATTTTTTTAAAGATTTAATTGATTATTTTTAGAGAGAAGGGCAGGGAGGGAGGAAGAAAGGGAGAGAAGCATCATGTATGGTTGCCTTTCACGGACCTCCAGCTACGGATCTGGCTGGAGACCTGGCTTGCAACCTGGCTATGTGCCTTGACTGGGGAATGGAACCAGCGACCTTTGGGTTCGTAGACCTGTGCCTATTGACTGAGCCACCAGCCAGGGCTGATCTTTGTTCATTCTCTAATCAGGTTGTTTTGCTGTTGAGTCTTAGGGGTTCTTTATATATTCTGGATATGAGCTTCTTATCAGATATATGATTTGCAAATAATTTCTCCCAATCCATAGGTTGCTTGTTCATTCAGTTGATGGTATCTTTGATGCCCAGAAGTTTTGAAGTTTGAGGTGGTACTATTTGTCTGTTTTGCTTTGTGGTTCATGTTTTTGGTATCATACCCAAGAAACCATTCCTATTTCTAATGACATGACAATTTTCCCCTGTTTAATTCTAAAAGTTTTATGATTTTGAGTTTTTCACTTAACATTTCAATTCCACCTGAGTTAATTTTTGTAAGAATATTGCAAGTATCCATTGTGATACTCATCCCTCTCTCAGTCTTTCTGTCTTTCTGTCTTTCTCTATCTCCCTCTGCCCTCATCTCTTCCTCTAGGCATTTCCATGAAAAAATATTTTATTAAGAAATCAGCAACCTGCTATTACTTCATCTTTTTCTTCTAATACTTATATCTATTGTTTGGAATATTACAATCAGTCTCAATGAAAATTATTGTGATACAATAATAAAAGATTAGCATATCATGTGGAGAATAAACAGAAGGAGCAGATGAATACTTTAGATAAAATTCTTCTCTGTTTGCAATAATATAAAGAGAAAATACATCAAATTTTGACATAAAAAGGAAAATATTTTTTAAGTAAGATAAGTTAAAAAGAAGTGTGGCTGCTCCTCAGTAGATTATCTCAATACTTACAGAAAGTATCATCATTTATTGTCACAAAATAACAAAAAATAGAGATATTCAATATTTGATTTATAAAATATAAATACTGGCAGTATAACATTGCATTGTGAATGTGAAAGCATGGTAACTCATTTCCATGAGGGTCCTTATATAATTGCAAGATCTGTTATGAGATTTGAGTCTACTCCCAGCTTATTCCATTATGTCATACAAAGAAAAATTTTATCACATTGCATAAAACTATTGAAAGTTAATTATAAGTAAAACCACTTAAGATCTTGATATTGCTACTTAAAAATATCATTTATTATCTCAGATGAATCAAGAAACAACTGTTATTGAAACTTTATTCTCTGTCCTGTGTGAAATCAGATTCTTTTCAGGGTTCTTTATGTGACTTATTAAAATAGTCTGTTGGTTGGCAAAATTCTTCTCACTGTGGCCAGAAGACTTTAAAATTGGTGGCAAAGGAATTTTGACATTCTCAGAGAAAAAGAATTACTGAGTTGAGTATTTGACATTAGGTTTAATGGTTTAATTTCATGTGAAAATATAGGTGCAAGTTCAGACATATTTTTTGTAAGTATCTGGAAACTAGATATTGACAGACCCTGAAATAAGTAGATTACTCCTGAAATCATGTTAAAAAGCAAATGTTAAATTGATCACACTGGAATAAAAATGTCATGACAAAAATATATTTCAGTGAGTTATGATTTATATTTAAAAGAAAAATATTTTCTACATCTTGGATCGCATATATACAACTAACATTTAAAGAATTATTTTCTTTTCAAATCTATATTACACTTTTAAAACAGATAAACTAACCAGAGTCTTACATACCTAAAGTAGGCCAAATCAGTATTCTGCAAAACAAAAAAAAATCTATGACGGGGCTATAATAGATGACAAAATTCTAATGCTATAGCTGTCACTCAAGATGATCATTGTGCTAAAACATTTTCTTCAAAAAAGTTTTTATTTTCTTTTTTCAATTTTATTTAAGAGTATTTGTATAAAATCTCAAATATTTTCAGCATGTCACTTCTCTTCATCATGTTATCAGACTACTAGAGAAGGACAAATGCTGGAGTGCATAACCAATACACCTTATGGCAATTTACAAACAGGTGAGGAAACAAGCAAGCAAACAAAAACTACCTCTTCAGACACATACAAATTTAGTCTGTAATTTTTTTTGTATCTATTTATTTACTGAGAGTTTAACATGACTTAATCTCAAAATACCAGAGGAGTAAATTTGATTTTACTAAGAAAATCCTTCCAAAGCAAGCAGACTAGAATATTGATGCATTCTTCCATTAGCTCTGCCTAATTTTAAGATAATTTTATATATGCTCCACTCACAAAATGTAAAATTTTTTAAATCCCAACTAGATTTAGTGACCTTTTATATGGGCCTAAAATGGTCATATATTACATTGTGAACTTTCCATAAACATTTTTTCTAAGCAATTAATGCAATTGTGTTTAATTCTAAGCACAACATATTCTAAATACAACTCTGAAGACTGAATTCTCTTTATCAAAGTAAGATATGTCAAAAATGATTTTGAAATATCACATTATTAGGAATTGCAAATAAGAATCTTTCCATATAGATTTCATCAAAGGCTAATCTACTCACAGACATGTGACATGGCGTATTTGTGATTACTAAAGACAAAGGATTTCTATATAACAAAGAAGTTCATCAAATGATAATTAACATTCCACTTTATTTTGTTTGTGTGAGAGTTTCATTGACTTCTAAAAACAGAATAACTTTTTTAGAAGCATGGAATTTTAGATCTAGAACAAAGTTTAAAGATAATCTCTAAGGAACTCAAGACCACAAGCTTTAAAAAGCAGAAATGAATAAAATAAAGATTAAAAAAACAATATAGATAATAAGAAAAACCCAAAACTATGTTTTTGAAATATTGATAATAGACAAACCTCTTGCAAGAATATCTAGGGGAGAAAATGAAAATCACAAATGAATATAATACAAAATGAAGAAAAGGATATATTTTACATACAGTAGACATTTTATATATCATACAAAAATGCTATGAAAAATTTCATGTAAGTAAAGTTGAAATGTTAGATGAAACAAACAAATATTTTCTCCTGCATACATTAAGAAATAAATAATACAATGGATCACTACCAATTGAATCAAGAAGGAGAAAAAAAATGGATGGCCCAGATATATTTATAGGCAATTAGTACAAAACTTAAAGAAATAGATAATTCATATACATACAGCCAGTATCAAAGAAAAGAGAAAAGCTGTCCAACATATTTTGTAACACTAATATAATTCGATACTAAAACTTGACAAAAAAGCATAATACTCAATTGTTTACTAGTGTCACTTATTACTAGAAATGCTAAAATATTATTTATAATACTACTTGAATCCAGAGTAATTTATTCAAGATTCACCATTAAAAATCTATAAATTTAATGCATTATACTAACAAATAAAAAGGACTACATGGTAATCCTAAAAAATGCTCCTTTCTTAAAAATTTTCCTAAAGGTCTATTTTAAGTACTCATCCCAAGTATTTAAAATAGTACTTAAAATATTCTCAATATGTCATCTACAGGGGTGAGTAAAAGTAGGTTTACAGTTGTGAGTCTACAAAATAGAGTTTATTCTTATATTTTCATTTATTTATTATTATTTATTTATTATTAACCTACTTTGTCCACCCCTGTATATCTTTAATAAATAATGTGTTAGAAGACTAGAAATGTCTTACTTCCCTCCAAAATAATTACAAATTAGCTTTTTTTTGGTATTTTACTTTTAATTACAAATATATTTTAATTACAAATATCACTAAGTTCAGAATGCCACTGGGTCGCATACCTAGGAAATTTCAAACAAGGTCAGAACTAAAAAATTTAATAAAAATATATACTATTATCTAAGCCTATGGTGTCTCTAACTGGCTGACAACCTAAATATGATAAGGAGCATTTTTTATGAGTAGCTGTACAAATATAACTTACCCAATAACTTTACATACCCTCACCCCATTAAAATATTGAGGGTGCAAATTCTAACTAATGGAGCTGAGCAATCAGAGAGCAGAGAGAAACTCCAATCAGAACGAGAGAAGCCATTCCACCATCTCCTCTCTCTCCTCCTCTTCCTCCTACTCCTCCCTGTCTCCCCCCTCCTTTTCTATACTAAAAAATCTGATTAACTCTCATGCAATGTTATTAAACTAGACTTAATTTGTCCATCTATATTTAAACAATATCAGTTCAGGAAAATGAAAAGAAAGTTTTAAGTATATTTGCAAATGCAAATGATTGGGTTCCTGGGATATGATTGATTGGCACTGTGTGGGGGGTTTTGTCTATTGGTGATCATGTCATACATTTGCACCATCAGTTAAATGAAGAGTTCTTATGGAAGGTCCTAGCTTCAATGAGACTCTTCAACCTTTGATAAAGATGCAAGAATTTGCTAAGGGATCCATGCAGGTAATTGATATTTCTTGCCTTAGGGTGAAATTCAGTTTGAAAACTTTTGTACAAATATTCCTAAAGTTTAAGGCTTCACCTTATGTAGATCAATTTATGTTTTAGTCAACAGGGACTAAAGCACTTAATTACTGGTTGATTTAGAAATGGCATATATATACAGCCTTAACTGTTTAAATAACCATTTTTGACAATGCAATCAGGTTAAAATAACAATGCAAATATTATAAATAATAATATCTGAGTTTTCATTTTTTATCCACCAAGTATAGGGTGATCAGATGTTAAAGAAAAATATCTTTTAAATGATAGTTTAACTTTACATATTACGTCTCATTGTTTTTTTGATGTCTAAAAATTGAAAAAATCACTACATGAAATAAGACTGTATTTGCAAGATACAAATTGTTTTTCATCCTTATAAATGTAATGTCTTATAATTTTACTAATGTGATGATTTATTCCAAAATTTAAACAAATGCTGTATTTACTTTAAACAATGTTTATAAAATGCAAGATTACTTCTGCCCTTGTAGGAAGAATCTCTTATTAAAATACAAAGTAAGTCTTTGATCATTTACTAGCTTTGCCATTTCCAACTTTATTTAAAATATCTATTCTTTAAAAGAGCTTCAATGATAACCAAAAATAACATAAATGGCAATAGCATAAAGGAATTCTCAGTTTATCACATTAAATTGGATGTTTCACAGTAGCTCCATCAAAAATAGATGAGAATTTTTCATTTTCTAAACTATGCACACCTAAAATAAAATTATAAATATGCTGCCACAAACCTAAAGAAAAACAGGAGTCTTTTCTGAAATTATAACTATTCCTTGTTAATAAAATAATTTGGATTATTTTGAAAAAATAAAGGAATAACTATTGAAGAAAACTAAGTTTAATTGATTACATGTGGAAAGTATTCAACAGAATGAGCATCACTTGAACAAAAATCTTAGGTTAAATAATTTCAATTCTATCTTTATATAGTATAGTAAAGATTCTTGGTGTTTATTACAGCTGTAAACATTTAATGGCTGATAATTAAATAAATAGCATCCATGTTGAATCCTGCAAGATTTAATTAAACATAGCACACTGCTGCAGAACTGAAATTTAAATAACTGTTTATAATGACATGTAAAACACAATTACTGATATGAGTACATGAACTTCTGAGAGAAATTTACAATTTTATCTCATTTAAAAAAATTTTGTTTTGAAGTCCTTACTCCACTTTTTATTATGAAATGTTTTGTCAACAGAAAAAATAATAACTATGCCAAATGTTCTCATGAAAGTTGGTTCTGAGTGAAGAAATATTGTCTCAGAAATATCTTTAATATATTCATTCAAAAATTAGAAAAAGAAAATATTTGAATATTATTTACAAAAACTGAAAAATATTACAGTGTAATATTGATTTAGAGTGCACTTTAACATTTTTATATGGAAAATATATTAAGTGCTGAGAAATTTTCAGCCTCCTTTATTCATTATTAAAGATGCCTATGGTATTTTTATCCATTTAATGCATAAGAAATACAGTGAACATGAAGATACAGACTGATTATACATATCATTCAATATACCTTTCATAACAGTAATTATTCACCATCCTATTTGTGATACATTCCTCTGTAGAATTAAAAAAACAAAAATGGAATATGCCAAAGACTAAATTCAATTTGCACCATTCTCCAATCCCGTATGTCTGTAATGCTTCAAGATCATAAATGTTTATGATGGGAGTCTTGTGAGGACTCTGAGATCAGAAATGCAAATGGCTATCGTTCAAGTGACTAACAAAGAATGGTATGAACCTCCATGTTCCTCATTTCCACAATCATAAAGGAAGGCACAATATATATTTTAGTAAAGTGTAGGAGTGAATTACAACCTAGTATCTAAATGAATTACCTGATCATTCTTGATTAACATTTCTCTTGTCACTATTGTATTACAAGGAACTACCAAATTTAAAAGCCAGCAGGTAAACTGATAGGAAACTATAAATTCTATATTCAACAAGAAATAATCTGTCAGATCTCATATGCTTATTATATGCATATATAGCACCATGCATGTCCATGGCATTTTAAAGTGGATGAAGCAGGCTCAAAGTTATTTAAAGAGAGGATTTTGATAAAGAAAAATAGAAAGATCTTAGCAATGGAGCTGTCCAGGGCTCTATATGCTTGTGACAGTTTCTTATTTACATGTGGCTCATGTTTATGCATATTCAGAGGAACACAGCTGCTACCCCATTCTCCAGAAATCAGACGCCGGTCAAGTCTACAAACAGTAGCCACACTGAGCTTCTAATGTATCAGGAAAAGCTCGAAGCTCTAATGTTAGGGAGGGGGAAAATCAGCACAATTTGCTCTAAAAAGATAAGACATTTTTCAAAAAACAAATACTGTATATTCAATTCAGCTCCTTTAGGTGCTTTTATGTTATAGGAATTCTGCTGGTGATGAAAACAGCATTCAGCCAATCAAATGGCGATACCATAGTGCCATCCAAAGTAGAAGCCTAGGGTTTAAAATAACCCTGATGAATAATTCATAACGCTGATGTTTATGCAAATTAGAGAATCATGCACCCACCTGACCACCAAGGGAAGAAAAAAATACTGGAAAAAAACACCCCACCATGCTTTTAGCATTCTCCAGAACCTATGTAATCAAATGATAATATTCTTTCATTAAATGCATCAAGGAATTACAATTCTTACCTGGTTAGTTTGTAGGGCCTTCAGATTTTCTGGATGAAATAACTGACTGTGCATGCAACCAATAAAACTGAACTGAAAAGCTGATTAAGGGCACTTACTTAATGCAAAGCCACTCACTGAATATTCATATGATGTCTGTGTTTATGCAAATTAAAGCAAAAGAAAGCCCAAGGGGATTGGTTGCCATAGCCCACAAATACTGTGAACAGCAGAAAATATAGAGAGTAGTGACAAATAAATCTTGAAATTCATAGCTTTGGAACAACAAAGGAGAAATAGTAAAATATTAAAAAGCCTAGGTGCATTACAGTTTTAAAGTGCTTTATTTAATCATATTATTTTAGTTATTATTCATTATTTCCACCATATAATGACCTATAATTAACTTAATGCCAAAAGATGCCATCACTTGTGTTTGTCAGCTTTATTTATCTGCAGTCATTTATATAAGCAGATCCCTTAAGCATAGAATAGTAAAGAAGAAATAAGTATAATAAAAGTATAATTCAATTCACTAATAACCAAATCCAGGGCCATGTGTGGCCCGTTATTAACTCTTTTCATGTAGTGAGCCTTCAGTGGTAAAATCTTACTAGCATGTGAAGTGTCAATGGAAGACCTCCAACATCAGGTTGAGTTCTTTGCTTTCTAAATGCTGATCTGCTTCATTTGAAATGGAGATTATTTTATATAGTAATTATAGATACTGTGAGTCTTTTGGCCAAGAAGATTCTGGTACATGCAGTTTTAAAATCCAAGGGTGTTCACTTTGGGAGCCCAAATGCAATAACATTCTCCAAATGCATGCTAATATGAAGTGTCCTAATCATAAAAGAATGTGATTCCTCACGTACAGTGTATGTACATGAGAACCAATTACGCATTGACAGGATTCATAATATTTCAGTGATACAATGCATGTCTGGCATAAAATGCTTTACATTGTCAAAGATACTTTCCACTTTTTACTTTTTAATATGTAAGAGTTAGAGATACTAAAAGTGCTGGAATACATCTATCTGGTAGGTTTTTAATTTACTTTTTTCTCTGTTTTCTCGAACATACTTTCCAAACTTCAAAAATAAAAAGGAAATGTTCCTCATAGTATTTACCGATGACTGAAAAGGATTCTCCATTTCCAATATTTTCCTAATAATTATCACATCCTCACTTCACAATCATTCTGGTCTCTCCCATGTAACATAATTAATTTTCAGATACTTTTAAGAAATAAAAATATTTAAAGCAAGTTAAGCATCTATATAAAGTTAGCTACATTTACCCTAAATGCTATACACACTAGATCCAATGTTTTATTGCCTTGATTGGATGGTATCATGGTGTGTGCATATGTCTATACTCATCAAATTGTATTCATTAAATATATGCAGTTTTTGCATATCAATTAGGCCTCAAGAAAGCCAGAGGAAGAAAAAAATACTGGACCCAATCCCTGGATATTATTCTCCTACAGAGCATTTAGAAAGAAAGAAACTCCTCTGTGGCACTTTATAGTTGCCTAATTACAGCTGTCATGGTCTCAGATAGTTTCCTTTCTTTTACAGTTACTCATTGGCTTTACATGAGAGTCATCCCTGTGAGTGTATATTTACCTACATCTACCTATAATTTCTATGTTAATTTCTACAACATAATCAAATATGTATATATTGATTTTAATGACTATCTCCTTAAAATTTCCTTTCCTTGCATCTCAGAATTGACTTGGAAAATGCAATGTGATTGACATATCAAGAATAAAGTGGGTAACATTTTAAAAGCTATAAATTTCCATTATTTTTTCTTGGTTCTTTATCTCATTTAATTATTATATTCACACATATCTGTTCCAAAATACAGAATAAAATTAATAGATAACTAGTAGCATACCTGCCTAGAAATGATGCAATTCTTTTTTCTTCTATTGATTTAAGAATATTATTATTCAGAAGGTAGACATAATTTCTTAAGTTTATAATTAAATAATTCCAAATTTAAAAGCTCTATGAAATAATATTAAGATTAATCAGCAACAGCTACCTTTTATTAAGCTTCCCAATCCATAAAAATTATCTTTTTGAAGAAAATTCAGTGAACATGATTAATAACCTTGTTTATCAGTTTTTCTCTAAAGAACAATTTTTATGTAGCATAATTCCTAATAAAAATTTTTTCTGATAAATATGTCAATAGCTAAAGATGATGATGATGATGATGATGATGATTTGATTTTCTTTTCAATATAAGTACCTTCATTGAAATATCTGGAAGAAATGCTAAGATTACAAAACCAATCAACAACATGACAATACATTTCCATGGAAGTAAATTTTAATTGTTTTTAAAGATTTTATTCATTATTTTTAGAGAGAAGGGCAGGGAGGGAGGAAAGAAGGGAGAAAAACTTCAATGTATGGTTGCCTTTCACCTGCCTCCAGCTATGGACCTGGCTGGAAACCCAGTCTGCAACCTGGTTATTTGCCCTGACTGGGAATCAAACCAGTGACCTTTGGGTTTGCAGGCTGGCACCTATCCACTGACCCAGCAACCAGGGCTCTAATTGTTTTTAACCATCAAAATTTTCCAACTTTCAAAATAAAATCTAAACACATTTTCACTAGGATAAGTTATTGGTTATTTAAGCTGCAGTGGCCATGGTTTGGTTGCAAGAAAAGTAAGATTTCCTTCAGAAGGATATTTATAAGTTCAAAGAAAACACATTTTACACACACACACACACACACCCTCAAATAAACTGTCAGAGCAAGATGTAAGTATTATTAATGTCATCCTTTGTAGGATTCCTGAAATCATTAATGAGATTTTTCTTTCCTTTTCTTGGACTGAACCTCTTAATCTCTGGTTTTGTATAACTCTGGGGTATTTCTGACAACTTTAAAATATTTATAAACCAAATCCAAACTGCCCTAGGCTGTGGTCACCTCAGACTTCTTATCCAGTATCTATGCAGGGCAAGAGCAGCATCTTCAGTGAACTGGTTTCTGCAGAGAACCAAATTAGTCTATTCCACATGAAATAACCCAATACTTTTGAGACAAAGTTAACTGATTTAAATGATGGATTCATAATTTCCAGGTTCATAATTCATTGCTTTATTCTGTGATCACAATGAAACCCTTAAAGACTGTTTATAAATTCTTTTAAATATTTCATAAAGATTAAGTTCAGCTTATTTGCTATTTATGTTAGAAGCTGAGCCTGTCTTTTGAAGCCAACTCTTAGGGCTTTATGTAATCAATTCAAAGAATGTGGATGAATATACACAGGTAACTAAAATTTAATTAGTAAAGCAATCAGGTAAAATTGGAAGCCCATTGTCCCAAATAAAAAATTTGGCCAGGGGCCAACTTTGTCCCACCAATAAAGGACACACACATACACACATGTATGTGTATATATATGTATTTACATGCATGCATATATGCATATATATGTATGTATATATTTGGTCTGGAAATATTTTTATATGTACATATATATATTTTTTGGTTTAGAAATATTTTAAAATTACAATTACAAGATTTTTTTCATAAAAACTGAATTTTCTGGTCTTAGAAAATCAGAAGGTGCATCAATCAGGGATTGCAGTCTCACAAAATACTGTAACAAAGCCCTGGACCCAAGTAGGAGTGCTCCCTCTAAACAGGCCCTGAGCTCTCTAGCTGCCAGGGTTTCCCATCAAGATGCTTTCCTCTTTTATGTTATCCCTGGAGGCACCTGAATTTGTGACCTGAGGCATTTGAGTTAGAGTTGTGAAATGTGGGATAATACTGCATTTTGAGACTGTTTTCAGGCTGCTGTACATGTCTAATTTGTATATTTTCATTTGATAGGTATATGTTTACAAATGCGTTGTTCAAGAAGTAAATTAGAATGAAAGTAGCCTGCACAGAGTGTAAATTTCCATCAGGTAGCCAGGCTGCTTGCATGTGTACATTTTGACAATTTTGCTTATTTCAGATATGACCATGCTGTCCTTCGTAACAAAACCATCTCTAATAGAAAAGTGAAAAAACATCAGTACTAATAATTTACAGATTACTCCTCTATAGCAAACTTAAAAATACACACACATACCTAAGTATACTAGGTACGTTACTAATTTAACAATGTCCTTTTTTAGTAGTAACTTCAGAAGGAGAATCCCTGAATTCTTTTCTTTTTTCTCCTTCCTTCGGTTTTCAAATATCTCAATTTTCTAGAACCTATCTGTGGTTTCACCAGTGATCACTGTCCCCGTGGTTCCCCTCATAACTTTTACGTTCTGTGTTTGTTACTAGGCCTCTCTAATTTGGCAAAAGTTGAGAAAAAAAGAAAAAAGATTGTTCTAGGACAATTTTAAGAACTCCTTTGCCTCCTCCTCCAGGTGGCCTAGTATAAAAACAAAGTGAGGATTACATGGTTCCACATGAATCTTTGGCAAGAAAATTCATTATCTTCTAGTCCAGCCATAGAAGGCTATTCTCCTCTCTATTTGTAATGGAGAAACAATCTATCCACCCTACAATCTTATCCACAATAACTAATAGCCTTTAGGTTTTAGCAGCAGTTTGCTTAAAGCATCATTTCTGTCCAGTTTGAGTCCTTAGAAAACTTTTCCCATGAGTGTTAGCGAGTATACCTATAAATAGGTGCTTACCATTCTTTCGTCAGGTCATTTGTAGACTTTTTTCCCTATGAAATGCTCCATCTCCACAGGGGAAAATTATTTTAAATCAATTAAAGGAAGCTTAGCTGCTTTGTGAACATCATGGTTTTGTTATGAAGACGGAAAGTTTGTGCACAAGTGACTAGGTCTTCTTGACCCCAAATTGCTTGCTTTGCATGGACCCTTTATCATGCTCACTACATTTACTTCTCCTAGGAAATATGCCTTGCTCTCAAGTTTGTGTTTTCCCCACATCTCAAAATTCCTTTTACTGCTACCGCTTTTTAAGTGTGCGAGTGATGTTCATTGAAGTTAGCTTGATAAATTCATTTGAGCAACAGTTTAATGGATAATAAAAAGGCAGAAACAGCCTAAGTGCCCGCCAGTATACGAGTGGATAAAAAAGCTGTGGTGCCTTTACACAGTGGAATACTATGTGGCCATACAAAAAGAAGGAAATCTTACCTTTTGCCATAGCATGGATAGACCTGGAGAGTATTATACTAAGTGAAATAAGCCAGTAGAGAAAGACAAATACCTTATGATCTCACTTACATATGGAATCTAATTAACAAAATAAACCGATAAACAAAATAGAAACAAAAGCATGGATACAGGCAACAGCCTGACAGCCATGGGGATCAAAGGTGAGGATGAAAGTAAATGAAGGAATCAGCCAAAGATCATATATACATAACGCATAGACACAGGCAACAGTGTGATGATGGCCAGGCAGAAGGGATGGTGAGGCTGGGTGGAGGTGAGCTAATGAGGGGGGAAATGAGGACATCTGTAGTAGTGTCAACAATAAAAATAAATTCTAAAAAAAAGGCCACTGGTAGAGACAGTTTGATTCAAATGTCTTTCAAGTTATATGAGCAAGCATCTGCCAAAGCAACTGGTTCTAATGGCACCTAATGTAAGCTTTAAAAGCAAGCAAGGAAGTAAAGTTAGAGTAAATTCATTGGGAAAAACGTTTGCAAACAGGGTACAGCTTTCATTTTAGTGAGGGAATGGAGAATCTTTAATTGATGGCTTGATTTAACTTCTGGTTAAGTACTAGTGTAAGTCCTATTGTTGCAGATCAGAGTTTAATATTCTAAGATAGCTTCTGAACTTACATATTTCAGAGCATAAGCCAGTGTTTTGATAAGAATATTTGCAAAATACTAAACAACTAATTGTCTTCAGGTTATTGTTCCAGTTCAACCCTATATTTGTTGATGTCCACTTTTTCTATTTGCATCATAATCTCCCTATTTTCATTGCCATAGCTTATAGACTTCCTGGTATTTAACTTTCTCAAATATTTAATTAAAGGTTTAATTTCCAATTCATTTTTATATGCCTTTCTAAATTCTGAACTCTTATTCCAAATGTCTCAATTCAATTTTTCTAAATTTGAAACGTGTCATTACCTAGAATATTTTCTTTTTCCTGTACCCACAACTCACTTCCTCTATTCCACTTAGCCTCCTTTTTATTGTCATTGTATCTAGTATATCTCTGGTTTTATTTTGCTCTGTTCTGACCTGAATTCCATGATCAGCCAGAGTAAATGTGCTCTAATTCCCTCAACTATCTATTTTAAGAGCTTTCCTATTTAAAAATAAACCCCTCATTCATTTTCTTTACTTCCCTTCCCATATAGTGAGGCATATGAACTTAAAGGGAATTTTTTGTGTGTGTGCTACGTGAGCTCATGTAATCACTCTCCATCTCAGCAGTGAGATGGATTTCTTGCATAACTTTGTTCATATGCTCTACCTTCTACCCAGAAGGGATGAGATATGATATTGAACAAGGTATGCTGATTACTGGCCATGTATCTGGCATTATGTACAAATATTCATAAATCTACCACCACAACTAAGATATAGGGAATCACCATTACTCCAGTATGTTTCTTTGTGTCCCTTTCTAATCAATCTGCATTCCTCCATGCCTGGCACCAGACAACTATTAATCTGCTTTCTATCACTGTGAGACAGTGTATTTTTATTTTAATATGTAATATTCTATATAAGTAGAATGTAATCTTTGTGTCTGGCTTCATTTACTTAATGCAAATATTTGAGAGCCATTCATTTTTTTTTTTTTTTTTTTTTGCATGTATTAGTGGTTTATTCCTTTTTAAAGCTGAATAGATTTCCATTGTATAGATCCCAATTTGTCCATTCATCACTAAACATTTTTTATTATTTTCAGGTTTTGGTTATTATAAAATACTTGCATGCAAGTATTTATGTGTACATATGCATTATTTTTTCTCAAGTAATTGCTTATGATTAGACCAGTTGAGAGATGTGATAGTATATATTTAACTTTATATGAAACTACCAAACTATTTTCCAACCTGAATGTGAAAAACAGACTTTCAGATGCCCCTGTAGTTTCTCCATCCTAATGTTCATAGTTTTTTATTTTATTTTATTTTTTTAAATAACTTCCCCCTCTTGAGTGTGGGAAAGACCTATGATTGACTTCTAATCAATAGAACATGACAAACGTGAGGGGATATCATTTCCATCTACGCATTACCTTATATAAGACTGCGTTGCTAGTAGACTTATGCTAGAAACTTTCTTTCCCTTGCTTATTTGAAGAAGCAAGCTGCCATGAATTCTACAGCCATACATAAATTAATTCTTGTAGAGTAGGAAAAGGACCTCAAGCCTCACATAAGAATGTATCCTGATCACAGCATGCTGATATCTTGTGAGACCTAAGCAGAGGACCTAAGCCTTGCTCAGACTTCTGACCTTCAGTTAACAAACACTAAATGCATGTCACTTTAAGCCACTGTGTGTGGTCAGTTGTCAACAGTAATAGATTATTAGTACAGTAACTGAATCACTTAGTAATCCCAACAATAATGAACCTTCTAGTTGTTTCACATTCTTGACTTGGTATTGCCAGTCCTTTCTATTTTAACCATTCTAACTTATTATAGAAAAACTTTATCACTATAAAAAAAGGTGACTTAACTCTTTGATTAGGTAGCATGTAGAACTAAACTATCAAATGTAGAGATGAATTTGGAAAAACTTACATCATTGAGTGTTCTGATGAATGAACATGGTATATTTCTAGTTATACCTAGTTAAATCTTTTTAAAATTTCTTATAACAATTTTTATAGTTTTAAGTATTCAGGTCTGTCACTTAGATACGTTATATTATCCCTAAATAAGTCATGCTGTAATGCAAATAAAGTAGTATTTAAACTTTTTAATTTAAAGTAGTTGATTGCTGGCATATACAATAAAAATTATTTTTTGTACATTGATCTCATATTCTGCTATCTTCCTAGGCTTTAAATTTTATTTGTGGCTTCCTTGGCACTTCCAGCATTTGCTTTAGGTGGGGTTAGAGCAGCCTTGACTCTAGGAATAGTTTAGTCCTTCATGGCTTCTCCTCTGGGGTTTGTACTGAATTCCCTGAGTGAACATTAAGAACTGTCCTCTCTGTGAGATCTGGAAAGTGTTCAGTTTAAAGAACATGATCCTTCTTTGCCCCTATGCATGCAGATCTCAAGAGTCCTCTGCAGAATTCTGAAGCATGTTTTCTGTATACCTCCTCTTCTCCACACCTCTGGCCTGCAACTCCCAGGTGCTTTAGCCTCCCTGAACTCCAATCTCTGTATTGTCAATTCAGCAAGAACACAATGCTGCCCTCCCTGTTTCACAGTATGGAATGTGCCTCCAGGCAGAAAGCCAGGAAGTCATCCAGTTCACCCAGGCTGTTTCACTGAATGTTCCTCAACTGCCTTTTGTTCTATGTTTTAAAATAATTCTTCTAGACATTCAATCCCATTTCAGGTGGAAATATAAACTCAGTCCCTGTTACTATATCATGATAAGAAGTGTATATATCTGCTTGTGTTTTTAAACTTTTTAGATTCTTCAGTTACATCTTAGTTTCTCTTTTTTTTCTCACAGATTACTCAGTTTCTGATCCACTAGATACTATTTTTTGTATGCTAACAGAATTGACAAAACATAACCATATTGAAAATTAAAGAGTATACAGCCATTAGCATTTTTTTCAGATACCACCAAATAAAATTGACAAAAATCAGGTAAAGCAACAGAGAATTTTAATAACACATTTAGTAGCTTTAATCTAATTAACTTATAGAGAATGTCCTGCCAACAGATAATATGCATTCTCTTAAAACGCCACATAAAAAATATTTTTAAAGATTACCACTTGGCTTCAACACAATCTCAATAATTTCAAAAAGAGGTAATTCATACCAACTATTATACTAGCAACAATTTAATAAATTTTATAATTAACAATAAAAATAGCTAAAATATATCATTTGTATTTGAACGTGTGCCTTGAAATAACTTTTTTAAACATGTCCTCAAAAGAAAAATGATAGATAATAATGGAGTAGCATCGTATGCAAATTTAAATTCTGCAGATTCAAATATACTTACTTATAGGAGAGAAAAAGAGTGAGAGTGAGATATAAATAACTATATAAATAATATGGTTGATTCTGCCATTCCATTCAAAGAGCAGATGCGTACGAAAAGGGAGAGATGTTCTGCTGTGTTTGCTCTGTTGCTCTTCATGATGTGAATATTACAGCACATTAAATAAGGTACATGTTTTAAAGATACATTAAGGAACCTTCCGCTATCAGTAATGACAGCCCAGGTGTAATTCGGTCCAAATAACCTACTGAGGCCAACCGGGAAGGAGCTACCACAAAGCTGATTAAACTTGGTTGCAGGGCTCCTCCCTTGCCTGCTTCTTCTCAAGACTCTGTGTAAGGCTGTATTCTTTTTCTTAAAGAGAGACCCACAAGTTGTATAAGTGTCAGCCTCCATGAAATATAATAGCTAAGCAAAAAGTATTAGAGTCAATGTCCAGGAGAATATAGAAATCCAAGATACCTGGTCTTTAGGGCTTCTTCTGTTAAGGAGACATTTGCAAATCTCAAAAGAACTTTGAGAAACTGAGCAGTACTTTTGACAACTTCTTTTTTTTTTTTTTTTTTTTAATTTTATTGTTGTTGTATTACATCCATCCCCTTTTTGCTCCTCTCTGTCCTCCTCCCCACCCACCCATTCCCCCCAAAGTCAATCCCACCTGTTGTCCATGTCCATGGTTCCTTTATACTAGGTTCTTGTCTAAGCTGCTCCCCTTCTTTGCCTCTGCCTCCCCCCTCCCCCCAACCCCGTTCCCCCTGACCACTGAAGGCCTATTCCTTGTATTCATATACTTGGTTCTGTTTTGCTTGT